>OZ021727.1:87447446-87994946 GCA_963978545.1 Linyphia triangularis | reverse complement strand
AAAATTAAAGAAAATCATCTCAATTGTATATGTATACCTTAAAGCAAAAATTATTTTTTTGACAATTTTGAAAATATTTGTGCTCTGGACCCCCTAATGTAAGTAATCGAAAGCACCAAGGACTTTGAAATCCTTAAACATTTTGCTGTTTATAGTTGAGAATGAAATTGCTATTACATTAGTTGTCATGAATGCAATACCAATTGCATTCGCAACCTAGCAATATAGTTATTTTCTCATAATATATATATATATATATATATATATATATATATATATATATATATATATATATATATATATATATATATATATATATATATATATATATATATATATATATATATATATATATATATATTTTTACGACTGCAGAAGATGCCGGCTTACAGATTTTATGATAGCTAGAAAAACAGATTGATTTAAAATAAAATCTTACAATGACTATTGATTACGATGGTCTTTTTTTGTTGGTTCTGGAGTTTAGGTATATATGAAGCAATTACTTTTTCTTTAACTTAAAAACATTTTGTAGCATCAAGTTATTTATTATTAATTTATTTTTTTTAAGTTAATGAATAAATATTTAAATTTAAAATATTTTGTAAGTAAAAATAATGAATACTTAAAATTGAAATACTGAATCATTGTAGAACTGAACAATGTTTTTCAGATATCTATATAAATAAAACTGACTTTCTGTCACACGGATTTGGGGACCGTTTCACGTAAAAACTACCTAACGGATTAGGATGAAATTTGGTATATCGCTTAATTAAACGACCAGGAGTAAAATAGGCGATATATTTTTAATTTTAATTGAGTTTTAAAATTTCCGAAAATAAATAAAACTGACTTTCTGTCACACGGATTTGGGGACCGTTTCACGTAAAAACTACCTAACGGATTAGGATGAAATTTGGTATATCGCTTAATTAAACGACCAGGAGTAAAATAGGCGATATATTTTTTAATTTTAATTGAGTTTTAAAATTTCCGAAATAATTTTTTTTGGTGTTTTTAAGCAGACACAATTTAGTATTTCCTGAATAGCAACTGAATGACAATCTTCGTTTGGTTTGTTTTGAAAATCGCAAATGATATTCTACATTCACAATGCCTAGAAAAAAACGCCCATCATTAAGCAAAATCGACAAAAAAGTTTTTCAAAAACGTTTAAAGAGGAACGAATTACTATGAGAACGCTTAAAACTATTTTCGTAACATATTATAAACAGACTTATTTTATTGTACTTATTTTTACATATATATACTTATACATATTACTACAGCATGCTTTGTAAACTTTCCATTTATTAAACTTTTATATTACTTTTATTTAGTACCAAAAACTGAGTTTATCCGTCAACGACGGGCCACGCAGCTAGTTCTTAATAAAATCTTAAGAAATATGATTTCACCCAAGATATAGTGAAAAGTTTTGAAATTTTATGCCAAATATCGAGAATCGAGGCACACTTAAGCCACGGGTACGATACGGTGTGGCGCCAGACCGAGAGAACTATGGAACGGTGGAGGTTATACTTCAAGTAATTTGAAGAGTAGTAGCTTTCGGGCCTCTATCGTTGGACCTTTGGTTTTCCTTTCAGATACTTTGCTGCTGCTGTGCAAAAGAGTACAGAAGTTTTATCTGTTATTTGAAGGCGACACCACATACCCTTCGTCCAGCGATGAAGGAGCGATACTGTTGTACCGATCAGCGTCTGATCGGAGTTGGAGGTTTGGGATGATAGTAGTATCGTGGAGCTCGCAAGTTGTGAGGGCTCGTATTAGGATCGCTTGCTGCGATGAAGTTTCTCCTTTCAGAAGCGCCGATAATGGCCGCATTATTCAGATGTCCAAAGTCACCAATGAAGCGTAGTAGCTTTCTGCGGATACCGGGCCTCGATCGTAAGACCTTTGGTTTTCCTTTCAGATACTTTGCCGCTGTGAAAAAGAGCACTCCGGTGCGCAGATGTTTTATTTGTTATTTGAAGACAACACCACAAATTCAAAAAAGTTTTATTTTGAAATATAATTTGAAATGTTATTTTATTATTTTTTCAAAAACGAATGTTTATGTGATGTTGTTTGATAATCTCACCACTATAAAACAGTTTTGGTTTTAGATACTTTATCTTGTAGGTGATAATCACTCCAAATGAACCGCACAGCTAGTTCACTGGATGTTAGGAATTGATGTAAAATACCAAAGAACCTCCACCGTTCTCTCGGTCTGCCACCAGTCATATACCGATCATATAGTGCACGAGGCCATATGCATCCCTATTAGGCCTTTTAGAGAGACTGTAATGGTGTCGCAATTAATCACTGGTTATGACCATGAGGACACATATCACATTACAAATTAGAGTATTTCCTAGACTGACTTGATCATATTTTGTGAATTGTTAACTGATTCTACATAATACAGTTTTACTTATATCTTAGGAAACGAAAGAACGAATGTGATAAGAACTTTTTTCCCCTTGTTTGACATACATAATTTAATGTGTTTGTATGTTTACATTTAATATAAAAATAAATCGTACAAGCGAATGGATGAATATGATAAGGACTTTCCTTACCTTGTTTGGCATGCATAATTTAACATGTTTGTATGATTACATTCAATGTAAAAAAATAAATCGTACATTTTTCAGAGAAATTTAAATGACCTTAACCTGTTTCAGAGAATGGAATCTCCATTTCTGGCCGCAGTAAAAGAAACCCTCGACGATCGATACACGGAGAATATGGAAAGTATCTACAAGACGACGATACATTTCATCATTCAGACCATCATTGACGGATTCGAGGACAAGCCCAAACAGAACAGCAGCGCGTAATCACACGCAAGAACGCCATCCAAACCGTCCGTTTGGACATTCATTGCGGATGTGAACAAATCTCTGACAGCGAGAACACTCTTGTCGAGTACGAACTTCGTGAACTTCAGTGGTCGACCTTGAGCTGCGAAGGTGGTTTCTGAAGTAACGTGTATAACAAATACCTTTATCCCAAAACTCTCACTAGGTCTGATGTTAATCCGTGCTTGTTATGTATTTCGTTTCTTAGTCTAGAAGAACTTTATTTACAAATGGTTCTAAGCGATCATCTTATGCTGTTTAACGGCAGTCATTTCTGAGGAAGACGGTTTTTTTTTTTAGCAATTCCTACAAAGAACTGATTTGATTTTGTGATGCTTTCTTGATATTTTCCAGCGGCGAAATGACTTGTTTGGACTATGTATTTTATTGTAAGCGACCCTTTCGGAATTTATGTCGATGGAACAGCTATGGATGGAAGAACTATTTCCCTAGAAAGAGACACAAGTTTGTAATGTACATAACAACAACCCCGATGCGTCGTCCAATCAGTCTATCGATGTATAACCAAGACGTATGGCGATGAACTAACACTGAATTTCGGTACAGCGCCATCTATTGATGTGATCAGAAAATGTTTTACTATTGCCTTCTCCCCCCCCAAAGAAATATGTATTTGAAATGATTGTTTGTTGTTTCCCGAGTAAATGTGTTCGAAGTTTTTAAAGCGAATGTTTGTTAGGTCTCGTTGTTCAGTAGTGCAGTCAGCTGCGGAATTCATCTTGTGGCGGATATTTATCATCGTGTACATAGTTCAATCCACATACCCAAGTATTTTTGTCCAATGAACTATCAGTGGGCTTCGATTCTAAATAATTTTTTTCAGTAATTCTTGTCCTAAAGCCTGATTTACACGCTACCAGTCGGGCCTCCAGTTTAGATCACCAGTTCTGTGACGTCAGCTAGGCGACCGTTGCGCCGTCTATCGGTGATCACGGGAGAGCGCACGTGATTGGTTGATCGGAGTCGCCGGCGCCAGTAAATAGAAAATGTTTGGTTTACTGGAATCAGTAGCTTGGTGACGTCACATGACGTCACTGAATGGTGATCTAAACTGGAACCTTGACTGGTAGCGTGTAAATCCGACTTAAATGAGAAAATGTTTGTTTAAGGGGATCCAGCGCATGAAAAATTTTCAGATAATTAATTTTGTGTTTTTTAAAGTTTATTAACACGTTGACTGCCACGGAACTTTTCTTCATTCCTGTCCCCGATTTCCAAGAGAAATGATATCCCTTGTGTAATTATATCTTATTTTGAAGTATTTCTAATAATTTTTTGAAGTAAACAAAATGTAGGTATTTAATGCATGTTCTTTAACTTCAAAACCGAATTTCTCAAAATGGCGTTTTTTCAAGTTTGGGGGCACATAGCTAAAAATCTATTTGACATAAGTGCTTGAAATGTTTATACATGTTTCTCTAATGAATGTAAGTACTTTAACACGAGGAACAAATTATAAGTAACATACTTTTCTTTTTTTTTTTTTAAATTGTCTAAAAAATTTAAAAAAATTTTAAGCATATTTTAGAAAGTCATAATTATTTTAATTTTCAAAAAATAATAAAAATCTCTTGTTAAAGTATTCAAAGTATCCAAATATTATACTGTGAAAGTTTTATAGTGATTAAAGAGTCGGTTATTATATAAGAAGCCCCCAAAGCAATTGAATTTAACATAGGCTAATATGGCGGTGCTGGACCCCTTAGGTTAAGAAAGCTACCAAAGTATGTGTTTACATTAATCTACGATGTTTTATCTGCACTAAGCGAGTTTAATTTAAAACAAAGAAAGACCAAAGGCTTTATATGGACAGACTTTATATAGAAAATTAACAGTTGAAACAAAACTATATATTTCTAAACCCGAAATAATCAGATTTTCTGAAATATATAAAATTATTTTATAATTTGATTTAAAATGCTTTGATTGTTCATTCGTTCCTTTCGTTTAACCTAATCCTTTTGTATACTTTGTATTTTTGTCATTGGATGTAGGCTTTGACAAAATTTAGTTTTTGAAGTTGATTTATGATATTCACAATTAATGTGTACTTTGCAATAAAAGATGCAATATCCTTTGTTAGAAATAATAGTGTCAATTAGGTCAGTAAATAGTCTACGGATATTTTGACATTTAATAAAATTAGTCATACATAATTGATAATAAATATCAATTAAGAACAGTCGTAACATAATCATGCCAGAATTCAAACTCAAAAAAAGAACAAGGATCTTTGTGCTGTTTTGAATCGACAATTCCTGCATTTTTTTTAAAGCGATTGAAATAAAGTTTCTATTTATGAAAAATTTCTTCCGGATTCCAAATTTTCAAACAAAAGTTATTTGAAAAAATTAGTTATTTAAACATTAAGAAAAGAAATTGTGTCGAAACCCGGCCCGATTGTAATCTGGTCGAAACGATTAGCAATAGCTGTGACGTCAAAGCATCCTTTCGTTTCTATGGTTATCGTGAGGTTTCTGCCAAATAGTTATTGTATGTTTGGTAGACAATTGCCATATCTCAGACGAGTTGGCGAGATTTGCGAGAAACTTGCAAAACTGGTTTCCGCTGCTGCGTTTCAGGCCAAGATGTTTCAGATGTAGTGACGTCACATTCGCTTCGAGCCAAAGTCTAACAGGGGAACTTTGATTGCAAATTTTTTTTTTTTCTTTAAAAAGCGCAGTGAGCAGAAATTTGTGTGTTTATAGTCTTTTCGAAACATTTAGAATTGAAAAAATATATATAAACGCTGGAATTGTCCATTGTCACTTGACAGCCTAAATAGGTCCAATGGCACTTTATTAATTCTTCTAACTTAAATTGCATCAACAGAAAAACGATTCTCATCAAATTAGGCTGCTGATGAAGAATTAAAAATCACCAGATTAGTGCCATTTTTATTTTACAATGTAAACTTACCACGGTACATTTCAAAACTTATCTAGTCTGGGATCATCCCATTACTAACACAAAATATGTTGTTTTGACGGCCGATCGTTGCAATGTAAACTAGTCATAGAATTTTGTGTGAGAAAAAAAAACCTTTTGTATGTACAATGCATGTAATCCAAGTTTTAAGACTGTTGGTGTAATTTTCACGTGTTCCTTTGAAATAGAAAAAAAAAACATGTGTTTTATTCATCCCAGTGTTATGTAAAACACTATACTAAACTTCAACTTAACTAGACATCACTTAGACGATAGATCGTGACAGTGCTCATAGGTATTTAATCCATTTTGGCGGAGTGAAAGCATAATGTTCGCCAAACCACAACCCTGTAGAGAACAAAAGGTTTGGCGAGAATTATGTCTTCACTCCGCCAAAATGGATTAAATACCTAGGAGCACTGTGACGATCTATCGTCTAAGTGATTTCTAGTTAAGTTGAAGTTTAGTATAGTTCAAGGAATTGGTGTTATATATAACGTATTATAAGGTGCAAGTACTGTTACTTATTCATGATGTACCTTATTTCCCTAATTGCTGATTAACGGTCAGCAGTTATTGTATAGTAGGCTCTGAGAAAGCCAATCCATTTGGAGCACCCACAGAATTATATAAAGAAGATTGTGAACTCTGTGTTCAGAAGTCATGGCAACTGGTATCTAACTGTAACCTCTGTGTAGTTCATAAGCTACTCTGCAAACAAATAATGCCAATTAAACTGCCGCAATACTGTACTCCAACAAATTCTGTGTAATGCGTTGCCCTATGTTTACCAACAGGCTAGTTTAGAGGTGAGTTACCAATACAGATCTTTATGGTGATTGTTAAGCCTTTTCTTATTTCAATGCTGAAGCTTTAGTCCGAGAGGCAACTGCAATTTTTGAACCCCATCGAACATCATTCTGAATTTTTTATAGAAATTGGAGAAAAGTGAGTAGATTACGAATCCACTGATCAACCGTGGCAAAAATGGCCGAAACTGGTCAAAATCCGACTTTTAATAAGTTGAACTAAATCCAATTGCCAAATGTGCCATAACTTGCCGAATAATGAGCATTTTTTTTTTTTTTTTTTTTTTTTTTGGTAACCCTCACTCTTTAACTTTCAATTAAGAAGGTTGCAGACGATTCGGATGTGTGGCTATTGCTTACTTGCATCTTTCACAAATGAGCCAAATTGGCAAGAAACATTACGTCACTGATGACGTAACTGATGTCGCCAATTTGGCTTACTTTTAAAAGATACAAATTTCCCGAGCCACACACCCGAATCGTCTGCAACCTTCTTTATTGAAAATTAAACAGTAAGGGTTACCAAATAAAAAAAATGCTCATTATTTGGCAAGTTATGGCACATTTGGCAATTGGATTTAGTTCAACTTATAAAAAGTCGATTTTTGACCAGTTTCGGCCATTTTTGACCCGGCAGACCAGTGGATTCGTAATCTACTCACTTTTCTCCAATTTCTATAAAAAAATTCAGAATGATGTTCGATGGGGTCCAAAAAATTGCAGTCGCCTCTCAGTCTACTTGCACTGTCCAAAAGTTACAGCTAACACGTTGACTGCCACGGAATTTTGACACGATTCCAGTCTAAAGAGCCAATTTGATTTAACCTTTAACTGCTGTATGCGGTCTGACAGACCGCGAGTCATTTTTCGTGGAATGTTCCCACCCACTAAAATATTTCAACTTTGACTTTTATATTAATTTTTCCGATACTTTGTTTCTTAAATTTTAAATTGATGTTCACTAATTTCTTTGGCGCAGTGTCAACCACGTGTTGCCCTTGCTCCAAAATTATCAAACCACCCAACCACAGCACTTGTCGACACGTTGATTGGAGAAGAGATTGAACCAGTGGTGTGAGTTGAATGCCACTCATATGGTAGTCAACGTGTTAAAGATCAACAGTCATTGTCAAATGCTTTGACCAAATACATTAAAATGTAGACAAATAATTGTAATAACTAAAAATTGGGCAAAACTCCCAAGTACGGTAAAGATTCTGCTCCAAGAATTGCTTACATAAAACTTCGCCAAATTATGATAACCATAGGCAGTTCACTTGTTATTTAAAAAAAAAAAAAAAATGGCGGCGGCTGCCATTTGTTGGCGAAAGTCATCTTGGCGCAGAATTCGTACCGTAATTGGAATTTTAATCAAAATTTGAATAAAAGCAAAATTGCGAATTACTAATTGGAAATTAGAATCTGGCTGGAGATTTTTGTATCTGTTGAGCTTTTTGCTGATTCTAACCACAACCAAAAAACATCTTTCCTTTCTCCCTGTTTGAATGCTTGTTCCATCTCTAAATAACTTATTACGATGACCTGCTGATGACTTACCTAATTTTATGCTTTAGATTGTAATGGTTTCTCGAAAACATAGAATGTTTAGATTGGTAACATAATAATGAAATAAGATCGATTGTAACCAATTCTTTGAGTTAAATGATATCACGCAAAGTATACTAACTCATTGAAGTTTTTTAAGTTTCGCAACGAATGAAAATAGACTAATTTTAATGTGATGATATAAAAAATATATTCGTTGCACTGATTGGCAGTTATAGCTTGATATATTGAATGAAATATTACAAATGATTTCAAAATATCCTCCAATGCGAAATCGATTCTATTCAAAGAACATTAATACAAAACCTACTGGTTCGTAATACCCGTTCTTCTTTTTTTCTTTTTCTTATAATCTCAGTCTCAAAAATCTTCTTTTTCGGGGATAATTTCTGTAATAATATTGAAGCTCAGAGTCATGCATTTAAAAAAGTATTTTTAGCGGCTTTTTAAAAAAAAAAAAAAACTGTATTTTTATCATTCAGAAAGAGGTTATATTTTTGTATCCGGGGATTTTTTTTTTAAAGATAAATTAAAATAAAAATAACGAGAAGTATTTTTCTGAAGCAATTCATTTTCAAATAAAGTACAGAAAAGAAGATACGAAATATACTTTATTGAAAGAAAGTATTTGAAGATATTTCTTTAAGTGGCATTCTTATGCATATAAATTCCATTTTTCCAGCGGAAATGGGAATAATTTTTACTTGAATATGATTCTGAATAGGAAAAATGTGTTTTGGGACAAATTTAAATTAATTACAAATTTATAAATTAGTCTCCTATGATATGCAGTTGCATAATATCTATCATAGACATCTGCAATTTTTTTTTTTTCTTACACATAACCCTGAGTTATACGTACAAAATTCAAAACTCTCAGCAGTAATGTATCGAGTTCACAGATACTTTTTTTCTCAGAGTTATACTGCTGCAGGAATAATTTTAATCATAAGTTATACGGGCTAGAATAAATGATTGGTCCATTTTCAAAACGCACGTAATTTAAAAATACAATAGCTGTAAAGAGGAGCGATACCAGAAAAATTGCATTCGTAAGTTTCAGGTATATACTTCAGATTTTCAATGCATACGTCTTTGTTTCATCGATATAGATAAACAACTGGATAGACTTCTTAAAGCTGGGAAAATGAAGCCATTGCCAGATACAGTTGGTGGGATAAAAAGTACTGATTGCCGAGGATTGAAAATAAAATGTTGGGTTGTACACAGCAGAAATGTCAATAGTAGACCCTAATCAGTAATAATGTGCAAAAAAAATATCTACTCTAGCACTTTACAAGGTTTTTCGCATTTCCATCCAACTATAAAAGTGAACTGTGATTGGTTAATCATCCCACCAGTGTCATCAACCACCGGCGCGTTTTTCTCCTTGCATTGACATAGAAGCAGTCTATCCAGTTGTTTATCTATATCGATGCAGTCTATCCAGTTGTTTATCTATATCGATGCTTTGATCACACGGAACACGTCCAAAAGGTATTCCTATTCGTTCCACCCGTTCGATAGTATGTTCCAATCAATGTTTATCACAGCAGCATGGGCACGTTTGTATTATTACTGCAGTGTTTTTTAGCGTCGGGAATAAATAAACTCTCTTTCACATCTCCCTGCCCCCACAGGAAGAAATCACAAGGCATATAATCAAAAGACATGGTTACCATGTCCCAGACAAATACTACATAGGTCTTTTTCTCAGTACAGAAGACTGCTATGGGATATTCCATCCGGAATATGTTTCGGTTGGTTGTTATCACCACTGAAGCACACCCGAACGTATGTAACCTACCCATATAGCAAGTTATGACGTATTTTCAATTGGATTTTAGTTCAACTCATTCCAAGTCGATTTTTGATCAGTTTCGGCCATTTTTGCGACAGACCAGTGGATTCCTAATCTACTCACTTTTCTTCAATTTCTATAAAAATAATTCAGAATGATGTTGGATGGGATCCAAAAATTGCAATCGCCTCTCGGACTAACAACTGCTCTGTGCTTATCAAAGTAATAAACATCTTCTCTACAAAGAAAAAAGGCCAATGTAGCAATTGATTGTTACCGCAATTGACTACTGGCTTTCAAACATGCATCTTTGAGTAGGACGGGTTTCCTTCTCTCTGAAGCACAATATCCCATGTCTTTCTCAATGAAGAACTGCCACATCAAGTGTTGGACCTATTGGTATGAATGAAGTTCTTCTGCACACAATAAGAACCTCTGGATCATGAATAAATGTCCCTAATGCCAAAAACACTTGAAGAACTGAAAAAACGTATATAATCACTGCCGTTGTGACCAAAGATGCAAAGATATATAGCTGGTGCTTCTGTAACATACATGATGCATCCGTAAGATATACCTGAAACTTGATGAGTGTCAGCATCTTTTCACGTACAACACATCTTTATGGGTTTTATAATTCATTTAAGTTAAAAGTGTATTGAAAAAGGATGAACCACCTATGTTAGCCCTGTACATTAAAATATATTCTGTAGAAACCTCATCCATCCAAATTGGCATAATGTGTTTAATTTGATAATCTTTCAACCACTCTCAGGTAGAGAAAATCTGATTTGACACCTCAATCTCCAAACTTTCATACCACACGTTTCGACTTCCACTCCTCTACAGATTATAAGGATTTCAGAAACAGCATTCTTTTACTCAAAGGTTGGGAATACTGTCTCGAACAAACAACTCACAATAGCGAGGTCGTTACTGTACCGACCGAGATATCGTTGCTCTAAATTTATCCAGTCTATATTTATTCAGACAGTTCTACGAAGAATTATTTCTTATAGCTCTTCTTCTTTATAAATATTTGAAGAACTAAAAATACGATCTGTTTTATTTTCCTGTTTTCCTTTTTCCTACCACAGCATGGACTTGATAAATGAGCTTCAATGACATAAATGAGGTTAGTCCAATAAAATACATAAAAAAAAATTTCACCTATGACGTTTTCATTTCATATGCGATCTTACTGAAACGTTTTAGTTGGAAACGCAACAAACTATCAATCATAAAAACAATGAATCTGCAGTTTACAACTTAGATTGAAACCAAAGTGTGGGCTTTAAGTTTGTCTACTGTATCAGTCATATAAATTAGAAATGTCACAAACCTTTGACCATCCTAGTCTTAGTGTACAAATAATTGTTATGTATTATATTTGTATATGTGCCTGATGTTCTTAAGTAATGTTTTGCCAAAAGAATTTGTACCATGGACATCAGACAATTTCAAAATGCTTTCGTGTATGATATAGAAAATATGTCGAAATATATTATATTTAACCAGACTAACCAGTGCATTTCATTCTTATACACAACCTAAACACAAACATTGAAGAGTGGCAAATGTTTAACACAAAGTACTTTTCGAAGTGTATTTTGTATTTTACTCCACAGATAAAGGACGCCAAATCCACTTTTTCTGATGTTAGCGCGCGAGCGCCAGTATATCGCCAAGTCCATTTGGCGACCGGCCAACTTCGCCAACAGAAGAGAGTTTACTATACTAAACTTCAACTTAACTAGACATCACTTAGACGATAGATCGTCACAGTGCTCATAGGTATTTAATCCATTTTGGCGGCGTGAAAGCATAATGTTCGCCAAACCACAACCCTATAGAGAACAAAAGGCTATAAGGTTTGGCGAGAATTATGTCTTCACTCCGCCAAAATGGATTAAATACCTATGAGCACTGTGACGATCTATCGTCTAACTGATGTCTAGTTAGGTTGAAGTTTAGGATAACTCGATCCTTCCAGACCATTCTCGGTTTGGATAGTGTACTCTATGAGCGAGCTTACGGTTCCATCTTCTCATTCTCTCATACTTCAATAGTATTTACTCAAGTTGATCATTTAACAAACCAGAAGAAAAGACATCTACGGTCCGTCGTTATTTCAAAAACAGACATTCACACTCGCTCACTATTTAACAACGAACTTATATAGAGAGAGTTTAAAAGTCACATACATCAAAATTTGCTTACCCGTAAAAGTACCTGGTTAAGAATTCAAATTAAAGTAAAATATCACAGAAAGTAGTTGAAGTATTGGTTTTTATTTTTAGCAGACAAATTTTAGGCTCAGCAATAAATGTTCGAAATGAAGTCCTCTTACGCGATTACAAAAAAGTATTCGTTTTACCAGATTCTCTGTCTCTGCGCAGTATGGCAGTAGTGATATTAGATATGGCTATTGTGATATTCCTTTTAAGCTCGTCAATAGTGTGTGGACTTAAGGGCTTTATTATACAGAGCCACTCGAGTGGCTAACGCGCGCGTTCGCGTTAGACGCCCGGGCTAGCGACTGCAGTGGCGCATCCACGCGTTTGCAGTGGCCAGGCCTAGCGTCCGTGTTTGTTATGATTTTGTTCCCCTTCCTGTATTCAAAATGTTTTAGTCAAGTAAGGATGATGAATTGCGCATGCTTATCTTATTAAGAAACGAAGAAAGAATATAACTTTAGGGCCTTATTATACAGAGCCACTCGAGTGGCGAACGCGCGCGTTAGCTTCTAACGCGCACGTTGCGGACCATTATATCCTATGGAGCTTATTATACAGAACCACAGCAGTGGCTAGTGGTCGCGTCTGTGGTTAGTGGCGAACGCGCGCGTTAGCTTCTAACGCGCACGTTGCGGACCATTATATCCTATGGAGCTTATTTTACTGAACCACAGCGGTGGCTAGTGGTCGCGTCTGTGGCATGAGCTGTCCACTGCAGTCGCTTACCCTCGCTACTTGTGGCGTGCGTGCGCGACTGTGGTAGAGGACCATTGTTTGTTTTGAAGCTTATTAAATTTGTTTATAGACTTGCCTTGACCAAGTTATCTAGTCAGGCCCTGATTATCGACTAAGCCCACAAGACCTGACTCTTGGGCCCAATATTATAGGGGGCCCCGAAATTAGCTGTAAACCTGTAACTTTTGTTTCACAAAAGTTATGTGAATATCTTTTATTATCTGTATAAAAGAATTTTTACAAACAAATCATTTTGTATGAATCTTGAAGTGTGTTTAGTATCCCAGAGTATATTTAATCAAATAAATTAAACCCTCATTTAAAATCTTAAATAATATAACCCATAAAAATAGAGTTTTAAAAAAATCCGATATGCATTGTCAATTTTTGTATTCATTAACACATGGTCGATATCAAACATTTGTATCAGCAAAATGAGTGGCAAACTACGTTTCAATTTTTTTTATTAAAAATGGACGTGAATTTGTGCTCTCACATAGAAAAATAATTTATTTATACTGATTAAAGTAATTTTATTATTTATTTATTAAAAAAAATTTGCCAATAAGAAAAAGTTTCAACAATGAACGGTTCAATGTTATTTTAATGCGATTGGATGACGCCAAGTTGGTTAATTAGTATTCCGTAAAAGCGACCTTTGAGTGATAGTAACAACCCCAAAATTTGATAGAATGCATTGTCATTGACATCGAACCTATCTGCCAAGTTTAAACCTGATTGGATGATGGTAAGGGGGTTGATTAGACAGCCGCAAATTTCGCTTTCATTGACAAACAAACACACAAAGTCGAAGTTAATATAAAGGATTTAAAAACAAGACTTCTTGAAAGATAGAGAAAAAAAATTTAGAGAAAGTCTTGACGAATTTATTGTGAGATCAGCTTTTCGAACTCTTCGAATATTCACTCTGAAATTGTGAATAATGCTGCAGATATTGTTGTCATGGATATTACTGTACATTGTGATAGTGAAATGCAATGCTTTATATAACAAAGTTTTTCCTCTTTTGATCTATAAATTTGATTGTTTGAAATTTGTTTCTTTATTTGTGATAAAAAAAACTTTAGAATACTATATTAACCTTACTTTATCAACTTTTTCTTTTTTTGTCTTTTTTGTCTATTTTGACTTTTTGTCAAGCAAATTTCCAACAAATCTCGCTTTTGAAAAAGAGGCACCTGAAAGTGTCCCTGCCTTGGGTCCCAACTTGTCATGGTCAGGCTCTGTGTCAAGTGTTCCTTGAACATTGATTATTTTAATATCTATAGTTCAAACGATTGTTCAGATGAACAATCGAGTGAAAAATCGATAGTATCGAAAAAGGGCAAACTATCGATTGTTTCATGCTAAATAAGACAATCGATTGTCGAAATTTAGTAAGAAACAATTGTATGCGACGATTATTTTTCTCTTGGCAATATTATTGGGCTGTATAGCTGTTCAGGATATAAATTGAAATGTTGCATTACGTTGTAGAAAAAAGCTTTTATAGAGGCTAATTGTTTTTATATAATATTGCATGTATTTTCACTTGCGTATTGCACATTTGTATAACATGATGTATTGCAAATAGGTAATACCTGGATGTATTGCAAATAGGTTTTGCACATGTGCATTGCATATAAGTATTGCACAAATGCAGGACCGACGCTAGCGGGGTGGGGGGAGGAAAGAATCTATTTCTTTAAGTTTTAGAAAGTTGAAGAGTCGAAATTTCCAAAATTTTATTGCATTCTTTTTTATTCCGATTCAGAAGGAAACCGAATTGAATGAAAAAACTAAAAATAGGGCATAAAAAAAATGTGCAGAACAACTGTATTGAAAATATTGGAAGGCTGTTCAAACTGGGTTTGACGAATCGGAAATTCTATACTAGAAGTCTGCAGTTCATCAATGTAAGGGGAGAGAAAGAGTCCTCACCTACACTTTCCTTCTACCTACTTTGATGGCCTGCGAACATAATTATAACCATAGATAACTTCAAGATAATTGAAATCGTCAAATAGTATTCAAAAATCCTGTTTGTAAGCAAGTCGGGGACAGCTGCTAAATGAAATTAAATATAAAAATGCATGGCACATTGATAGCATATTTTTGTTTGAAGGAAACGGAAAATCATTCGGTACCACATATTTTTATTTTGTAGGATCAACTTATGCTTCTGCTTGAGTCAGAAATATATCATTGTGACTTTTTGTTTTAATATGGAATGATGAGATTTTAAAACAGGCAAATTGTCAAGTATAATTTTTCACGTTTGTGCATCACACATACCACGTTTTCGAATAATGATGTTCCATTTTTACTAAACGTGCAAATGACTAACTGAAGTTTAGTTTCGTAATTAAAAACAAATTTATTTTTGTTTAGTATAAGATATTTGACGAAAAAGGCAACAAGTTGAGGAAAAAATGTTTTACATTTAATATTGATATAATAAAAGGGGAATGTAATGCGAAAATAAAAAGATAATTAAAATAATATAAGGCATAATAAGCAATGTGCAGGGAAAGAAAGGGGGAGGGGAAAACCCGTATTCATGGGCGTCGCCAAGGAGGTACAAAAGAGTGCACCCCCCCCCCCCTGGTTTTCGAAATTTTAAAATGATGTGTAGAAAAGTGGTACGATTAACTGAAAATAAAAGTATGCTATAGGTTTTAAAATATTCAACGGAAAAGAAATTTAATACAAAACGACTAATTAAAATTTCATGTAGACATCCAACTGAAAAATCAAAATGAAGCAAAAAACTAGGGGAGTGGCACATGGTACAACTTTCAATTACACTATATTACTGATGTGGATTTGTGTCATTTGCCATTTATATATTTTTATCATTTATTGAGAAAATATGGCCAGTTTGGTGATATTTTTTTGTTGCGATAATTCTTATACGCATCTTTAAAAAAAAATTTAAAAAAAAAAAAAAAAAAAATTACCCATTCTGGCGATATTTATTTCTATAATTCTTATGTTATCCTTTCTTATAAGTGAAACTGCGCAGAGGAGAAAGAACGATCGTCGATGAGCTATGCTCAAGGAAAGAGAATTTTATGTTGAAGGTATACGTTTTTTAACTTTTTACGCCATTAAAGCATTTTTAATGAAATTTCGGATGTGGAAAGGATTAGAACACATTAAGAGGCATTACCACAGAGATTTTGAATAAAATAGTTAGAGTGGCTCTTTAGCAATCATTGAAAAACATGACTTTTTTCAATGGCAGCTACCTTATGCGCATGCGCTATTTTGTCGAAAACCTTAATTGTAGGTCCTTGGCCCATCACCAACCCTCACACCAAATTTGAACACCGTAAGCCAATTTGTCGGGAGTTTATGCTGACCACGTACACACAGACAGACATTTTTTTCAGATCACTTTTTTGAGATCAGGATGCTCCAAAACGTGAAGAAATACGAAAAAAAAAAAAAAATTTTAAAAAAATCGATATATTTTTTTTAGCGAACACTACACTTTCATTACCCTCTGTATTACATATGGGTAAGTGAAAGTAAAAAATAAAAAAATAACCACCTTGCATTCCCTTTAGAGGTCATTTACAATCCCGTGAAAATAATTCCGCCGGCACTCATGGCCCCGTGTCGCTAATGCATGTATGTTGTGCTGTTCCAATAAGTGCTTCTACTATATAAATAATGTGATGTGGTGATCAATTTCCATAAATTCTCTACAAAATGGATAAATTTCGTTTAATTTCAAATCAGTGTATATTAATTATATAAGTTTGACAAAAGACTGTCGTAAGTTTTTTTAATTAATTTACTCCCCCCCCCCCCCCAACTGCTAAATACACCAATACTCTTAGAAAAAAATAACTGACAATATTGACTTATTATTCCAATATTGGACAACTTTGATGCGTTACAGTTACAGTAAGTAATGTGCTTGTAGTAAGTCAAGTAACATCTAAAAAATTATAACATACAAATTCAAATTATTTACTCAGAAAAAACTTGTTGTCGTAAAATGTTGAAAAACGAATGCCTTCAACATAAAATTCTCTTTCCTTGAGCATAGCTCATCAGCGATCGTTGTTTCTCCTCTCCGCAGTTTCACTTATAAGAATATTCTTTTTTTTTTTTTTTCTTTTTTTTTTCAAAGATGCGTATAAGAATTATCGCAACAAAAAAATATCACCAAACTGGCCATATTTTCTCAATGAATGATAAAAATATAAAAATGACAAATGACACAAATCCACATCAGTAATATAGTGTAATTGAAAGTTGTACGATGTGCCACTCCCCTAGTTTTTTGCTTCAACTTTGATTTTTCAGTTGGATGTCTACATGAAATTTTAATTAATCGTTTTGTATTAAATTTCTTTTCCGTTGAATATTTTAAAACCTATAGCATACTTTTATTTTCAGTTAATCGTACCACTTTTCTCCACATCATTTTAAAATTTCGAAAACCAGGGGGGGTGCACTCTTTTGTACCTCTTTGGCGACGCCCTTGAATACGGTTTTTCCCCTCCCCCTTCCTTTCCCTGCAAATTGCTTATTATGCCTTATATTATTTTAATTATCTTTTTATTTTCGCATTACATTCCACTTTTATTATGTCAATATTAAATGTAAAACATTTTTTCCTCAACTTGTTGCATTTTTCGTCAAATAACTTGTATTAAACACAATTAATTTGCTTTTTATTACGAAACTAAACTTAAGTTAGTCATTTGCCCGTTTAGTAAAAATGGAACATCATTATTCGAAAACGTGGTATGTGTGATGCACAAACGTGAAAAATTATACTTGATAATTTGCCTGTTTTAAAATCTCATCATTCCATATTAAAACAAAAAGTCACAATGATATATTTCTGACTCAAGCAGAAGCAGAAGTTGATCCCTCAAAATAAAAATATGTGGTACCGAATGATTTTCCGTTTCCTTCAAACAAAAATATGCTATCAATGTGCCATGCATTTTTATATTTAATTTCATTTAGCAGCTGTCACCGACTTGCTTACAAACAGGATTTTTGAATACTATTTGACGATTTCAATTATCTTGAAGTTATCTTTATAATTATGTTCGCAGGCCATCAAAGTAGGTAGAGGGAAAGTGTAGGTGAAGACTCTTTCTCTTCCCCTACATTGATGAACTGCAGACTTCTAGTATAGAATTTCCGATTCGTCAAACCCAGTTTGAACAGCCTTCCAATATTTTCAATACAGTTGTTCTACACATTTTTTTATGCCCTATTTTTAGTTTTTTCATTCAATTCGGTTTCCTTCTGAATCGGAATACAAATAGAATGCAATAAAATTTCGGAAATTTCGACTCTTCAACTTTCTAAAACTTAAAGACCTAGACTCTTCCCTCCCCCCACCCCGCTAGCGTCGGTCCTGCACATATGCAATACTTATATGCAATGCACATGTGCAAAACCTATTTGCAATACATCCATGTATTACCTATTTGCAATACATCATGTTATACAAATGTGCAATACGCAAGTGCAAATGCATGCAATATTATATAAAACAATATAGCCTCTGTAAAAGCTTTTTCTACAACGTAATGCAACATTTCAATTTATATCCAGAACAGCAACACAGCCCAATAATATTGCCAAGGGAAAACTAATCGTCGCATACAATTGTTTCTCACTAAATTTCGACAATCGATTGTCTTATTTACCATGAAACAATCGATAGTTTGCCTTTTTTCAATACTATCGATTTTTCACTCGATTGTCCATCTGAACAATCGTTTGAACTATAGATATTAAAATAATCGATGTCCAAGGAACACTTGACACAGGGCCTGACCATGACAAGTTGGGACTCAAGGCAGGGACACTTTCAGGGGCCTCTTTTTCAAAAGCGAGATTTGTTGGAAATTTACTTGACAAAAAGTCAAAATAGACAAAAAAGAAAAAAAAGAAAAAGTTGATAAAGTAAGGTTAATATAGTATTCTAAAGTTTTTTTATCACAAATAAAGAAACAAATTTCAAACAATCAAATTTATAGATCAAAAGAGGAAAAACTTTGTTATATATAGCATTGCATTTCACTATCACAATGTACAGTAATATCCATGACAACAATATCTGCAGCATTATTCACAATTTCAGAGTGAATATTCGAAGAGTTCGAAAAGCTGATCTCACAATAAATTCGTCAAGACTTTCTTTAAATTTTTTTTTCTCTATCTTTCAAGAAGTCTTGTTTTTAAATCCTTTATATTAACTTCGACTTTGTGTGTTAGTTTGTTTGTCAATGAAAGCGGAATTTGCGGCTGCCTAATCATCCTCTTACCCCCATCCAAGGAGGTTTAAACTTGGCAGATAGGTTCGATGTCGATGACAATGCATTCTGTCAAATTTTGGGGTTGTTACTGTCACTCAAATGTCGCTTTTACGGAATACTAATTAACCAACTTGGAGTCATCCAATCGCATTAAAATAACATTGAATAGTTCATTGTTGAAACTCTTTCTTGTTGGTAATTTTTTCTTTTAATAAATAAATAATAAAATTACTTTAATCAGTATAAATAAATTATATTTCTATGTGAGAGCACAAATTCACGTCCATTTTTAATAAAAAAAATTGAAACGTAGTTTGCCACTCAATTTGCTGATACAATGTTTTTGATATCGACCCTGTGTTAATGAATACAAAATTGACAAAGCATATCGGATTATTTTAAAACTCTATTTTTATGGGTTATATTATTTAAGATTTTAAATGAGGGTTTAATTTATTTGATTAAATACACTCTGGGATACTAAAGACGGTTCAAGATTAATTCAAAATGATTTTTATATAAAAAATTCTTTTATACAGATTATAAATATATTCACATAACTTCTGTGAAACAAAAGTTAGAGGTTTACATTTAATTTCGAGACCCCCTCATATATTGGGACCAAGGGCCAGATCTTGTGGTCTTTGTCGATGATCATAGCCTGACTAGATAACTGGGTCAAGGCAAGTCTGTAAACAAACTTAATGAGCTTCAAAACAAACAATAGTCCTCTACCACAGTCGCGCACGCACGCCACAAGTAGCGAGGGTAGGCGACTGCAGTGGACAGCTCATGCCACAGACGCGACCCCTAGCCACTGCTGTGGTTCTGTATAATAAGCTCCATAGGATATAATGGTCCGCGAAGAGTGGCATGCGTGCGCATTAGAAGCAAACACGCGCGTTCGCCACTAACCACAGACGCGACCACTAGCCACTGCTGTGGTTCTGTATAATAAGCTCCATAGGATTTAATGGTCCGCGAAGAGTGGCATGCGTGCGCGTTAGAAGCTAACACGCGCGTTCGCCACTAACCACAGACGCGGCCACTAGCCACTGCTGTGGTTCTGTATAATAAGCTCCATAGGATTTAATGGTCCGCGAAGAGTGGCATGCGTGCGCGTTAGAAGCTAACACGCGCGTTCGCCACTAACCACAGACGCGGCCACTAGCCACTGCTGTGGTTCTGTATAATAAGCTCCATAGGATTTAATGGTCCGCGAAGAGTGGCATGCTTGCGCGTTAGAAGCTAACACGCGCGTTCGCCACTAACCACAGACGCGACCACTAGCCACTGCTGTGGTTCTGTATAATAAGCTCCATAGGATTTAATGGTCCGCGAAGAGTGGCATGCTTGCGCGTTAGAAGCTAACGCGCGCGTTTCGCCACTCGAGTGGCTCTGTGTAATAAGGCCCTAAGCTGAAATTTCGTTTCAACTTCTCTCAATTTTTCATTGTCCAAAAGGAAGGGCCTATCCAAGGCTGATTTCCGCACAAACCAACAAAGTCCAGGCTTGGGGCTTCGACATTTGGGGAGTTTGAAAATTTTCAAAGTTGTTGTAGTTAAATTAATTGAACCCTGTGACCTTTCTTAATATTTTCAATTACGTTTTGAACTTAAATACACTATGACCTTAAACTAATTTAAAGCAGAAGTCGTTAAAACTTTAAATCCCAACCCGCCCTACCTTGTAAAAAAGTTCCCAGCCAGTCGCCCTTGGTCGGGTCCAGGGGGGGGGGGGGATACGGATATTTCAAACTGTGGTGAATCTGCCCGGCATCGGCAGTAGTTGTTTGAAGCGTGACGATCCTCAACAATAGGCTATTGTGGAGTATGTAAAGAGGAGCCATGGGTTTAGAGTACTCATTGTCAAACTGCCCCACCCTTTGGATACTGAGTAAGATAGTCGGGATTTTTCTTGTATGCGAATCTTGTCAAATTGATAAGCTGATAAATTGATAACTAAATGCTCCGACATATCAAGTAGATCAGGGGTTCCCAACCTTTTTGCACATGCGTACCACTTGACTTTTTAAGAAATTTTGGCGTACCACCAGACCTAAATATTTAAATAAACGTATAATATTTACTCTTCTAAAAGTGTTCAAAGGCTTTTTGAATTAAATTCCTGAGAAAACTTCATTTTTAATGGTTAGATATTTGTTTATTTATAACATGCTTATAATAAAGGAGAAATAAAAAGATTAAAATGGTATTAATTTACAGTTTTATTTATTACCCATAGGTCTAAAATTATACAAATAAAAAAATAGTACAAACTCAGCAAAAAATTAATCATCATACAAAATATACTTTTATAGTCTTTAGTGCGAAACTTGTTGTTGTATGCCTGTGATTAAAATATCAACATTAGAAGTAATGGAGCTTATCTTCAATCTTAAGTCCTCTTCAACACTTATTTTGCTTCTATGTTTATTTTTTATGTACAAGAGTTCAGAAAATCCACTCTCACACAAGTAACTCGTAACAAATGGCATAAAAAATAGCATAGCTTGCCAGAAGATCAAAGGGTACTAGGTTTTACATCCGATCCCGAAGTTAATTAAAGATTTCTCTTTAAAATAATCTTTCATGGAACTATCTTCTGTAAGATCGATAAAACTTTCTTTTAGTTCACCTGAAGCCACCGTACCACCTGAAACGTTCCCGCGTACCACCGGTTGGGAACCCCTGATCTAGATGACCCAACGCACAACCCTATTGCAAGTTGTAGACAAATAGTAATGATCTTTAAATGGTCGACAGTGAACCCCCCCCCCCCTCCCCACAGGTGAACGAGTCGGGCGAGTTCATTTCCAGTTTTTTCGAATGAAAAGTCATTGGTTTCTTATGAAACCCGCAACGTTGACTCAGTGAAAGGGTTAAACAAATAAATCTCGAAAAAACATGAGCTAAATATTCAAATGAATTACATTTTGGTTGATTTTTTAGTCTTTAGAAAATGATTATCAATTAACTTCCAGACTAAAGACGAAAATCCTTCCAGCAAACACTGTCAATAAATATTGGGACGCCTCTTCCGCAATTTTTTTTTTATAGGGCCCCAAAAACATGATGTGCTTTGGGTCCCAAGTGATGAAAGTCAAGCTTTGGGCCTACCAGCTCTTTTCTTAGCAGCTCCTGATCAAGTTGCCCTGAAGACGTTATTATGTTACCGTTGAATTATTCGACACTGCTGCATCAGGACAGTTTGACAGTTTGGTGATATTTTTTGCGGTGATTGTAATATGGGACATTTTTTTAAAAAAACTATGGCCAAACTGAAAATTTTGGTGATATACTTTTCGATAATTCCTATATTATCCTTTCTTATAAGTGAAGCTGATAAGAGGGGAAAAAAACGATCGTTCATAAGTTATGTTCAAGCAAAGAGATCTCTGTGTTAAAGGCATTCGTTTTTCCACTTTTTACGCCATTGAAGCAATTTTACGACAGCAATTTTTATCGAAATCGTTAGAGCCATGTTTTAGAAATCATTGAAAAACATGATTTTTTTCAATTGCAGCTACCTTATGCGCATGCGCGATTTTGACGAATACCTCAATGGTAGGTCCTTGGGCCATTTACCAACCTGCTCACCAAATTTGAACATCGATGGGTTAGTTTCGGAGTTATGCTGACCACGTACACACAGACAGACATTTTTTCTACATCACTTTTTTGAGATCAGAATATTCCAAAACGTGGAGAAATGCAAATAAGTCGATTTTTTTTTTTTTTTTTTTTTTTTTTTTTTTTAAATATAGAATCGTATACTTTCATTACCCTATGTATTACATATGGGTAATTGAAAGTAAAAACTTAAGAGCTGCTGAGACAGCTCTTAACATTATCCAGCCAAATTTAAATTTTGATAACATAATTTTTCACCAATTGGCAACTTTTGAGGGAAGTTGAAGATACGAGAATTATTTTTTTTTACAAATATGTCTTACAACCAGCCTACGTCTTCGACATTTCATGTTTCCCTTTTTGATCACAATTCCAAAGGTTCTTTTATACACTCCCTATTCAACTCGCAAATAACAAAGTAAGACATTATTATTAGATTATGGAAAGAAAAATATTAGTTTCTCTTTTTTATAAATCCATTTTCTGAATAAAAAAATAAAAAAAATTTAAGGATTCCAACTCGATGAGCAGACCAGAACAATCTTGTCTAACCAACCATGGGAAAAATAACAAAAGTTGCGTGCAAAAGCATTTAATAAATAAAAATAAAAAAATAAAAAAAGATAAGGAGAAAGAGGCGAAAAAATGGAATTTACGGTTAATGAGGTGCTGGTTGCTTCGCCAGAGAAGCGTTAAGAATGTCAGTACTAGATGCAGACAGATAATTCATTTTATTCCGTGTGAGCAAACGCGAGAAAACGCCACTTCTCTTGCGGATTTCGACTCAAGTGACAAAAGCAAAGAGGCGTCAAACAGAAGTGAAAATAAAGCAAAAACGTTATTTTTTTTCAAAAAAAATTAGATTTTTTTTTTAAGGGGAGATAAAAAAAACTAAAAGGAATAAAGTTCGACAAATTTAAAAACTAGAAATTATTGTATTTGGATGACGACGTGGTTTTTAGACAAGCAAGATACTTTTTCAAAAATTATATCCACACATATTAGAAAAAAATATTTGCTTTCATTTTTTAAAAAATGAACCACAAGAATAATTTCCCCTAATTTAAGTTTTCTTAAAAGGAAGTTCTAGTAAGGATCATTTCTTATATTTGCTACGTTACAATCTGCTGGCCCAGTGCATTTGGAAACTACTTTCTATAAAACCTTGAAAATTGGTGAGTAGGTACAAACATAATCCATTAATGAAATGACATAAATTAAAAACTAGAAAATAACGTCTAATATATTTCATTTTATGTTTTAAAACCTTATAGTCCGAGAGGCGACTACAATTTTTGGACCCCATTGAATATCATTCTGAATTTTTTATAGAAATTGGAGAAAAGTGAGTAGATTACAAATTCACTGGTCTGCCGTGGCAAAAACGGTCGAAACTGATCAATAATCGACTTGGAATGAGTTGAACTAAAATCCGATTGCCAAATATGTCAGAACTTGCCAAAAATAGAACAAACTTATTCGGCTGGCAACCCACTTCATTTTGATTTTCAATGAGAAAAAGCGCAAACGATTTCTGATCTTTGGCTCGGAAAACTTATATCTTTTAAAAGTAAGCCAAATTGGCTACATCAGTTACGTCATAAGTGACGTAATATTTTTTGCCAACTTGGCTCCCTTTTAATAGATGCAAGTAGACCGTCGCCAGATATCTGAATCGTCTGCAACCTTCTTAATTGAAAATTAAAGAGTGAGGGTTACCAAATAAAAAAAAAAATTGCTCATTATTTGGCAAGTTATGGCGCATTTGGCAATTGGATTTAGTTCAACTTATTAAAAGTCGATTTTTGACCAGTTTCGGCCATTTTTGCCACTGCAGACCAGTGGATTCGTAATCTACTCACTTTTCTCTAATTTCTATAAAAAATTCAGAATGATGTTCGATGGGGTCCAAAAATTACAGTCGCCTCTCAGTCTATTATATCAATGCATATGCAGTGGCTCCACCTGGTTTTGCATTTTGCTATTTTAATTTTAATTTATAATAGATAAACATTAAATAAAAACCATTTATGTCATTTCATTAAGTCGTCATTTTCGTACCTACTCACCAAATTTCAATGTTTTATACCTAAGTAGTTTCTAAATGCACTGGGCTACAAGATTGTAACATAGCGAGTATAGGGAATGATCCTTCCTATGACTTTCTAATTAATGAAAGAAAAAAAATATTTTAGTAAAATGAATTGTAAATACATTTAAATTAGATTATCACCGAATCCAGGACCTGATCATCGACTAGGCCTAAAAGGCCCGGGTCTTGAGCCCATGATTTAAGGGAACCCCAAAATTGACTGTAAAACACTTTTGTTTCTCAAAAGCTATGTGAATATCTTTAAAACCTGTATAAAATAATGTTTACATAAAAATCATTTCGTAATGATCTTGAAACGTCATTAGTATCTTAGAGTGTATTTATTCAAATAAACCGTTTAAAAGCGTGAAACACAAGCGTTTTTGAGACATAGAGAAAAAAAAATTGAAAGGAAGTCTTGATGAATTTATTGTGAGATCAGCAAATGTCGACTGTGAAGTTGTGAATAATGCTGCAGATATTGTCGTCACGGATATACACATTGTTTTAGTGAAATGCCAAATGTTATACATAACAAAGTTTTTCCTCTTTTGATTTATAAATTTGATTGTTTGAAATTTGTTTCTTTATTTGTGATAAAAAAATAACTTTCAGAATCATTAATAGTTTAAAAATTTAAAAAACACGCTTTAATAGAAAAGTGAACTAAAAAGTAGAAAATAATTTTAAATAAGTTTAAAATAAGAATAGAGTGATTAACAAGAAATATTTATTTTATCGTAAAAAAGCGTGGGGTGCTTTTTAAAAATTTTATAATGGCTCTATTTTTACTAATATGTCGTTAAATATTTACAACAATTGACATCAAGTACCCCACGCTTTTTTACGATAAAATAAATATTTCTTGTTAATCACTCAATTCTTATTTGAAACTTATTTAAAATTATTTTCTTCTTTTTAATTCACTTTTCTATTAAAGCGTGTTTTTTAGTTTTTTAAACTATTAATTATTTTTTCTGTAAACTATACATTTTTTTAAGTTAATTTTTTTAGTGTTAAGTGTACAAAACTCTCCAGTTATTCCTGCCAATAGTCACATGCTTGTCTCAAATTTAAGTCATGTGTATGCCTTAGTACACACCGCATTACTTGGCACAAAACACTACCGTGTCTCTGAATATGAAAAATCACTAATCCTGAAGATCCTGGTAAGGATAATGAGACTAAAAAAACACGCTTTGTATAATCGTCGTGCCCACGACAAATCTTTCAAATGTCTGCCTTATCAATTGTCGATGATAGGTTCTGTGATTACTGGGATTGTAACGAGTAGCGGCACACCAGGGTTCGATTCCAGAGAAGGTTGGTTGGTTGGAATTTAACGGCGCAAGGGCAACACGAGCTAATCCTTGTGATAAATCGACAAACTTATTGAATTATTGTATTGTCATCGGTCTTTGACAAATGTGCAAAGTTTGAATCAAATCTGATTGCTCAAAGTAGGGCAAAATCGAGCCCAATAGAGTCGGTTACAAGCAAACATACAGGGGAAACTAATAGAAGCGTGTTAAAAAAAATATTAACATTAATTTATCAAATGTTTCTATATTTCATGTAAATTCATTTGACATTGCGTCGAGTCCATTTCCATTACCGTTTGAAAAAAGGGACCCCGAATGTGTTCGGGCCCTGACCCAACCAAGTAAGAAAATATGATCGATTAAGAAGATATGATCATCAATTACTAGGATTTAAAACATTTTGCATAGAGTAGAATTTATGCATGGTTATTGAATATAAGATTATTTCTATACAAGTAGCTCCTTTTGTGTAACACATATTGGAAACTATACATGAAAACAACATACCCTGAGCTCACTGAATCCCCTACAACGATGCGTGAACCGGTTTTACTATGCCCTGATTGGCTGATAGGAACGATGCGTGGTCGATTCGCTAAAACTCTAGTGTATCCGTGGTTAAAAAAGTAAAATATTGTTGCGTGGATGGGTTCGAAAGATTTGAAGCCAAAGCAGATCAAAACTTGCAGAAATTTATTCCGATATAACTCTTCGCAGATTCTCTTACAACTCCAGAACTTCTCGTTCTAGTAGACTCAATACAGCTCTCTACACAACAATTGAGCACAAAACAGCAGTTAAAAACTTGACATCGCAACTGCTAAATCGCCGCAAAAGACAATGCAATACAGTTCGCTTTAGAACTACTAGGAATGTTCACTGAGACTCAGTAATTCCATTCAACTTAACTCCGTAATTCCAATCGACTAACTAACAAACCTAACTTGGCCGGTCTTATATAGGAGTCAAACCTTCTTGAAATTTCTAGAGGTAGATATTTGGAGAACTTTCCAGATCGTAGTCGAAAGGTCCGATACATGTACATGGGGACCGAAAATGTTGCCAAATGGTCGCTAAATTTGGCAACATTTGGCGATTTCTCGCCAAATTTGGGGACAAAAATTAGTCGCCAAAACCGTTGCTAATTTGGCGAGATTGCCATTACCATAATGTTAAAAGCCCTGCTCCTTGTAAAACTCGCTTCCCAGTGTTACCTCTGTAAAACTCGTTATCAAGCATTGAGACCCATATTGCAAGGAAGCCAACTTAAGATGAACTATTGCACTGCCTTATGCAAAATGTACATAAATTTTCCTATTTACAAAATTAACACAACGAAATATTTACAAATATACAAAAATTCGTAACAATACATTTGGCAAAAAGTAAGCTTTAATGGTTAATAATTGCATTCTAAACTGTATAAAATAAAAAGTATACTTTGTACACCTCAAAAATGTATTCTAAAACAACCAGGAACGTTTACTAAATGTGAAACACAAATAAGATTATTTAGTTTTATGAATAAAAACGGCAGAATCGAATTTATTCATTAGCATAGTTTTCTGGCAACTCAGGATCAGATGTAGGCCACTGGTGAACTATCTCTTTGTAGAATTCTTTAATGTTTTCTTCATCTGAGATGTATTTCATCAGTTTAGTTACTATGTCTTCAATATTTTTCTTATTGATAGGATTTTAATTTTTGGATGTACTGGTTCATTTAGGAGTGATAGAGGCATATTTCCAAAATTTCTCATTTGTATTCGATACTTTTTGTCTTTTCCTGAGCTCAATGATAACTGGCAAATGGTCACTTCCGATGTTGTCTTGTACTGACCAAGAGCACTGGGGAAAAAGTTCAGAGCTGACCATGGCAATTTATCAGATACATTAGTCGACGTATTCATGGGAGGAAAAAGCAGCTTCTGTTGTCCGAAGACTGGAGCACCTAGAAGGTAGAAGACTGTCATTGCTCCAAAAAAAAAAAAAAGGGACCGCTCCTAACATGGAGAACAGACGTCCTAACAACCGATCTTAACATAGATACAGACGCTGCGAAAAGGAGTGAACTACATCCCAGTCAGGCAAGTGCTTTATTTAAAATGGCGGCACTTACTCGCCATTGTCGAGTTGCCGTTCGCCATTGTCGAGTTGCCGTCTTAGAATATATGAGACATTTTGTAGAAATCAGTTTGCCAGGCTGATCCCACCTCATTCTGCTAGCAACTCCGCTGCCTGTCCGGGACCAGATGGCTAGCTTCTACTATCTAGAAGCCATTCCCCTATCCGCAACCTGGGGACCCGCTCGGTAGCATGCAGCTTTGCCTCTGGGAAGAAAAGACTTATGGATTCTATCCGATAGCCGAAGTTCCATTCAACACCTTAAAAACTGGGCCCTCGTGGGAGACAAAACCAGTCTATCCATAATACGCAAAGTCAAGAGCATATCCCGACTGCACTAAGTGCACTTTCAGTGGATCCCGTCACATGTAGACATCCACGGAAATGAATTGGCTGACACTCTTGCTAAGGAGGGACTAGAACACCCTGTCCTCTCTACTCAAGAACTCACATATCAAGAGTTATACTCAAAGAAAATAGCTCAAAATAAAGCGAAATGGCATATACCTCCATCTCACGAATGGTATAAAGCCAAAAAGCCAGGACACTTCCTATCTCTTCCTTGTGATAGGCACACCAATACCCGTCTGTCCCGACTTGCTAGTGGTCACCTTAAAGGCCTCACATATTCTGGGGGAAGCAAAAATTTTCCTCTTTGCCCTAAATGCCAAAAAGAACAGGCATCACCTCAGCACATTTTGGACTGCCTTGGACTGGACTGGGAGGACATTTATAACTGTCCACAACTAGTGTCAGACTTCATTAATGTCAATGGCTTCACTGATATTGTCTGACTTTGTCAGACAAAAGGGAGATTAGAAACAACAACAGAGGCATATTTTTTGCATTATTGCTTAATCGAAAAGTGTGACTGCGAAATCCATCAATATAAGGTTTGATGATTACAACATTCTTATGTGTGAAAGAGTGTGAAAGCTGCATGAACTCCAAAATTTCAAAAGCGGTTTTCAAAACCTTTGGGACTTTACGCCGATATGAAACAATGTTTTTATTTTGTTTTTTTTATTTTAAAAAACATTTAAATATTAATATACGTAGCTTTAAGCAGTCGTTGTTAATACCTCCGTGTGCGGATTCAACGCTTTTTCCTTTCCAAAGTCCTTACTTTTGTTTCTTTGGTATTTCATTACCATTTATTCCAAAACTAGCATCCATTAAAAAACTTTTTTTTAAACTGTGTATCTATCAGATATAGCAGCTTTAATGGTTCTAGCAGTCCCCCAACTTTCATAAAAATACCCATGCGTTTCCCCCTCCCCCACTTCTAAAACCACTGAAATCCATCCCCCCCCCCACTTCTAAAATCACTGAAATCCATCCCCCCCCCCCCACTTCTAAAATCAGAGTTCATCCTAGAAATGAAAAAGGGCAGGGTGCTATTTTCCAAAAAAAAAGCACTTCCTGTTTACGAGGGCACTTTTATGACAAATTGCAGAAATACGCGTTTTCTGCTACAATTTCAATATTGTTATACTTTTCTACCACGATAAATAATTTGCAATATTCTGAAGAAAAAAAAATATATAATGCGAAAATCCGTGAATCAAAAACTCGCTCAGAAACTTAAAAGGTATCAAAATACTGATAAAATGCTTCAGTCCTAATTCTGCTGGAATGAGACTGAGAAAATTATTAAAACTAAAGTGCAATATACACAGTAAAATTTTCATCAAATTTTTATAAAATTATCAATTTATAATACAGTAAAATTAAGATAAGAATGTTTTACTATAATGAAAATGGGTGTTAAGATAAGAACTTTTCAATCTTTCAAAATTTTCCTAAGTTTGAATGAATCAACCTAAACTTCATCTCTTAGTTTTGCTATTGTCAGATAGAGAATAGAGTTTCTACAAATTTAACATTATTCATTGTGGGATATCACAAGGAGAATTCCGACTAAAGAACTTGGACTATGTCCTGAAATTTTTGCATTCTTTTTATTTTCAAAATCGGATCAAATTTAGCGTCAAAACGGTGATTTTTTTTGTCGTGCATGCCGCTATTACGCAAGCTATAATAGAAGTTTTATTTTTTTAAAAATCGGAAATAATCTGGGATTCTGGTTGCATTCCTGTTATGTTTAATTTTAAATATGAAACGGATGTTTAGAAATTAATTGGAAACAGGCAAATTACCAAAAACACCCCCTAAATTTAACAGGACATCGCGATTACGCGTGTCCAAACGGAAATATTCTTTTTAAATTCTTAGTGTAAACCTTATATGATAGTTATAAACCTTTAACTAAATTATTCAAGTCTTTCAAATTCCTTTCTTCACTATTTTGAAGGAGGCATGGTAAAAATCCCGCGAAATACACTCAATCAAAACACGTACGAAATGGCCATCGGAGTTTACTAATGTGCACTTGGGAAATTGTAAGACGTCGCCCTACAATCCACCTACTAATGAAGCACGTTATATAGACATCTACTCAATGGTTTCAGTCCCTGATATATACGTTGCGCATTTGAACATGAATGCGCACGCGCGACAGCCGATTTCAGTAGGGGTGATCCACATATTGCGTACTGTTGGGAGAGGAAAAAAACGAAATTTTTTCTGAAAAAGGGCAGGAAAGGCGCTATTTTTATAGAAAAAGGGTAAGAAGGGCGGTATTTTTATAGAAAAAGGGCAGGCAGGGCGCGCCGCCCCTCGAAAAATGCCTAGGATGAACTCTGCTAAAATCACTGAAATCCATCCCCCCACTTCCAAAACCAATGAAATCCATCTTCCTCACTTTTAAAAACACTCAGTCCATCTAAAAACTACTAAAGAAAAATAACATTAGGAAATCTGAGCTGTATTTTTATAAATTTTGCAGTTGGAACAGGACTTTTAAGGATCTCTAAGCACTTTCAAGGACTTTTAAGGATCTCAAAGCATTTTTCAAGGATTTTTAAGCACCTCTAAGCATTTTCAAGTACTTTTAAGCACTTCTAAGCATTTTCAAGGCCTTGAAAACAAGTTCAAAAATATTAAGCACTTTTAATGACCGTGGGAACCCCGATATTTATGTAAAATGTTAATATTGTCAGTTCCAGATAATAAAACACAAAAAAGTACAAATCATTATATTTTATTTCAAATGAATGAAATATTTACAGAATGTAGATGGCAACTCCTCAAGAGTCATGTATGTACATGTGCATATGTTAATATCTCAAATCAGTATAAAAAAATAGATATTACAATTTCTAAATTACACTCACCATGAAAATGAAACAACTTGGTTATACTGACAAATAAAAATGAGACACACATTTATGCAAAATAATGAAGGTTTGAATAAAACTTGAAACTTGAATATCTGGCTAATGTTTATGAGTACAAGTGAATCCCTCAGACAAGATAAATATTAAAATATGCAAATAAACAGCTGGCATACTTTAAAAAAAAAGAGCAAAGTTATTTTTAAAATAATCTCATAGAATTCAGATAATTTGCACCTTCATTTCAGATTCAGCTATCATTTTGAAAAATAAACACAGACAATACTGATCACAGCATTGTCAATAAAAAAGCCTTATTTTCTAAATTTTTTGTGGCAATACAACAACAACAAAAAAAACATCCCAATAAATACCACAACCCGGATTCCAATGTAGGGAAACACTACCAGAACATAAATTCTCCATTTGATATCATTCTCAGTTATGCTCAGTCGTCGCAGTTGTAGACACAAACGCCGCCACGTCCGGCGTACCAGGTCGACTGTGGATTGGAGTCGACGACTCCGACTTAATCGCTGATTCACAGTCATTGGAGCTTGTTTGCAGAACGAGTTTTGTCATAAATGGAGAAGATGTGACAACCTTGTCAGAGACAGCATTGGGAACAATTTTGACGAGGGTCGGGTTTGAGCTGTTGACAAGGGTGCTCAACGTAGGACATGCCTGGGTGATGGAAGATACTGGAGTTCCTGGACGTGTGTTAGGGGTTACCAGAACGTATTTTGGGGCTCCTGTTGTGGATGGCGTACCCAACACACAAGTAGTACGAGGAACAGTCATTATGGTGGGAGGTCTTGTGATGGTCTGGATCACTTGATGAGCCTGCAGGGAGAAAAAATCGGGATTTTAAAGCAAGGAATCCAAAGCAAATCCAAAACAACCTTACATGAGCATTAACAGGGTTCCCACTAAAATCACAGAATGAAAATCAATGACTTTTCAATGACTTTTAAGGACCTAATCAATGTTTTTAAGGACCTTTGAAAATTTGTTTTCAGGCATCATGTCAATAAATAAATTTTTAGTAAAGTATATTCTGCAAAAAAAGTTACAAATTGGTGGATGCGTAAAACAAATATGTCGGAAAATTTCGATACGGTGCAAATACGTGGCAGTCACGCGGGGATAGCAAGTCCGAGTTGTATTTTTATAAATATGCAGTTGGCCACACAACATCTGCAAAAATTAAGGACCTCTAAGTATTTTCAAGGACTTTTAAGCACCTCAAAGCATTTTCAAGCACTTTCAAGGCCTTGAAAACAAGTTCAAAAATATCAAGCACTTTTAATGACTTTCAATGACCGTGGGAACAATGATTAAAAACACAACGTACCTGAGAAACTGGAATCGAAGCTTTAGATGTGACAGAAAGAGTTGCAACTTTCACCGACCTCATTACATGGCTATGAAGGAAGGGTCCCAAGTATCCAAATTCATTTTTGAAGTCTTCTGCAGTATCTCCACTCAAATTGCAAGATTTCACCACAGTGGATAACACTCGCTAAAAAGGAAAATATTTCAGTGAAAATTTATTCCATTGAAATACAGTTGAACTAAACTATATAGAACATGGGATACAAAGCGTTCTCAGTTATAATAAACTATTTAAATGGTCCTAACTGAACTCTTATGCAACCAATATATTTTCAAACATCTATATATTTAATAGGCAATACGTTTTTTGGGGTTAGTCCGTCCGCCTAAACCGCTCAACCAATTTCAATGATCAAGGTGTCATTTTAAAGGAAATAAGCTGTAGATTTGCCAAAACGTCCCAAAATAATTTATTAACATTTTATTAATTATAGTTAAATTTCAATATTTGTCATCATTAAGCTACTACAAAGCCTCAATGATTTTGAATATATGAATGGCAACATCCTTACGCATGTAAATAATAAACCCGTTGCTAATTTTAAAGCTCTTTTTAAACTCTTCGTTTCAAAGCTGATCTTTTCTGTTTTTCTGAAGCATTTTTGTATTACAGTAATTATTATCTTAAAGTATTTCTATCCAGAAAATACCTCGCGTTGGACGTCGTTCTCTAACGGGGCGACGTGAACGAAACAATCACTCTCGGCGTAATACGTATGTTGGCGGATAGTATATTTAACTTTCTATTATGAAATTTGCAACTTGGGTGTTTTCTCTATTAGGCCTTACATTAAATTTATAAAAATTTGATTACATTTTTTATGGCTGGCAAACCTATTCAAGCGCAGCAAGATGTTTTAACCACAAATTCGAGCGACAAAGCCGCTCAATACGAGCGCAGCGAGGCGTTTTGGGGTTGGCGAGCGTTAGCGAGCAGGGGGCGAAGCCCCCTAGTTTAGTATGAACCACACAGGTAAAGAATTTGGATACAGTAAACCGAAATCTACCCAGCCCTGCCCTAAGTAGCGTGCGATCACACACGTGCGATTTTGAGAAGGGCACCGAAATGAGAAAAAAATAATATAGTACAAATTAAAAAATTTATGTAATTTTGAATGCAAATTAGCCTAACCTACCTAAGGTCTACACTTTCACAAGAAAGACTCAACAACCTTGCAATTTTGTTCATTGATAATCATATTCCATCGTCATTAGATTAAGATGCACTAATAAAAAAATTTGGTTTGCTGAAGCTATAAAGATCCACTGCTATGTGTGTAATTTTCAATAATATGTTTTCTAGATTAATATATTTTATGAATATTAAATAAAATAAAACTTTTGCTGAAGTTAAAAAAGTTGTCTGCTATTTTACACCTGACAAAACTACAAACTGAGTTTAAAAAATTGGGAGTTTGCTCTTTACACAAGCACAGCATGTCTGTTTGAAGTTTTACAAAGTCAGTTAAAAAATTAGTAATCGAAGTCATTTACAAAAATAAAAAGAATGAAAAGAACCAAATACTTTACTTAATACTTACTATTTATTACTACTTATTAGTTTTAATTAGATTTTGGTTTTTAATCCCTGCCAACTTCAGGTATCAAGTTCCAGCAAATTTCAGTTACAGAGCTCCCATACCATTTTTGGAGGGTTTCCTAAAGATATTTTCATTGTAAGGGGCACCAAAACTCATTTTTCCACACACCGCATTTTGCTCTTAGGTCGGCCCTGGATCCACCTGCTTCAGAAGTTAATCTTCAGACTTTTTAGAGGTACTGCATTTGCACCCAACTATATTCCTTAACATCCTGTCACCCCAATTAAAGGCTGTCCTTCAAAAGTGATAAATAGCAGAAGCCTTTCAAGCAATTTTACACTATCAGGGTTCCCACTCAAAGCAAAGAACGAAAATCAATGACTTTTAAGGACCTAAATAACGTTTTTAAGGATCCTTGAAAATTTGTTTTCGGGCATCATGTCTATATATAAATTTCTAATAAAGTATATTCTGCAAAAAAAGTTACAAGTTGGTGGATGAGAAAAACAAATATGACAAACAATTCTGATATGGTGCAGATAAATGGTGGTCACGCAGGGATAGCAAGTCAGTTGTATTTTTATAACTTTAGCAGTTGGGAACACAACATCTGCAAAAATTGAGGACTTTTAAAGATCTCTAAGCATTTTCAAGGAATTTTAAGCACCTTTGAGCATTTTCAAGCACTTTCAAGGCCTTGAAAATAAGTAAAAAAATGTTAAGCCCTTTTAATGACTTTCAATGACCATGGGAACCTTGACTATAAGCACAAGTTCTTTTCTTTAGCTCATTGCAGTTTAGTTTACTTGTGAACATCGCATCATTTTAAATGGGTAGCATTTTTAAGTGAAAAGCTTTTTCCACTAAGGATACGGTGAGAATTGTAAAGCGGATCAAAAATGGTGAAAATCAATCTGCAGTTTGTAAAGAACTGTCTCTACCTAAATTACGGTGGCCACAAAATTCAGGAATAAAAGCTCCCTGATAAATTCTGTGGTAGATTTCTAAAAAATTCCCTGATTTTACGGCAAACTTTTTTTTAAATTTCCCCAACTTTTCCATATATATCCTGTTTAAATAGAACATGCATGCAAAAGGGATAAAATGGCAATTTTTTTTTTTAAATAGTTTTGGCAGTAATGAAAAATTTAAATTATTCCATAACATTTCACTTCTAACGATTACCATCACAAACCTCTGTGAAAATGGCAGCAAAATATGGATGATAGGGGATCGTTCCAGAACAAAAAAAAATTCCCCGATTTTTGGGAAATTTTAAAACACTCCCCAACATTTCCCTAATTTTTTCCAAATCAGAAAGCTCCTTGACATTTCCCTGACTTCCAGGTTCTGTGGCCACTCTGTAAATCTACAGTCAGTGAGATCTGGTGAAATCGTTCTATGGACCACAAGAAAAATCTGGGCGGAAACCAGAAATTGTCAAAGGTCGAACACACAAAAGTTGAAAAAGTATTATTAAAATGGTTCCATGTTCTAGGGAACATAAGTCTTCCAGTGAGTGACGGGAGCCATTCTACAAGCGAAAGCAAATGAATTTCGCGATTGTTTTGAAGAGAAAGATGAATGACTAGACTGATTTAAAAAGCAAAACAACATTACTTGCAGTAAAATCAAGGTTGTGGTAAAATAAAGGGATCAAATCAACCGATGTAAACAATTGGGTAGGAAAAGTGTGGCCTGACTTCATTTGTGGTTATGAAGAAAATAACATTTTCAATGCCTATAAAGCAGGGTTATTTTATAAAATTAAAGCGAAGATAACTTTGAAATTTAAAGCAGAAAAACGTTCTGGCAGAAACTTTTCAAAGTAAGAATAACTGTGATTATAGGTGCAAACATGAACGGTGCCGAAAAAAGACAATCTACTGTGATTGGCAAATCACTAAAGCCAAGATGTTTAAAAAATGCCAAATCTACCGGCGACCTACAAGCAAACCAAAATTCTTTGAAGAGTTGTGATTATGAAACAACAAATTGTTAAAAAAGGAATGAAAATTCTGCTCTTAACAGACAATTGCACAGATCACTCTGATTTAGAAACTCTAAAGTGCATCAAGCTAGTCTTTCTCCCTCCCAACACATCATCTGTACTGAAATATATGGATCAAGGAGTGATATGCAGCTTAAAATTCCACTACAGAAAGCAACTCATTTTATGGATTTTAGAGTGATATGAAAAAAGCCCAGAATGTAACATCTCCCTTCTGGACACAATCGCTATGTTGGAGATGCTTTAGAAAATGGTCACCAAATCAACAATTCATAATTGTTTTTATCATTCTGGACTTACAAAAACTGTCCTGATGACAAGATCCTGTGTCAGGGTTCCCACTCAAATCACAGAATGAAAATCAATGACTTTTAAGGACCTAATTAATGTTTCTAAGGACCTTTAAAAATTTGTTTTCAGGCATCATGTCTGCATAAAAAAAATTTATAAAGTATATTCTACCAAAATAGTTACAAGTTGGCGCATGTGTAATACAAATATGTCAGAAAATTACGATATAGTGAGGATAAGTGGCGGACAAGTGGGGATAGCAAGTCTGAGTTGCATTTTTGTAAATTTTGAAGTTGGTCAACATACAAAAAAATTAAGGACTTTTAAGGACCTCTAAGTATTTTCAAGGACTTTTAAGCACCTCTAAGCATTTTCAAGTACTTTCAAGGCCTTGAAAACAGGTTCAAAAATATTAAGCACTTTTAATGACTTCCAATGACCGTGGGAACCCTGTGTGTGTGTCCTGTAAACAAGATACAACAAACATTGATGAAGAAGATGATGATGACAAAAACTTATCAATCACCAAGTACACGGAAAAGCACAGAGTGAATGTATTTTTAGAAAGAGAAATTGAAGTTCTTGAATGTTATTATGAGACAGTCATTACTTCTGATGTCCCCAGCGAGGAAGACATAGTTTCTGTCATTATTAAAAAAGAGCAACATCATTGATGATTCATCTTCAGAAATTAAAGATGAAGATGACACCTTCAGTACCATCAGTTTCTGATGTGAAGGCGGCTTGAAACCTTCAAAACAATTTCTTTGTAGACAGAAATTGTGGATAAAAAAAAAACTATGATTTTTTTTCTTTTAATCACTGATAAGGAAATAGATTAAATATACTGCCAATCTTGATGTTTCCAGCTAAAAATAACAAATTATCTTTATACTGTAGAGAAATAAATGTAAGTTATTATTAGTCCATTTTTTGATTTCATACTTTTGAAGAATCAAGATTTTTTACAATTTGTAAAAATTGTTGTAATTTGTTATTATTAATATATGTAGCATCAAAATAAACAATAACGATTTCATGATATTTTTATTAAATTTGTTTATGAAATATTGCATAGAGAGAACTACCAAATAGATACATTGGCAGTTCATTATAACGAGGCTTGATTGTGGTAGTATTTGTTATACCTGAAGCCATAGGTTTAGCTATTTTGAGTATAGGCAGACTATTTAAAGTACAATAACATATTGTAATTTAATCAAAATATTACTGAATAATAATATTCAAAACTTACACTGGCTTTTCACTTGAATTCAATTTTTGGATACAGGTTTCTAACAAAACATATTTCTTTTCCTATTAACTGCATAATTAGGTGAAGAAAAATCTTTCCAGTTGTTAAAAATAAAAAATACTTAATTTTTCAATATTTAAAAAAATAAATTGGCATTCGAAGGTTTCTATTTCGTTACGAAATCTAGCTTATTGAAACTTGTTGGCTTATTTCTGAAAAATCTCTCAAATAAATTTCACATTCCTCAATTATAAGTAATTACTTTGAACCTAAATATCTATCAGTCAGGAATATATACATAACAATAAAAAAAAACTGCCAAACTTTGAAATTTGTAATTTCCAATTATCAGTATTTCCAAAACCTTTTTACTTTTTTTTAATGTTTGTTTAAACAAACAATTCAATTTTAATTTAAAATAACATTTTAGGAAGATATGCAAAACTTAGTTACTACCAGTCCCCTTTTATTTTATCATCTAATACTTACACAGGGTTCTCACTCAAATCACAGAATGAAAATCAATGACTTTTAAGGACCTGGATAATGTTTTTAAGGACCTTTGAAAATTCGTTTTCAAGCCTCATGTCTATATATAAACTTTTAAAAAAAGTATATTCTACTAAAAAAATTACAAGTTGGCTCATGCATACTACAAATATGTCAGAGAATTCCAATACGGTGTAAATAAGCGGCAGTGACATGGGGATAGCAAGTCTGAGTTGTATTTTTATAATTTTTGCAGTTGGGCACAGAACATCCGCACAAATTAAGGACCTTTAACAATTTTCAAGGACTTTTAGCACTTCTAAGCATTTTCAAGCTCTTGCGTTTGTGACATGGGGCAGTGACATGGGGATAGCAAGTCTGAGTTGTATTTTTATAATTTTTGCAGTTGGGCACAGAACATCCGTACAAATTAAGGACCTTTAACAATTTTCAAGGACTTTTAACACTTCTAAGCATTTTCAAGCTCTTGAAAACAAGTTCAAAAATATTAAGCACTTTCAAGGACTTTTACTGACTGTGGGAACCCTATTACAAGTCAAAAATACTGATATGTTTTTAAGAGATAAAATATTAAATAAAATATGTTGTTGTTGTTGTTTCTAATCTCCCTATTGTCTGACGAAGTCAGACAATATCAGTGAAGCCATTGACATTAATGAAGTCTGACACTAGTTGTGGACAGTTATAAATGTCCTCCCAATCCAGTCCAAGGCAGTCCAAAATGTGCTGAGGTGATGCCTGTTCTTTTTGGCATTTAGGGCAAAGAGGAAAATTTTTGCTTCCCCCAGAATATGTGAGGCCTTTAAGGTGACCACTAGCAAGTCGGGACAGACGGGTATTGGTGTGCCTATATCACAAGGAAGAGATAGGGAGTGTCCTGGCTTTTTGGCTTTATACCATTCGTGAGATGGAGGTATATGCCATTTCGCTTTATTTTGAGCTATTTTCTTTGAGTATAACTCTTGATATGTGAGTTCTTGAGTAGAAAGGACAGGGTGTTCTAGTCCCTCCTTAGCAAGAGTGTCAGCCAATTCATTTCCGCGGATGTCTACATGTGACGGGATCCACTGAAAGTGCACTTTGTGCAGTCGGGATATGCTCTTGACTTTGCGTATTATGGATAGACTGGTTTTGTCTCCCACGAGGGCCCAGTTTTTAAGGTGTTGAATGGAACTTCGGCTATCGGATAGAATCCATAAGTCTCCGTAGTTGACCTCGCCAAAGATATTCTCTAAGCCCAGGTCAATTGCTATTAATTCGCTTCGAAAGACAGAGCAGAAATCTAGATTACGTTGTTTAATAGAATGTTAAATAAAATATACCATTAATAGTTGCTTGATGTGTTCAGATGCACACTTGTCAATCTTGTCACTGGTAGTTTTTGGCTCTGGCATTTCAAGATACACCTTGATTCGTTCGGAAATGCTCTTTACTCGAGGGACAATAAAAGTTTTAACTACTTCCGGTCCCAACTCGGATAATCCAGAGATAGCACCGTAATGGGAGGAGAGGGGCATTTTCTCATTTGCAAGTGCACGACTAAACATTCTCGTTATCCTGGTTTGCAGATTGCTAGTAGTGGTATTGAAATTCCTGAAATACAATGTAACAGTATAAAAATCAACACATGATTAACAATAATTTTAACTACCATAAGCTAAAAACTAAGAGAAGTAATCGGTTTGCTCAATTCATCCATCCTCAACAACAGTGATTTGCATTAACAAAGTCCATGTTTACTCAATCAGCAATTTGGAATAAAACAATCATGAGGCAAAAATTTAACTTTATCTTTTTATTATTACATACACAGGGTTTCTGCCAAAATGAAAAGTCACAAATCCATGACTTTTCATGAGTTTTCAAGACTGAAGCAAAAATTTTTCCATGACTCAAGAAATCAAATCACAAAAAAAAAAACAATAACCAATATGAATTTTACTAACATGAACATAGTAAGTAAATCAATGTACCATAAAATGATTTTTATTAAGTTTTATTTTAAATTAAATAAAAAATTCTCGTTTACTGAAGCAAGGATGACTTCCAAATCAGAAGAAAAAGGGGAAAATAATTTTTCATTCTTTGATATTTCAGTGTTGAAAAAGCTAATTAATCTTTAATAATAAAGAAATATTTGAAGAAAGACTAAGTTAATAATAATAAATTATATCATCAAAAATCAAATGTTTCGAACCAACAATGCAAAACAATAGAAGACAGAAGACGAAAAAAAATCAAAATGTAAACACAAGCTTATCAGAACTGTACATTTCAGTCCTCATATTATGAAAAAAAATTCGCCTAGGAGGCCATAGTCGTGTGATGCCACAAATTTGGAGTTCAGAAATGTGTTCATTGGCCGAGGTTTTTAACTGTGACAGTTGTTTCGTCTAATCGTAAATAAATACATAGATGAATTATCGATGAGCTGAATAGCGATCATGGCGTTTATGACTTCACAGTTACATGATTTTACTTAAAATGTTTAGAAATCTAAGAAATTCACGGTATTTCCATGACTTGAGGACATTTTTTTGCTCAAAATCATGACTTGCCATCACAAAGTTTACCCAATGTCCAAATTCAAGACTTTCCATGACATTTCCTGACTTTCCATATGCGTGGAAATTCTGCATATAACATGCCTTCTGCGTGTGCCATCTTACCACTGTGCTGAAAAGGAAATACAAAAAAGAAATCCAGGTACATATTTTTTTTTCCCCCTTACATGTAAAGTGCTTCTGATCTGAAACAAACATTAGAAATACTTCTCCTTCATTTGGAGAATTTGAAAGAAGTCTGAACATCCAGTGCAAACAGAATACTTAAAAATAATTTTTAATGTAAAATGCAATTTTTACTTTTGACTTTTCAACTACGTCTTATGGTAAAAGTGTAGAAAATGTGCGAGTGATCCTGGTGGTTGATTCAGATTTTGCATAAAAATTTAAATAAAACAGTACTTTGCCTCTTAATTTAAAAATGTGCAATGAAAAAGGATGACATTTTACAAGGGAATGGAGAAAACTATGAACCAACAAAAACATCTCTGTAAAAAGGCGCCAAATTTTACATGCAATTATTACGGAACTGAAAAGTATTGAGATCTAAAGTAGAGAGCCAAGTTTAAAGTTGCTGTAAATTACGGGCAATGAAAATTAGTAAATTTTTTTCTCAAAGTCAAAATTCTCTTGCATAGGCCTAAATACCTAGCTGTAAAAATATTTGTGGCACTTGGCCATTACATATTCAGGTTTACTGACGCGTAATGGCCAAGTCACACAAGCATTTATATAGCTAGATATTTAGGCCTACGCAGAGGAATTTTGACTTTGAGAAAAAAAATTACAAATTTTCACTGCCCGTAATTTACAGCAACTTTAAACTTGGCTCTACTTTAGATCTCAATACTTTTCACGGCCATAATCATTGCATGAAAAACTTGGCACCTTTTTACAGAGATGTTTTTGTTGGGATTTCATTTCTTTTTTTAAGGTACTAATTTAAAATTTATTATTTATTTGCACAACAATAACTAGTTTTAAAATGTTCAGTATTCATAATTTGCAAGAAAACTTCCTGGGATTGAAAGGGTTATGCATTCAATATGAATGATGATGATATAAAACTATTTTACAAAAATATTTCATTCAAATATGCAAAAAAAGTTGGAAAAGGAGAAAAAAATATTAACAATTGGCGATCATTGAGTAGGTGATAAAATATCGCCAATAGTCAGTTTTATAATGCCAAGTACACTTTTTGTATTATTTCTTCATTTTAGAGGGTTTGCGGCGTGTGGCGAGAATGCTCTCTATTTATATATGGTAAGAGCTATTAATATATTCTAGGTTTTATAGTTTTAGCCTCAATAGAAGTGTATTAAAATCGAGATTCAAATTTTTCGAACATAGTCCCCTTTAGGGGATTCGGAGGGGAAAATCTCAATTTTTAGATTTCTTCTTTTGTTTACATGTTAGCATACCAAATTTCATTCTTCTATCTCTGCAAGAAGTACCTTAGTAATTTGATGATCAGTGAGTGAGTTTTGGATGAATAATGGAAATATGTCGTTTTCTGCCATGTTTGAATTTTATTATCTTGACAACCAATATAATTGATGACTTGAAATTTAGGGGTCTTACTAAAATGGCTAACAGCTACCTGTAAAAAAAATTCAGCTCTCAGGCATACTGTAATATGCAGATATGAGATGTCAAAATACACTTGAGTGGCTTTGGGTAAAATATGCCTGACAGTGAACTTGGCGGATGCACTTCCGTGCACCTAGATAGTTAAAATGAATTTTTCATCATTACTGTATGAGTGAATGAAGAAATAAAAGTTACTATAGCATTTTTTGTAAATGATTCAAGTGATTATAAAACAGATGTACAGTACACAAAAAAGAAATCCAAACGAAGACAATATCTTGTATTCTAATTGATAAAATAAAAAGAGAAAAGCACCATTTTAATTCATGGAAGATCTTTAATAATTGTATATAGTTTTTTTTTTTAACATGATGGGTACTAAACCAAGCTTTTAAAAGTTCAATGGTGACCTCATAATATTACGCAATATTTAGATTAAGCAGCTGAACAAAAGACAAAAATTATGAAAAAGGAATGACAAACTTATGCTAAAAAGAAGTATTGTATTTTTAGCTATAAATTGTTAAATAATAAATATATTTTTGTAATTCTTGTTTCAAACGCTAGTTTGTTGAAGGCCAAACATAAACAGCGTTCAACTTTTGCATTAAAGAGTATTTTAAAAATTATTTAATCAAACAAATTTTAAATTTTTTTACAAAAAACATGTACTTTTTTCATTTTATCGGATTTATCATGGTCAAACCCCCCCCCCCCCCCCCCACCTCCCCCAAGAGAATTTTTATCTTTTTAATTTGATGTTTGCTTTTCAATACATTAGCAAAAAGCTTATTTTTAGAGACTGTATACTAGATTACATTTGGAATTAATTAGGTTCAATTGAAATAAAAAAAAATTTAAATGTCAAAAATTTTAAGTATTTATTCAGGGTGGCTACAAAATTTGAGAAACAAAATTCCCTGATATTTCCAGAAGATTTCTTCAAAAATTCCCTGATGTGAGCTATAATCCAAAAAACCAAATAATGGAGAATTTAAAAAAACAAAAATTTAATAAGTAAATTAAGTCTAAATAGTCAAAGTATAATTGCGCCATAATAGATTTATGGTAAAAATCAAAACAAACATCTTTAGAGCTAGAGCATGAAAAAGAATGGAAAACATTACTTAAAAAATACAAAATTCACAAACAGCCATACTTGCTAACTGCAAGGTACATCAAAACCAGTACAATACATTTCTATTTAATTTAAAAAATAACACAAATAAAACATGCTATTTTCTTTAATATATGTCACATGCTGTTTTCTGTTCACAGCATAATAGCAGCGCTACTAAGTTATATGATCATCAGAAATCTAACAGAAATAATTGTTCCAGGCATAATAATGATCCCAGGTAATAAAAAAAAAAAAAGGAAAAGAAAAAGAAAAACATCAACAGGCGGTTGTGGGCAGGATATCGATGGTTTGGCTTAGTTGCTGAGAGTAGAAAAAGTTCGGAATCGTCATTCTCCCAAATTGGCCAAGTAGCCAGATATTGAGGGCTTTTTAGACGGACTTAAAAAAGTACATTAAAAAAAAGTATTTAATGCGATGACATCACAGCATCCACTTCACGTGACGCGAGCCGAGGTAGATATCCGCACGGGGCATGTGAGAAGGGAAACTCAAAAATTTCAAAATTCCCTGATTAAAGGGTAATTTTACAAAATTCCCTGACATTTCCCTGATTTCCGGGTTCTGTAGCCACCCTGTTATTTTATCTTTTCAAAGTATTGAAAACAAGGGTGGTAAACATTTATATTTTTGACTACTAGATTCAGACAGTCGCAAGCTCATATTGAAAAGTGCTATATTTTGCATCTCAAAAGTTTTAGGAGGTGTGCATTAAATGTATTCCTTTGTAAGTTATATCTATTGATTGAGCTTAAACTCTTCAATCAGAAGCAACATGTGCTCTTAGCAAGAAAGACAACCCCCACAGCAAAGGTGGTACAAAATTTATGCTTCAAATATAATTAGACACAACAGGAATTGTATGTCCACGTTCTCAATTTGAGGCTTTTTGCCATTCGATACTGGAAATACAAAGAAAATCCCTTTCAAAGACCATTCTCACTCGAAATAGGAATTAGTATAATTGTTTAGATGTTACAAAATTTGGCTCAGTTTAGTCTTCATTTATATCTTCTTGTGCAATGAGAAAAATAGCAATGTAACTAAATTGTGAGGGCCGCGTAGCCCAGTCGGGAGAGTATCGTTCTCGCAACTAGAAGGTTGCGAGCCCTGAGGTTGCGAGTTCGGGCCTGGGACCGACTAAAGACCGCCGTGTTCGCTAATGGTGACTGGAGCACGTTAAATCAGTCATGGTCGCAAAGTCCTCCAAGTTCCCATACAAATCAATACCTCTGGGGGAGGCAAAGCCAAGTCTTCTGGTGGAATCTTCTGCTTGGTGATGCCTCTAAATTAAGAAGTTCCACATACGGTCGGTAGTGCTGCCATCTATCGGGTAGCTACCGAAAGAGGTAGAAATGAACTCTTCGGCGGCTATAGGTAGACTTGTGCACTCCCTCTTGCGAGTGTGCTCTTACAACCTGTGCAGTACTGCCCACTACCGATCTGTATGGGATATGGGGTTGGTACAAAATGCTTAAGCAGAGGTGCCTTAGTCCCCATAGTCCTTGATAAGAAGAAGAAGAACTAAATTGTGTGTAAGACTACAAAAAAAAAAAATGGTCTCAAAGATGGATGTAAAATTTATGGACATTTCAGAAAGACACAAAACATTGATGAACTTAAAATTAAGGCTCTCAATATTGGAATTTGACCTTAGCTTAAGAGTGGCATGTTTTACAACATACTGAACAGAAATATTATTTTAAGGATAATCGAAGCATTCTGGATCAAATAAAAATGTAAAAAAAAAGAGGGTCTTTATTGAAATTTTCTGAGTTACAGTTAAATTTATTTAGTAAACAACTCCCCCAAGAAAAGAAAAAAAATTGCACTCGACGTATAAAGAATCGTAAAAAAAATCCCTTTGGTGCAAACCGCAGCATTCTATAGGGTGGCCACAAAATTCAGGGAAAAAAGTTTCCAGATAATTCCTTGATTTCAATTATAGATGTAACTGTAACATGAAACTTCTAAAGATTACCACAACTCTCCCCAAAAATGGTGCGGAAATCTGGATGAACGGGAAATGTATCTTTAAAACAATAGAAAAGTTCCCTGATTTTTGCAAAATTTTAAAAAAAACTCCCTGACATTTCCCTGATTTCCAGGTTCTGTGGCCACTATGATTCTATGACTTTTAGAACAGAAAATAAAGCCATTTTTCAGATATTTTTTGCGTACTGTACATAACATTGCTTTTTTTTAACTAAATTTCATCGTTCTGCTTTTTAGGTTGCTATCTTCTTCTTAGCCCTATAGTTTAGACCAGGCCAATCTTGATCAGTTTTCTCCATCAGGCTTGATCAAACCCTATGGCTTTTGATCGGTTAATTATCATTGATTTTAAGTCTTAATGACAGTTAGATCAAAATCTCCCACAGTTTTTAATTCCTTTGATTGAAGAAGATTAATGTTTTAAATGAATTTGTTTAGATCTGTAAATATGTCTCAGCCATTAATACATTAACAATTAATCCCTTAAACAACATTGGGTTGTCCAACTTCTAATATAGCAAATACTCCAGACATTGTTGTCTTTTTCGCTCTATGGAGAAATTTTCGTTGTATTTTCTTGCTCAAAAATTTATATTTTCCTTTTGAGACTTGACCCAACATTCACTGCCATTAAAAAATTTGCCTTATTAACGTTTTACAAAAGTGAAATTTTATGTTTGCATTTAAAAGCCAGTCGATGATGTCCAATGATAATTTTTAAAATGAGTCTAAATTTTTGTCAGTGGCAAACAAAAAATCCTATAGGTAAAAACAAAATGAAATATACACATACTTGGCGATATTTGCAATCAAGCGGGAGGCAAAGTCTCTAAGAGCCCAGTGGTTGTCATCCTCTGGCCTTGTGCACAACTGCTTACTGACAATGCATGACAACACTGATGGGATGAGCTCATGCAGCTGAAACAGATACACGTGACATTAAAAATACCATTAAACAACTATTTTTGAATGAATAAGGCAATTTTTAAATATAAAAAACCTGTTAAAACATCGTTACATTGTATTATAAAAACAATGTGCACGGGTCTCGTAACTTGAACGGATTAACTGCTTTCATCGATGCTTAGGTATGAATCCACATAACACAGTGCAAGAAAAATATCAATCTAAAATTTAACTTTTGAATTTTAGTTTCGTATAACAATTAGGCAGGTCTAAAAGTAATTAATTTGATCAAGCAAAGAAGAGGCAGAAGCTGACACAGATTCACATGACATTAAAAATACCATTAAACAACTCTTTTTGAATGAATAAGGCAATTTTTAAATATGAAAAATTGTTAAAACAATGTTATTGTATTATAAAAACAATGTACACAGGTCTAGTAACTTGAAAGGATTAACTGCTTTCATCGATGTTTAGGTATGAATCCACATAACACAGTGCAAGAAAAATATCAATCTAAAATTTAACTTTTGAATTTTAGTTTCGTATAACAATTAGGCAGGTCTAAAAGTAATTAATTTGATCAAGCAAATAAGAGGCAGAAGCTGACACAGATACACATGACATTAAAAATACCATTAAACAACTCTTTTTGAATGAATAAGGCAATTTTTAAATATGAAAAATTGTTAAAACAATGTTATTGTATTATAAAAACAATGTACACAGGTCTAGTAACTTGAAAGGATTAACTGCTTTCATCGATGTTTAGGTATGAATCCACATAACACAGTGCAAGAAAAATATCAATCTAAAATTTAACTTTTGAATTTTAGTTTCGTATAACAATTAGGAAGGTCTAAAAGTAATTAATTTGATCAAGCAATGAAGAGGTAAATGTTTAAAATTTGCCAGTTATTCCATATTACTATGTATTAAAATTCGAAATGTTATTAACTTCAGAACTTTTGTAAATTTTCCTGTTTCTATGCCTATTTAGCATTAGATATAATAAATTGAAACTGCACTGGGATATAATAATAGTTTAAAAAACTAAAAAACACGCTTTAATAGAAAACTAAAGTAAAAAGTAATTTTAAATAATTTTGAAATAAGAATAGAGTGATTAACAAGAAATATTTATTTTATTGTAAAAATACGCATGGGGTGCTTGATGTCAATTGTTGCAAATATTTAATGACAGATATTGGTAAAAGTAGAGCCATTATGAAAATATCTTAAAAAGCACCCCACGCTTTTTTACGATAAAATAAATATTTCTTGTTAATCACTCTATTCTTATTTCAAACTTATTTAAAATTATTTTCTACTTTTTAGTTTAGTTTTCTATTAAAGTGTGTTTTTTAGTTTTTTTAACTATTAATTATTATTGCTAGTTTTTTTTTAGTTCGATCAATCATTAAAGCCTGAGTTTTAGTTTTTCAAACTATAATTTTTATTAGTTGCAAAATGTACAAAACTCCCTTGCTAAACCTGCAAGCAGTCATATGCTTGTCTTAAAGACCACAACATGCATGTCTTAGTACGCACCTTAGAATCCAATTTTTTTTTTTTATTGTCTAACTATACTACTTTTAACTTTTATTTCGATGTAGGAATATTTGGTAAAATATTATTCATAAAATTAGAAAGTTTGTAACTATGTTCACATTCAGGAAATGGGTAAATTGAGTGCCAACGGCCTTCCTCAGATGTGATAGCTGTTTCTCAGGGTCCTGGTAAGGATAATGCGACAAACTTATTGAATTATTGTATTGTCATCGGTCCTTGATAAGCGAGCAAAATGTCAAATTAATCCGATGTTTTGAAGTAGTCGAAAATTGAGCTCAAAGATTCCGTTACATACATAGATACATACGAAGCTAATAAAAGCGTGTTAAAAATACACCAATATTCAGACTTGTAAATAATTGTACACACAAAAAATTAGACAGAGTTAGACTTCTATTTTCTTCAGAATTATCCCCCACATATCCCAATAGGCATACATATATTTCAACAAAACAAATGTGCAATTTAAACAAACCGAATGCATTATGAATATCATTTGAATTGGAGAAGAAACTACTTGAAAGAAATGGTGAATTTCTGAATTCAAGAGATTTTACAGGAAAAATAAAATTTATTTTATTTCTCATACAGGGTTCCCACTCAAATCGCAGAATGAAAATCAATGACTTTTAAGGACCTAAATAATTTTTTTAAGGACCTTTGAAAATTTGTTTTCAGACATTACCTCTATACATAAATTTTTAATAAAGTAAATTCTACCAAAAAAGTTACAAGTTGGTGTATGCTTAGAACAAATAAGTTGGAGGATTCTGAAACGGTAAAGATAAGTGGCGGTCATGCTGAGATAGCAAGTCCGAGTCGTATTTTTATAAATTTTGCATTTGACCTCACAACATCTGCAAAAATTAAGGACTTTTAACAGGGTTCCCCCCACTCAAATCACAGAATGAAAATCAATGACTTTTCTGAAACGGTACAGATAAGTGGCGGTCATGCGGAGATAGCAAGTCCGAGTCGTATTTTTATAAATTTTGCATTTGACCTCACAACATCTGCGAAAATTAAGGACTTTTAACAGGGTTCCCACTCAAATCACAGAATGAAAATCAATGACTTTTCTGAAACGGTACAGATAAGTGGCGGTCATGCGGAGATAGCAAGTCTGAGTCGTATTTTTATAAATTTTGCATTTGACCTCACAACATCTGCGAAAATTAAGGACTTTTAACAGGGTTCCCACTCAAATCACAGAATGAAAATCAATGACTTTTCTGAAACGGTACAGATAAGTGGCGGTCATGCGGAGATAGCAAGTCTGAGTCGTATTTTTATAAATTTTGCATTTGACCTCACAACATCTGCGAAAATTAAGGACTTTTAACAGGGTTCCCACTCAAATCACAGAATGAAAATCAATGACTTTTCTGAAACGGTACAGATAAGTGGCGGTCATGCGGAGATAGCAAGTCTGAGTCGTATTTTTATAAATTTTGCATTTGACCTCACAACATCTGCGAAAATTAAGGACTTTTAACAGGGTTCCCACTCAAATCACAGAATGAAAATCAATGACTTTTCTGAAATGGTACAGATAAGTGGCGGTCATGCAGAGATAGCAAGTCCGAGTCGTATTTTTATAAATTTTGCATTTGACCTCACAACATCTGCGAAAATTAAGGACTTTTAACAGGGTTCCAACTCAAATCACAGAATGAAAATCAATGACTTTTCTGAAATGGTACAGATAAGTGGCGGTCATGCAGAGATAGCAAGTCTGAGTCGTATTTTTATAAATTTTGCATTTGACCTCACAACATCTGCGAAAATTAAGGACTTTTAACAGGGTTCCCACTCAAATCACAGAATGAAAATCAATGACTTTTCTGAAATGGTACAGATAAGTGGCGGTCATGCAGAGATAGCAAGTCTGAGTCGTATTTTTATAAATTTTGCATTTGACCTCACAACATCTGCGAAAATTAAGGACTTTTAACAGGGTTCCCACTCAAATCACAGAATGAAAATCAATGACTTTTCTGAAATGGTACAGATAAGTGGCGGTCATGCGGAGATAGCAAGTCTGAGTCGTATTTTTATAAATTTTGCATTTGACCTCACAACATCTGCGAAAATTAAGGACTTTTAACAGGGTTCCCACTCAAATTACAGAATGGAAATCAATGACTTTTAAGCACCTAAATAATGTTTTTAAGGACCGTTGAAAATTGGTTTACAGTCATCATGTCTATATTTAAATTTTTAAGAAAGTATATTCTACCAAAAAAGTTACAAGTTGGTGAATGTGTAGTAAAAATATGTCGGTGAGGATAAGTAGCGGACACTCAGGAATAGCAAGTCCAAGTTGCATTTTTATAAATTTTGCAGTTGGGCACACAATATCGACAAAGATTAAGCACCTATAAGGACCTCTAAGCATTTTCAATGACTTTTAAGCACTTCTAAGCATTTTCAAGCACTTTCAAGGCCTTGAAAATAAGTTCAAAAATATTAAGCACCTTTAATGACTTTCAATGACCATGGGAACTCTGTTTAAGGATCTCTAAGCATTTTCAAGGAATTTTAAACACCTCTAAGCATTTTCAAGGCCTTGAAAACAAGTTCAAAAATATTAAGCACTTTTAATGACTTTCAATGACCGTGGGAACTCTGTTTAAGGATCTCTACGCATTTTCAAGGAATTTTAAACACCTCTAAGCATTTTCAAGGCCTTGAAAATAAGTTCAAAAATATTAAGCACCTTTAATGACTTTCAATGACCATGGGAACTCTGTTTAAGGATCTCTAAGCATTTTCAAGGAATTTTAAACACCTCTAAGCATTTTCAAGGCCTTGAAAACAAGTTCAAAAATATTAAGCACTTTTAATGACTTTCAATGACCGTGGGAACTCTGTTTAAGGATCTCTACGCATTTTCAAGGAATTTTAAACACCTCTAAGCATTTTCAAGGCCTTGAAAATAAGTTCAAAAATATTAAGCACCTTTAATGACTTTCAATGACCATGGGAACTCTGTTTAAGGATCTCTAAGCATTTTCAAGGAATTTTAAACACCTCTAAGCACTTTCAAGGCCTTGAAAACAAGTTCAAAAATATTAAGCACTTTTAATGACTTTCAATGACTGTGGGAACCCTGTCATAGGATTATAACAATTCTTATATATTAAGAGGAGGTAAGGATCATTCCCTACACTCGCTATGTTAACAACCTTCTAGCCCAGTGCATTTAGAATCTCTTTTCTATAAATCCATCAAAATTGATGAGTAGGTATGAAAAAAGATCCCTTAGCCCTGTTGCAGTGCAAAATGCTTCCTGACAGACATTTTTGAGCTTTGAAAAGAGTGTGCAAAATATGCTTGTATAGTTTGCAGAAATGTGGACATCAAACGTCATCTGTTAACGCAGATATGAATAAACAATTAAATATCACAGAAAAGCTCAAATGAAACCATGAACGGGGAAAGAGCGGGTTGCACAGTTAAATAGATGGCAAAAATGTATCCCCACAGAAATCGCTGGCAGCACAAATTTTGATACTTCTACGTTGCCCGTGGAAATTGCAAGATGTGCAGCGTGAGGGTTAATAAAATAACATAAATTGTTTTCCTTCAATGACCATTTATTATAAATGAAAATTTAAAAAAGCTAACGACAAAACCAGTTGGAGCCACTGCATATGCATTGATGTAAGGATATCAAATATAAAATAAAATATATTAGATGCTATTTTTGAGTTTTTAATTTATGTCAATTCATTAAGCGATAATTTTCATGACTACTTACCAAATGTCAAGGTATTATAGAAAGTAGTTTCTAAATGCACTAGGCTAAAAGATTGTAACATAGCGAGTATAGGGAATGATACTTACTAGGAATTCCTCTTAAGGTTTCATAACTTAAAGCAGAAATTTCTCACAGGGGAGAAATATCAAACAAATTCAAAACTCAGTTTTGAAATGTATGCACACAGCTCATTTTATAAAAAGGAGATAAATCAGCTGTACACTTACATATTTTTCCAAGAAAAGGGTCTGATTTTCAAGCAAGGCTTTCACCATTCTCATCAAGTATATTAAGAGGGCAAGGTTATTTTGCACAACATTAACTTTCACCTGAAATTCAAAACATTAAAGATGTATTATTTCTTTTCGTAGATATTCAATAGACAATAAATCTATACTTAGAGCACTAACTATAGCAAGTGCAACAAATATGAAATGTAGGATATAAAAGTTCCTAAACTAAAACTTGAAAAAAAAAAATTTCAATTGCTTTAAAAAATAAAGAATCAAGTTCATAATAAAACATTCAGGAAAACTTTTGATAATGAATTTGACACAAAGCAGATATTGTCAAATCAAAAAAAGAATACTTAGAGTCATGAAAAGAACTTGTCCTAATATGCTTACCCCTTCAGATATGAACTGACTCAGCCGTGGAAGCATTTGATACAATCCAGGGTCAGATGCTAAACTATGTAAAGCCTCCTAAAAATTAGTAAACTTGTATTTGAGATATTTCATGCATTGTGAAGTCATTTCTAAATATAGTACATTTATAAAATAGTCAAAGATAATAAAAACTTTTTAGCTAAGGAGAGGGATCAGAGAGCAAAAAGGGGGAAAAGAAGAGCAAAAATTTGTTAAAAAAGTTTGCAAAAGGAATACACAAAAATTCAACAAAAAAGTATGCAGGAAGGATGATTCAATAATTTTAAAGATGCAATTATATTTCTCATACTATATAATAATTACATTTCAAATATTAGGAGTTTCTGAAGTAATTAGTGAGAAAAGGGGAGCTAAGAGGGAAAATCTTTTGCTTAGACATGAGGATAAGTATACTTTTTGTAGGAAAAACTGGTTCAGATCAGAAAAATGGGGATCCTCGAAACAGGGACAAAGAGAAGGAAAATGTTACATAAAAAAAACAAAAAAGGAGGAAATCCTCCAAAAGGAGGAAAACTCTCATCCCTGTAAGTCATAAGTTGTATTAAGGAAAATATGCTTTGATGCAATACATACAGCTCTTCGTATTTCATGAGAGCCAACGCAAGCCTCAGTTATCTCTTTGTAGTACAACTGTTGTTCCTGTTTTAAAAAAGAAAAAGAATTGTTATTTTTTGGCAAATTGTTTTACATTTAAATGTTTTTTGTTTTACATTTAAATGTTTTTTGTTTTACATTTAAATGTTTTTTATTTTACAACTTTAATATTTTTTTTTTACCACAGATAATTCATGTGTTGCTAGTTGCTTCAGACGAACTATCTCAAGTTGTTTTGAAATATCCTCTTTTGAGCCTTTGTTTGCAGGGTTAGATCCCATTTCTCGTAATTTGGTCGATGGATCCATACTCTCATGTTTCTGCTGATCTTTTGATACTAAAACATAAAAATCAAAAAGAAGTGAAAATTAATCAATAGAAACAAATTGTCAAACATTGCATATTGATTTCTTCGATCTTTAGACAACTTTTTAACTTATACAATTATGTTGATAAAATTAAAGCAATTTATGTTGTTGTTGTTGTTTCTAATCTCCCTTTTGTCTGACGAAGTCAGACAATATCAGTGAAGCCATTGACATTAATGAAGTCTGATACTAGTTGTGGACAGTTATAAATGTCCTCCCAGTCCAGTCCAAGGCAGTCCAAAATGTGCTGAGGTGATGCCTGTTCTTTTTGGCATTTAGGGCAAAGAGGAAAATTTTTGCTTCCCCCGGAATATGTTAGGCCTTTAAGGTGACCACTAGCAAGTCGGGACAGACGGGTATTGGTGTGCCTATCACAAGGAAGAGATAGGGAGTGTCCTGGCTTTTTGGCTTTATACCATTCGTGAGATGGAGGTATATGCCATTTCGCTTTATTTTGAGCAATTTTCTTTGAGTATAACTCTTGATATGTGAGTTCTTGAGTAGAGAGGACAGGGTGTTCTAGTCCCTCCTTAGCAAGAGTGTCAGCCAATTCATTTCCGTGGATGTCTACATGTGACGGGATCCACTGAAAGTGCACTTTGTGCAGTCGGGATATGCTCTTGACTTTGCGTATTATGGATAGACTGGTTTTGTCTCCCACGAGGGCCCAGTTTTTAAGGTGTTGAATGGAACTTCGGCTATCGGATAGAATCCATAAGTCTCCGTAGTTGACCTCGCCAAAGATATTCTCTAAACCCAGGTCTATTGCGATTAATTCGCTTCGAAAGACAGAGCAGAAATCTGGATTACGTTGTTTAATAGAATGTTTCTCTACGGGCGTTTCTATACAAGCAATTTATTTTTTCTTATGTTAAACAGATGAGATGTTTGAAAAAAGTTTAACTTAGTATAAAATTTTAATACAATCCCCAACCATAAAATAAAAGACAACTTTCCAACAAAATTAAAGCCAACTTCAAAATTACGTAATTCAAATTGAGAAAATAAATTACCTGGAGGTGGATTTTCTGGAATGGTTGGTTGAATGCCTTCAATACTCAGCCAATGAGCTAAAAGAAAATATCAAAATAAAACATTAATAGACTGTATACATAATAAGAATGGTGATCTATATATTAAAGATTGGAATACGTCTTGATTTAAAGAGATTTTCAATTCTTCTTAACTTCATTTAAAAAATCATTTTACAGAAAGTCAGGAATTTGTGTAACTGGTGTTTATTACAAAAAGTATACAAATAGCAATACTTTTTTTAGGCATAAGTAACCTTAGTATGACAGATTTAATTAATTACAATCTTAAATTGCAATAAAATATTTGAATTCAGGGTTCCTACTCAAACCACAGAATGAAAAATAAATGACTTTTAAGGACCTAAATAATGTTTTTAAGGACCTTTGAAAACTTGTTTTCAGTCATCATGTCCTATATATAAATTTTTAATAAAGTATATTCTACCAAAAAAGTTGCAAGTTGGCGCATGCATATGCCAGAGAATTACGGTGCGGATAAGTGGCGATCATGCAGGGATATAGCAAGTCTGAGTTGTATTTCTATAAATTTTGCAGTTGAGCACACATCCGCAAAAATTAAGGAACTTTTAAGCACCTCTAGGCCTTTTCAAGTACTTTCAAGGACATGAAAACAAGTTAAAAAATTTTAAGCACTTTTAATGACCATGGGAACGCTGTAATTATTACTCAAATTTTACTCCCAACCAGTGAAATGTCACAGCCGTGTAACTTTACCACAAACTATTTCAACTTTTACAACTAAAAAATCTTCAGACTACAATTTTAATTTAAGGAAATGCTCTAGAACACATTTCAAACACTTTTAAGATAAGATTAAGATTTATCTTAATTTATTTCAAATCCAATGAATGAATAATAATTTATTTATTACCTTTAACTGAAACATCAAGGGGAAGCTTTGGCATCTGTGCGCCAACAACGTCACTCAACTCCATTTCCTTTTCCTCAGTGAAATAAATTTCTCGTCCACCTCCACTGGCGAATCGGAAAGGAATGAATTCGGAAGAACAAAATCCATATAAAGGCTGAAATAAAGTATTATATAAAATATAAGTGTGTAAAAACTTGTTAATTTGCAATAAATACTTTCAGGGTTCCCACTCAAATCACAGAATGAAAATCAATGACTTTTAAGGACCTAATTAATGTTTTTAAGGACTTTAAAAAATTTGTTTTCAGGCATCATGTCTGTATAAAATGTTTTTATAAAGTATATTCTACCAAAACAGTTACAAGTTGGCGCATGTGTAATACAAATATGTCAGAAAATTCCGATATAATGAGGATAAGTGGCGGACATGCGGGGATAGCAAGTCTGAGTTGCATTTTTATAAATTTTGTAGTTGGACAACATCTGTAAAAATTAAGGACTTTTAAAGACCTCTAAGCATTTTCAAGGACTTTTAAGCACCTCTAAATATTTTCAAGCACTTTCAAGGCCTTGAAAACAAGTTTTAAAATATTAAGCACTTTTAATGACTTTCAATGACCGTGGGAACCCTGACTTTAGAAGCAATTACCAGTCTTTTCCTGTTCCATGTTCATAGTGCTAGACTGTCCAAATAACAATATTTGATAAATAGTTTTAAAACTCATAAAAAGCAATCCTGCAACAGCCCAATACAAGCAAAATGGGTCATGGTTGTAGGGGATACTTAATTTCTAGAACACTAAAGGGGATACAGACACATTGCGCCCAAGCTGCTATTGTTTCTTTCAGACTTTCATCCGGTATTCATTAATGTGAAGAGCTGGCAGCAGCTGCCCCCAAAGGTGATAAAAAAATCAAATTTTTCATCATTAACTTTTTTTTACATAATTGTAATTTTTCGAAAATAATATGTGTTAACTATATAGAACAGAGAACGTCCGCTACGTGCCCAAAGAAGAGACGAAGAAGCCTTACCCTTCTTACGTCTCTTCCCCATGGAAATGAGATTTGGATTTTGTCTGACAGCAGAAGCGCACTACAACACCTGAGTGATTGGCGGGGTGTTAGAGACCATGTCGGAGTGGCAATACTTAATAAGTTAAAACGACTTTCCTCATCGCATCAGATTCATCTGCAGTGGATCCCCTCCCACGTTGATCTTGAAGGGAACGAGATTGTGGACATGTTGGCAAAGACTGGTGCTGGCGAGGCCTCTGTTCCGTCAGTGCCTCTCACCTTTACGGAGATTCATTCTCAGATTAAACACAGGAACAGGACTACTTGGATTGTCCCCCCAGCGCACCATTGGTATTAATATCCCCGTCCTGCGGGCTCCCTTGCTCAGGGTTTTAATAGACAGGAACAAACTACTCTTGCCCGCTTTCGAAGTGGCCACCTTCAGACATTGAAATTTATTGAGGGTTCCAGGAGCTTCGAAATCTGCAAACACTGCTCTACTGAACAGGCTTCGCCTGATCACATCCTCGCGTGCCTGGGACTATCTAAGAAGGATTTGGCCGACGACCCTGTTTTGGTGTTGGATTTTTTGAGGATGTACGACATCATGGACCTGGTCTAGCTCTGTTGGCCTCCGGGGGCATGCAACAACAACAACAACAGAAGCAAGATGGGTTTCATCAAGAATAAATACAGGAATAACTTTACTGAATCTCATTTCAACAATTTATTAAAATTGATTGCAACAAACACTCGGAAAGACATCGACTCGATCATAAATTAAACAGAACGTTTTCGACTGCCATCGCTTCACAATTCATGTCGACTAAAACGGAGTGGTGTGGAAGAATAGTTTAAATACTTTCATTAAAAGGTAGTTCAAGTCGCATTGTCACGTTGAAAAAAAAAATTCACTTCTTTTTTAAACTTTATTTACTAATAATAAAAACTATTATTTTTTTAATTATTTAAAAAAATATCAATTGTAATTTTATTAAGATTAAAAAAATTATATTTTTTCCAGTACTCAGAAATGCTATATATCGATAATAATGAAAGATACATTATATTTTTGTGTATCAGGCCCACGAAAAGCTCCAATATAAATAAAACGGCCCGCCTCTAAAAGTTAGTGGCGAACGCTGCTTTAGACAAAAAGTACAACATGGAGTAGGGAAAAAATAAAGGAGTGGAGATTATCGGAGGTTGCTTAAAAATTCAAGGACCTCATCCTTTTTTTCAAGGACTTTCAAGTATCAAATTTCATTATAAAAAATTCAAGGACTTTCCAAAGACTGTGGGAACCCTGAAGAAGTATCCACTAGAGAGAAAGGCATGGACAGTAAAGGCTATTGACAAGGGCATTTTTTTTTTTTTTCATAATCTAATTTAATTCATGAATTTCATATTACAGTTCAAATTCTAAGACATGGTTCGTACACTTGAAAGAGAACAAAATTCAAGGTCTTTTCAAGCACTTTTTCAAGGATGAGTTATTAACCCTTTGAATCCCATGAAGTCAGCATAGTGAGTTTCACAAAAACCCTATGACTTTCCATTCGAAAAAACTATAAATGAACTCGCCCGACTCGTTCTCCTGTGGGGGGTCACTGTCGACCATTAAAAGATCATTACTATATGTCTACAACTTGCAATAGGGTTGTGCATTGGGTCATCTACTTGATATGTCGAAGCATTTAGTCGGCATCTTATAAAAGAATGAAATGCCACCGCTAAGTACTTGACAAGATTCGCATACAAGAAAAATCCCAACTATCTTACTCAGTGTCCAAAGGGTGGGGCAGTTTGACAATGAGTACTCTAAACGCATTTCTCCCTTTTACAGGCTACTGCCTCACAGTTTGAAATATCCGTATCCACCCCTGGACCCGACCAAGGACAACTGGCTGGGAATTTTTCTACAAGATGATTTAGGGCGGGTTGGGATTTAAAGTGTTAACACACATGGTTGTACATTAAGAAAAATCCAAAATTTCTTTAATTATAAAATGGTTTATGCTCAAATCGAGTAAATTTTTTTTTTTAATTTCTTGTTATACAATTTGAAAACTTACATTTTTTCGCCCCCAAAATTTAAATCCACTAGTAGTAAGTAAATCTACAGGGAGTAAACCAATTTCCAGGTATGTTGTTCTTTCGCGGTAAGTTCCGAGCTGTACTCATCGAAAGAAGAAATAAAGTGGAGGGAGGAATGACGAAATCTTTTATGTTGAATCATCTTTTCCTGGTTGATAAAATAAATTGGAAAGATTTTTGCTCATTTTGTTAAGCAAGACTTTTTAAGAGGCTACATTTTCAGAAAATAAAATTCAAGCACTTTAAATATATTTTTTAAAAATTCAAGGTTTTCAAGCACTTGAAAATAAAAGGGTTTTTTCCAAGCACTTTTCAAGGTTTTTTAAAAATGTACAAACCATGTCCACAGTGAAAATCCAAAACATTTACAAAATAAAAGCATTACTTTCAAATTGTGTGTATCAACAGAAATGCATGAAATCTTCTATTTTCAATCTATCTACATTCAAAAAGCTTTGTATACATAAATTATTAGACTGGAATTGTTAAAAAATGTTATAAAAATGAAGGTTTAGTTTAGTCAATGCTTTGTAAAATAAGGAATTTCTTAGCAATAAGTTTGATATTTTTTTTCTTTTAATTTAGCTTTTGTATTAATAATTATTACATTTCTTTTTAATAGTGCTACATTTGACATACCTCAATATTTTTCACTTTTAAAGTGTAATCCAAATCTGCTATGCTTAATCTTTTCCGCTTAGCATGACTCATAAACTTCTTCGCATCCTGAAATATAATAGATTAAACTATAATTTGCACACAAATTGTTTAATGTCACAAGAAATCAGCTGAACTAGGTGTTAGTACACAGATTATCACATTAGTTACAGTCAGACTATAGTTTTTAATTGGCTTCTGTGTGGAAACACGGGAAGACCAGTTTAAAGAATTTGATGAATTAATATTAGTAAATAAATTGTTGAATTTGTAAACCTGTTCCTGCTAGGAGCTCAAATCTGTTTATGACCTATCATTTCAAGTCCTAAATACAGTCAAACCTCATTAACACGAAATCTTGTTTAACGCGAAGTAAAAGCTTTCTCTGAACTTAAAACTTAACGTTAATTTATTTATTTAACATGAAGATTGGATAAAGTGAACAATTTTGGCGAACCCATCGATTTTGCTTTAATGGGGTTATACTGTATCACTCCCTAGCTAGACAATATGGTACTACGTATTAACGCCACAGCAGCTACAGAATTGGTGGTTTTTAAGTGCCGCCAATCTACACCTAAAATTTTTGCCACAAATCATAAAATAAAACACTTTATTTAACTGAATGCGAGTGCAAACAACAATTTTGCTCTTTATTGGCGGCACTTAAAAACCGCCAAATCTGTAGCTGTGGTGGTGTTAATACGTAAGTACCGACAATACTCTCCCGGCATTGGGTCTAAATTGTAGCAGTGATCTTTGTGCTAACAATTACCATTTGTTAAATAAATAGAAGATACAATTAGTACAGATTTTAACAGCATAACCTACTTTTAAGGGATGAGAGTGATCAGAGAGCAAAAAGGAGGAAATCAAAAAATTCGTTTAAAAATCTCGTGGAAGTAATACACAAAAATTCAACAAAAAAATATGCAGGAAGGGTGATTCAATAATTTTAAAGATACAATGAAATTTCTCAGACTATATAATAATTACATTTGAAATATTAGGAGTTAGTGAAATCTGTGAGGAAAGGGGAGCTAAGAGTGAAAATCTTTTGTTTAGACATGAGGAAAAGTAAACTTTTTGCAGGAAAAACCGGTTCAGATCAGAAAAATGCAGATCCTCAAAACAGGGACTAAGAGAAGGAAAATGTTACACAAAAAAACCAAAAAAGAGGAAATCTTCCAAAAGGGAGGAAAACTGTCATCCTTGCTACTTAACAAGAAAAATTTAATCCTTTTATAACATGTGTTTGAAGAACATTTTGGATCTTATTTTTCAATACCCTACAAAAACTTCACCAAACTTGGGTATATTTTTCATATTTGTGGGTGCCCCTTGGATTGCCGCTGGGCTGAGCGATGTAGCTCAGTTTATGGCAACCTCTAGTATTTTACGGGATTTATGTTTTGGAAACCTTATCATGACAGTGACTGGTTGGAATACGAGCCACGCTCGTTTTGACCGGCCATTTCTCACGTGGAATGTCGGTTGGTAAGTATGTTCAATATTTGTTTGTTTTATTTTGATTTAAAATTGGGTTAATTCCTATTGTACTGTCTACCGTTCAACGCCGACCATTGTGATTGCACAACCAATTCGTTTCCATCCTATTGTACAGTCGCTGCCGTGCTGTAGACCGTACAATAGGATTGAACCGTGTTATATAATTCATTTATGTTTAATAGTATTTCTATACTGTGTTTTTTACCGTTTTATAAGTTTTTAGCGGAGTGGTTGACCGTACAATAGGATTGAACCCCAGGTTATATGTGATTAATTTGTGTTTAATAGTATTTCTATACTGTGTTTTTTACCATTTTAGTAGGTTTTAGCTGAGCGGATCGAACCTAAAATTGTATTGTAATTTTTTTCAGGTGTGTTTAATTCGATGCCATTTTATTTGCACAGAGTTGCACATGAACATGATTGGCGACAAAAAAATTGCCAAAGGGCACCCCGAAGTATATTTTCATCAAAAACTTAATAATGGTAGGAATTTAATGGGTTAAATTTTACTGTACTTTCCCCCTTGGTGACTTTTAAAAAAATCGCCAAATTGAAAATGATGTGAAAAGGCTGTATCGCCAAAACACGTATTGCCATATCCAAACACTCACAAGGTTTATTTAAAAACCTTGGTGACGGGTCACCACATTTGGCGCTACATTGCCAACTTTAAAAAAAATCGCCAAGGAGGACCATACAGTAAATGTTAACCATTTAATGATATTTAAGCCAGCAGATGTGCAGATATATGTAATATCCGTACAGATGCACTGTAAGTAGCTGGCAATTTTGGTAGTTTCCTTGTCTTTATTAAGGAAATAAATATCTTCGAATTGAAACTCCTTTACCCCACGCTTTAAACAATTCGTCTTAGTCAATTCATTTCGATAAGAAACTAACACATGAGCCTTACCTGGACCATTACTTTCAGTCGATAACTGATATCATCAGCCAGTATTTTGGCAGCTTCGTCGGAAATATTAGATACCCCGACTGATTCAGCGATTATTTTAATTGATTCTTGAGATAAATGGCTTGGTGCTTTAAATTCCTTAACAGGATTGGCCATTTTTTCGGTAAGCTCCGGCGATTGAATTTAAAGAACTGTATAATTGTCAACAACCAACGGGTTCGAGTTGTGTTAACAGATCAGTGGTCAGTGGCGTAACCCAAGGAGGTTAGGCGGTTAGAACTAAACACTAAACATTCAAGGAGGTTAGTAAACATTAAATGTTTTACAGGTGTTGCCAATAATATAAGATGATCGAGAAACTAGTTGAGGCACAATAAATCATAGAGCAAAGAATAGGAGCAGAGGCGACGTTTCAAATGGACCTTCATTGGAGAAAAGCATGACACGTTTTGAGGAATCATGGGTAACATTCTTTCATAATAAACAGCAAACGCATTGCGCACTGTGTAAAAATTCGCATTTTAAAACTGCATTTTATCCCCAAATATATGAATAAATCTTACCAAAAAAATTCACATATTTCCCTTAGAATGTATACATAATGCTGCATTAAGAAGAAAAAAATTAATTTTATTAAATTTTACTTTAAGAACTTCACATATTTGCCCGTCTCGACGGAAAAGTGAGTGGTTTCCACCCGCACCGGTGAAGGATTGAGACCGCAGCGTTCGCAGTACAATTACCGGTTATTTTATAAATTTGACTAATGGCAAAAGTTTTGGCAAAATATGTTTATTTTTTTTCTAACTATTCATTACTAACTATTATTACTAACTATTCATTCACAAAGAATCGTAATTTTATATTTTTAAATAATACTGAGCAATTCAAAAAGTAGGCGGTGGGATTACAAAATATTGCTTATTAAAATTATTTTAAAAAAATACCTATGAAATAAAATCCAATGGCAACAAAAAGCATAAATTATGATCTATCTTCATGATGCATTTTTTTTTATTATTATTATTTTTTTTATTTCAAAAGGTATTAGTTTCGTTACGAAGGAAAAAATAACCCATTCGCATCAATGCGAGACAGTTTCAATGACAACTGCCATCATGTCTACTCGTTTTCGAGGGAAATAAAGACCAGTAACGTTTTGAAACTATATGTCGTTTTTGAGGTCATAGGTCTGGAGGTTTATGATCAGTCTGCTTTTTCTTTTGTCAAAGCAATAAATATTTGGTTGGTTAAAAAAAATTTATGTCTCCCGGAAAGGGCCAAAGATAAAAGTGTAACATACACGTGTGTCGTAGAAATAATTTTTCGACATTTTTGCCATTGTGTTATTAAATTTATGACTAGGTTTGAGAGGGTTCAGGTATTTTTTTTTTCCAACATCCTTTTCACAAATACCAATTTTAAAAATACAATAAATCTTTTGACTCTGAAACGAGTTTTTCTAAAAAACCACTGAGTTAAAAGAGCTGAGAACCAAAGGTTAAAAGGTTAAAAGTCATTGAAGGAGCTCTGAGTGGACCCCCAGGATACGAGGTTCCAAACAATCAAGTTATAAAGTGGTGGAGAGAGCAATGGTAAACTGTGGGTTCAAACACCACCCCATGTCACGTGGTCTGTGAACGCCTAAGCGCAGTTTTTCTCTCTCGGCACTTCCTTAACCATTGTAGTTGAATGAGGATGTCAGCTTGAACATTAGTGCGTTTGATTTCAACTCTTCAAAATGGAAAATTATTGCTGTGCATACAATAGTAAAGAGATTTTTAATAAAGGCGGATCAATAACATTTCACAGGTAGTAACTTAATCCAAATTTTATGAATCATTATTTTTTTTTTTTTATCAGTTTTTGTAAAGAAACGCAGAGGAAAGTTGTGTAATCTTGCGAGTTAAAAGTAAATTAGTATAGTCTAGGTAATTTGTTTTGCTTTAACAATTGTTATATAGATTGTATATTTCATTAGTAAGGTCTTGTTGCCTCCATGTGATGCAATTTGAGAGTTGTTTTGCATGAAAACAATTAGTTGTTCTTGGCGATTTATTACATGAGTTTGGCACGTTTTGAAATGGAAAGTCTCTTATGTTTATAATGGACTTTCTCCTTCAAAAAGATTGTACTCTTTGCAAAATTTTTTTTTTTTTTACTTTACTTTATATTATTGAACTAGCTAAGTACTCGTGTTTCGCTACGAAATTTTAACATGTGCAATATTTTAGCTAGCTGGTGAGGCCTCGCGTTGCAGAAATCTGTCATTCGTGTATAGGACCCAGTCTTTGGCGCTTCGCTCGCAGAAAAGTTCATCGTTACGCAAAATCGAGCTCGCTTCGTTCATGGACACATAAACACCGGCTTATTTCACTCGTTAAAAGGTTCATTGCTATGCAAGCATCATAGGCTCGCTTCTCTCGCTGAAAGGTTCATTGCTGCGTAAGCATAAACTCGCTTCACTCACTAAAATCTAATTGCTACGTAAAGCCTTAATATTAGAAGCCTCTCCCTTGTCAAGAAAAAAAATTCCCCTTTAATACAATAATACAGCACTCCTTTAAGATTATTTTAACACGTGTTAGTGGAAAGCAAAATTAGAAGGGAAAAACGACCTATGTTGTCGTATAATTAGAAGTCGCTTTTTGTGAAAACATTAATAAAAAATAAATTAAAAAACAAATTAAAATTGTAACATTTTTTTTGTCAAAAGTCCAATTAGATGGCCAAAACTTCTCAGAAATGTAGTCCAATTACAAATAGTTTTGTAAAATATTTGTTAATTAATTAAAAAAAAAAATTAATTTTAAATTCTGTTTTTTAAAAATCCAATTAGAAGGCCACAACTATTTATGTCGAAAATTTCAAAGCTGTAGCCCTATTTGAAATCGTTTTGTAATATATCTATTAATTAATTAAAAAAAATTAATTAATAACTGAACAAAAAATTTAAATTCTGTTTTTCTAAAGTCCAATCAGAAGGTCAAAACTACTTACGTTGAAAATTTTAGAGCTGTAAAGTCCAATTAAAAGGCCAAATCTACTTATGTTGAAAATTTCAGGGCTGTAGCCCTTTTAGACATCGATATGTAACATATATTTATTAATTAATTAAAAAAATTAATTAAAAAAGAACTAATTAAAATTTCAACATTCTGTTTGTGATGTATACAATTAGAAGGCCAAAACTACTTATGTTTAAAATTTCAGAGCTGTAGCCCGATTAGATATCGTTTTGTAACATATTTATTAATTAATTAAAAAAAAAAATTGAAAAAGAACTAATTAAAATTTTAACATTCTGTTTGCGATGCTTAAAATTAGAACGCCAAAGCTACTTATGCTGAAAATTTCAGAACTCGACTCCAATTTTAAGTAGGTTTCTATAGATCCACAGAGCCACAGACAGACAGATAGACAGACAGACACACAGCTTGTTTTATTATTATAGATGGTTATTTTCTTAAAGGACTGTTGTAGATTTAATTTGCTTATGTATTTGTCTGTCTGCTTTTTTTTTTTTTTTTTTTTTTTTTTTTTTCCCCTCCAAAATGCCAAAGTTTTAAAGACAGTCACATCAGTTAGTATGGAATACATTTAAAAATGAATTATACTAACTCAATAATGAACCACAAAATAATATTGAGTGCACACAAATGTCAAAAGAAGTTGTAGAATCACAGGTGCAAATAATAACTTCGGATATTAGTTTACTGTGGCGGAAATTTTTCAAATAATTAGGGGTTTTTTTTTGGGGGGAGGGGGGTTAAATAATTCTTAAATTATATATATTAAAACAAAAAAGTTATTTAATATTTTGTAAACAGAAACTCCGGTAAATCAAATTTTGTTTTAATTCAATAAGTTTAATGCGTTCTTATTTTTTTCTGTTTGTTGAATTTTTAATTTGCCCAATTTCATTGAATAATTGTTTTTTTTTAGCTGTAAAATAATTTTAATTTCATTAAAACAAAATAATGAATGATCTTATAAGGGGTGTCCATAAATGATGTCATATTTTTTATCTATATTTGACCCCTTCTCTTTCCTATTTCATAATATGTCATAGTTCACCATTCCCTCTTCCACAACGACAATAATAATTAAATGCGACTTCATATTGTGCTTGTATTAGCTGTTGACGTAAGTTAGTTAAGCTTTACGTACCTAAAATAACCTTAGTTATGTACAAATTGTTAAGTTTTTTTCCTTTATAGTTAAAACTCATTTTATAATTTTGTAGAAATATATAATAATAAAACAAAATAAATCTGAACAAAGATAAAATGAACTAAAAAGAATGAATATCATCCATATATATATATATATATATATATATATATATATATATATATATATATTTGCCCAATTTCATTGAATAATATATATATATATATATATATTTTTTTTTTTTTTTTTTTTTCTCTTTTTTTTTTTTTTCTCTTGTAATTTTCTTGCAGTCTCGTTTTCGTAAATAATTGCATCTGTTGTCGAGACAGGAGATTTAAAGCCAAAAATGACAACTTTTTCATCAGTGCCACATCTGGCTTCAGCTTTCGCCGGATTTTAACATTGGCGCTCACTACATCTCCATCCACTACTTCTTGGATCGATGGTCCAAACCAGTGGTAGAAGAGGGAAAAAATAAACGGAGACGCTCAAAAGTGGAAGACAAGTGCACCCCTCCCACTAACGATAAATTTTATAATGTCCTATCTCATAATAAAAATATTAGCTAGTAAGGAAATAATTTATACTTCCAAACACTAAGATTGCACAAGAGTCCGAAATTTAAAGTTATTTTAAGGAAATTTCTACGACTTAGCTTTTTTTATTTGGAAGTAAGAAACAAAGTGAAATAATTCAACATTATGCAACTGTTTATTTAGATTTAATTAGTTCCTGTAGTCCAGTCATTTTAGGGCCAAAAATGACCGAACCTCAAACAAATTGCAACAAAAGGTTTTTCGTATTTTTTGCTTCAGAAAAATTTCCTGAACAACAGATCAAATGTCTAGAAAAATCTAAGTGGCGGAAGGCCGCCATATTGGTCGTTATCTTGAATTTCTGTCGTAATAGAAAAATGCCCATAATCGATGCTATATGGCTCTGATTCCCTTCAAATATGTACCAAATGAAAGGCTTTTTAATGCTTAACCTAATCAACTAAAAACACATCCTATTTAACTCTCCTGTCACCGTTCCGGCCCAACCGCCCCAGTCGGCTGAGTCCCATTCCGGCATTGTCTCTTCACTCATAGTTCTTCCCCCCCCCCCCCCTTCTTGACTGGACCTTGGAGGTCCGATATCATTAGCGGCACACTAAAATTCGGCAGAGGACTCTCTTCACAGCGGAGGGGGGTGATTTTTTATTACTCTCGTCACAGCAGGAGGGTAACAGGTGAAAATCCTAATCACAAATACTTTGTACTGTTAAAGAAAAGAAAAACAACTTGAGGATAACGAGTTGTCAACCTCTGCCTGGAAACCAGACAGTGAAGAGAGATAAATCACCCTTAGTTTAGCAGGGGTGTATTCCCCGGCTCCCTAATTACCCCACTTGTAGGGGTGAAAATGGTTTTTCTTCTCGGGCGGAAGCCCGCTCCCTAAAGGATATTCCAGAAGATTGCAATGGGAACTAAGGAGTTAAATAGAATGCTTTTCTAGTTTAAAATGTTAAACATTAAAAATCCTTTCATTTGGTATATATTTGAAGGAAATCGGAGCCCTGTAGCATTTAATTATGGGCATTTTACCATAACGCAGAAATTCAAGATGGCGACCAATGGTCAATATGACGGACTTCCGTTACTTAAATTTTTCTACACTTTTGATTATGTTGTTCGGGACATTTTTCGGGGGGGGGGGGGAACCTTTTCTTGCAATTTATTTAATGTTGAAGCTTTTTACCTCTAAAATGACTGAACTACAATCAAAACAAGCAATAAAAGTATTTTTAATGCTATTTCTCACAAAAAGCTGTTTAACTCTTTAGTTCCCATTGGAATTTTCTGGAATATCCTTTAGGGACCGGATTCCCGCCCGAGAAGAAAAACCATTTTCACCCCTCCAAGTGGGGTAATTAGAGAGACAGGAAATATAGACCCCTGCTAAATTAAGGGTGATTTATCTCTCTTCACTGTCTGGTTTCCAGGCAGAGGTTGACAACTCATATATCCTCAAGGCGTTTTTCTTTAAGAGTACAAAGTATTTGTGTTTCGGACTTTCACCTGTTAACCCCCCTGCTGTGACGAGAGTCGTAAAAATTACCCCCCCCCCCCCCGGCTGTGAGGATAGTCTTCTATCGAATTGTAGTGTGCCGCTAATGATATCGGACCTCCAAGTCCAGTCAAGAAGAGGGGGGAAGAACTATGAGTGAAGAGACACGGCCGGAATGGGACTCAGCCGACTGGGGGTGGTTGGGCCGGAACGGGGACAAGAGAGTTAAACAATTTTTTGATAGCAATTGTTTTTAAAAATGCTTTTATTTGCTTGTTTCGATTACTTTACTACGACGTCACAAACATCTTCCAACGACAAGGTTCAGAATTTAACCAGGGCAGTACAATGTTTGAGTCCATCCAACGTATAATTTCGTCAAAAACAAAAGAAAATGTCTCGATGACTACATCTAGTGTCTGTACAAGAAGTACGGCACCACACAATTCAAGACGAGGTATCGATATTGCCTTCTATGGTGCAACCATAGTCTTGGCCATCAACAACTGGGCTTCAGTGCGACTTCCTGCCATCTTTAGTATGGAAAAAAACAGCTGATGCGAAAGCCCTTTTTGATGCATCACAGAACTCCACGCAATTGGTAAATGACCGGACCCTCTGTGATGGCACATCACCTTATTCGAAGCTTTTCCAACGATGGTAGATCTAGACGATAAGCTATCCATTCCTCAAAATGTCTGCTGGAGGTGACTCATCCCATTTGATGCCAAGTTTCCATAACATCTGCATCAAAATCTTGCCCTGAATAATTACTGAGGATACCAGACCCAAAGGATCAAAGATTTTTCAAAGGTCAGACAACAGTTTTCATTTTGTAAGCGATTGACAGGCAGGCAATACAGCAACTTCAAACGAAAATGTATCCGTATTAGCTGGATGCCATTGAAGACCCAATGTTTTAACTAAAGAGTCTAGGTCAAGACTTAAAGGTTTTTCAGTTTGTCTTTGAAGTTTGACTTACAGGTTTTTCCTTTTCTCTAAGAGATTATTGTTATTTGAAGACCACTTACAGATCTCGAACCCTCCGCGCTCCAGCATCAAAGTGATGTCACTCAGCAGCAAGATAGCTTCTTCCACTATCTCAGTATCGGACAACAAGTCGTCAACGTAGAAGTTCCTGACCAGAATCTTGGCTGTTTCGGGGAAGCTTCCTTGCTCGTCATCAGCCATCTGGACGAGGCACCTTGTGGCTAAGTATGGGACCGACGCAGTTCCATAAGTTACGGTAATCTCTTACTGGCTCCTCCGGTACTAACCTCCAAACTATCTTCTGGAACTCCAGATCATCTCTATGGACTCTGATTTGACGATACATCTTCGTAATGTCAGCTGTCATTACTACTCGATGCAAACTGAGTCCACAAGGAGTTGTGGCGACCTCAAATAACAGATAAAGCTTCTGTGCACTGGAGTACTCTTTTGCACAGAGGTAAAGTAACTGTCTCGAGATCCAATGGTCTCGCGATCGAGGCCCGTCGCCCGCCTTGAAAGCTACTTACGCTTTAATGATGACCCGGACTAAAACGAATCATGCTGCCATCTATCGGTGCTTCTGAAAGGAGACACTACATCGCAACAAACGATCACATACGCAACTCGCGTGCAACACACCGCAACAAGCGGACACAACGATGCAACTAGCATCCCAAACCTCCAACTCCGATCAGACGTTGATCAAGAATAACAGTATCGCTCCTTCGTCCTTGAGAGGAAGCTATGTGGCGACCTCAAATAACAGATAAAGCTTCTGTGCACTGGAGTACTCTTTTGCACAGCGGTAAAGTATCTGTCTCGAGATCCAATGGTCTCGCGATCGAGGCCCGTCGCCCGCCTTGAAAGCTACTTACTCTTTAGAGTTTGTTATTCAGTGACACGCCTGTTGTAGATTTGGCCGATGCATCGAACATCACTCGAAACTTTGTGGCTGACCTCAATTGCTTTGCTACAGCATGATGAGGAATGTAGTATGACTCTTTTACTGGAATTTGAATTTGTTCTGGTGGGCTCTCTTCCATTTGACCCAAGTTGACGTATTCAACCATAAAGCCGCGATAACTTTCCATAGCCTGAACATCATATTTAAACCTTCGTTCTATTGCGCCTAAATCCCTTTGCAGACTCCATTTTCAAACGCGCTTGATTTGTCAAACGTTCCAAATAAGATTACGCAAGTTCCCGTTCATTGGAATATCTGTTTACATAAGTAAATCCTAAGTCTTTGCATAATTATTATCAGAAATAGGGATCGCATTCAAAAGTACGCCAGCTTCTCCCCTCAATGAAAGACTTTATAAATACTGTAAATTTTGTGCAGCGAATAGAGTATTGTGTTATTGTTGTTGCTAATCCTCACTGTCTAAAGGTGTGACGACATCAACTCTGAACTATTTGCTAAATATCTTGTGTTTTAAATTATACATGTTTTGCTTGCCGCGTGTGGCATCACTTGGAATTTTGTGGAGTTCTTTTCTGTCAGTCATGGTGAAAGTTTGATAAATAAATAGTTTTGAGTTATTTAGGAGCAAGGAGAACTGGTTAAGTTCTTGCAAATCTCATAGAAGGAGTCAGACAAGATCCCCGAGTTTGTTGACCAAAAGGAAGTCGAAGACTAGGAGAGGATTGCTAAAGAGATCCTCCTTAGAGAGTCCCATGCAATCCAAGAGGTGCTCAGGAGAGGCCTGATGATTTTGGCACTTGGTGGCGAAGGTTTTCCTGCCCTCGTTGAAAGTGAGGCACTTGATGTGACCGCTAGCAAGCCTTGATAGAACAGTCCGGGTACGTCTGTCACACGGGAGGTCAAGGGACAAACCCGGTTTTGAGCCCTTGTACCAATTATGGGTTGGGGGGGTTTTACACTCCTCCGAGATCTTTGAGGTATATTGTTTCTGTCCACCTAGTTGGCGGCTCAGTTTTAAATCAATAAAAAAGCTTCAATGAAAAAGAATTCGTTGTTTAAAATATTTATTTTTATTAGAAAACGATTATATGCAGCCATCATTTTTTAAAGAACAGAGAAAGTATTTTTTCTGCTCAGGGGGATTCAGGATAATGTCACTTAACTGTAGCAATGACATCGGTTTTCTATCGCAGAAACTACATGGTGGTACTTGGTTTCGTCCACAGTGATACCCGATATAAGAAATTGACTTTCAATTTGAGCGAAATACAGCTTCGGATTTTGTCTCCAAAACGGTGGTGCTTTGAATGAAACTCTGGACACAGTGGGAATTGCAGGGTCATCGTTCTTCTCCTTGGCGTCCATTATTGTTTGCAGCGCAAATTTAATTAAAACTGTTAATAATAACGCGTGTAAATTTTTAATCCGCGTCACCAGTTTCTGGCCAATTGGATAGAGTATTGTTGTTATGCACAGCGGCTTAAAACAGGTCATGGAATGCTAACCATTCAGTCAACTGTCTATAAAAGGTGGGAGTTTCTATACGTGGCAACAGTCTAAAACAAGTAGCAGGATCATTTCCATGGTTGCTATTGGTGGTTTCAGCATTCGACGTATTCAAATCGTAAATATGAATTATAATTTCATCTAACCTCTTTAGCTCGATGTGAAATTCCTTTTCAATTTCGTCATATTCTTCGAGCGCGGTGAGGGTCAGCAATTCCTCGAGCAGTGATGTAACTTTTTTGGCGAGAGTTGACGCCTGCTCACTTTACCGGTCAGTCGAGCAGACCGGCAGGCCGCTTAACGCTTGAGCATTGTTGACTGAGAGGCGACTGCAATTTTCGGTCCCTATCGAACATCATTCTGAATTTTTTATAGAAATTGGAGAAAAGTGAGTAGATTACGAATCCACTGGTCTGCCGTGGCAAAAATGGCCGAAACTGGTCAAAAATCGACTTTTATTAAGTTGAACTAAATCCAATTGCCAAATGAGCCATAACTTGCCAGATAATGAGCATTTTTTTTTTTTTTTTTATTTGGTAACCCTCAGTCTTTAATTTTCAATTAAGAAGGTTGCAGACGATTCAGATGTATGGGTATGGCTTACTTGCATCTTTCACAAATGAGACAAATTGGCAATAAACATTACGTCACTGATGACGTGACTGATGTCGCCAATTTGGCTTGCACTTAAAAGATAAAAGTTTTCTGAGCCAGAGATCAAAAATCGTTTGCGCTTTTTCTCCTTGAAAATCAAAATCCAGTGGGTTGCCAGACGAAAAAGTGTGTTCTCTTTTTGGCAAGTTATAACATATTTGACAATCGGATTTTAGTTCAACTCATTCCAAGTCAATTTTTGATCAGTTTCGGCCATTTTTGCCTCGGCAGACCAGTGGATTCGTAATCTACTCACTTTTCTCCAATTTCTATAAAAAATTCAGAATGATGTTCGATGGGGTTCAAAAATTGCAGTCGCCTCTCGGACTATTGCTTGAACCTCGTAACTTGTCCTTTGAGATTCGGCTTCTTGGCTCGCAATTTCTCCTTGTTCTTTCTCGAATCTTCCAGTAAATGAACTTCGATTAAGTACCTGTTCGGACGCCAAAAATGTAATGGTTAAGATGTGACACTTGGATACAGTCACTCAATTAGAAAACTACAATGCTACTTGAATCCTTTAATAACATAATGAGAACAAGCACAAGTACACACATCTCCACATAAACACCTACCCAAATTGATCGAACAACAAACAGGCACAAACGGCTGCCGAGCAACCTTCAGTTCAATTGGACAGTCGTTACGAGCTCTTTCTTAATTTCCTTTTCCTTGATGATGTCAAACTTGATGATAACAAATATTAATGTTGTTAATTTTGAATAATCCATCGAGTCGAAACTTTTTCTGTTTCATAAACTTTATTTTTGCAGTGTTTTTAACTTGATATATTGTGCGTTGATAACTGATCCATAAAAGTACATGTAATGAACCAAAATTCAGCGAAAAAAGTTAATAAACAACCAAAATGTAATAACAAAAAGTAACATTTAATAATAAAATAAGTATGTAGTAGTGAATAATTGAAATAGCAAGCAAACAAAATAAGTAATGAAATAAGGTACACTTTTATATTTTTGCGTGGGTGGGTTTGAAAGATTTGAAGCCAAAGCAGATCAAAACTTGCAGAAATTTATTCCGATATAACTCTTTTCAGATTCGCTTACAATTCCAGAACTTCTCGTTCTAGTAGACTCAATACAGCTCTTTTCACAACAATAGAGCACAAAACAGCAGTTAAAAACTTGACAACACAACTGCTCAAATCGCTGCAAAAGACAATGCAATACAGTTCACTTTAGAACTAATCTGAATGCTCACTGAGACTCAGTATCTCAACTCAATAATTCCAGTCAACTAACGGACTCAACTAACTCACTGATTCAACTCACGGACGGCCTTACATAGGAGTCAAACCTTCTTGAAACTTCTAGAGGTAGATATTTGGAGAACTTTCCAGATCGTAGTCGAAAAGTCCTATGCATGTACATGGGGACCAAAAATGTCGCCAAATGGTCGCTAAGTTTGGCGACCAATTGGCGATTTCTCGCCAAATTTGCGACAAAAATTCGTCGCCAAAACCATCGCCAACTTGGCTCTATCTCGCCAATTTGGTGAGATTGCCATTACCATAATGTTAAATGCCCCGCTACTTGTAAAACTCGCTTCCCAGCGTTATCTCTGTAAAACTCGTTATCAAGCATTAAAAGACACATATTGCAGGGAAGCCAAGTAAAGAACTCTTGCACTGCCTTATGCGAAGTGTACATAAATTTATCTTTTTATATAATTAGTACTACGAAATATTTACAAATATACAGAAATTCGCTAGTAAAAATGACTATAACTTTTTTTTATAGGGCAGTTATATCATCTTGCTTTTTTTTTTATATTATTATTCGATTCAGTATGAAAAAAAATACTCTAAACACACATATGTCACATGCCTAGGTTTTACTAAAATTAATTTTTAGGTTAAAAACGACCCTTACAAATCCAAAATTTCCCTTTTATGCTGGATATTTTATAGACTCTTTTCTTTCTTTATTCTCATGACGAATAAAACATTTTTGCCAAGTTTCAGGAAAAGACCAATTTTTTATTTCTTTATGTCGCATTTTACCTTTCCTCACTTTAACATGTACTAGGGGGCTTCGCCCCCTGCTCGCTAACGCTCGCCAACCCCCAAACGCCTCGCTGCGCTCGGATTGAGCGGCTTTGCCGCTCGAATTTGTGGTTAAAACATCTTGCTGCGCACGAATAGGTTTGCCAGCCATAAAAAATTTAATGTAAGGCCTAATAGAGAAAACACCTAAATTGCAAGTTTCATAATAGAAAGTTAAATATACTATCCGCCAACATTCTGACTTAAAACTTCATTAGCTATGCCCTAACATTGAAGTCCCAATATCTTTTATTTATTCTGATAAGTCACCCCGTTAGAGAACGACGTCCAACGCGAAGCATTTTCTGGATAGAAATACTTCAAAATAATAATTACTCTAATACAAAAATGCTTCAGAAAAACAGAAAAAATCAACTTTGAAACGAAGAGTTTAAAAAGAGCTTTAAAATTAGCAGCGGTCAGTTGTTTACATACGTAAGGATAGCTTTAAAATTAGCAACGGGTTTGTTGTTTACATACGTAAGGGAGAACGACGTCCAACGCGAGGCATTTTCTGGATAGAAATATTTCAAAATAATAATTACTCTAATACAAAAATGCTTCAGAAAAACAGAAAAAATCAACTTTGAAACGAAGAGTTTAAAAAGAGCTTTAAAATTAGCAACGGGTTTGTTGTTTACATATAAGGATAGCTTTAAAATTAGCAACGATTGGTTGGTTGGTTGGTTGAATCCCCGAGCAGCCGGTTTGTTGTTTACATACATAAGGATGTTGCCAATCATATATTCAAAATCATTGAGGCTTTGTAGTAGCTTAATGATGAAAAATATTGAAATTTAACTAATTAATAAAGTGTTAATAAATTATTTTGGTACGTTTTGGCAAATCTACAGCTTATTTCCTTTAAAATGACACCTTGATCATTGAAATTGGTTGAGCGGTTTAGGCGGACGGACTAACCCCAAAAAACGTATTGCCTATTAAATATATAGATTTTCGTTTATAAAAAGGACTGAAACTTCTTTTTTTTTTTTTTTAGATTGATTATATATCGTCCTGGTTTTTTTTTTTTTTTTTTTTTTTTTTTTTTCATTCGATTCAGCATCAAAATATACTCTAAAAACATGCGTCACCATTCCTAGATTATTCCAAAATTAATTTTTCCTTTAAAAACACCCTTCTATGTTACATAGTTTAGAAACTCTTTTGATTCTTAATTTTTATGACAGATGAAACATTGTTGCCAAGTTGAATCAAAGGATCTTTTTTTTTTTTTTTTTTCCCCGGTTGGTTTTTGGTACTATAGTCTTATTTAAGAGCTCGAATTCGGAATACTTATGAAAAATAATTTCGGAATAATTTTGAAAAACAATTCTTCAGCTGTATCGTCTAGAAGTAAAAAAAAAAAAAAAAAATCTTGATATTTTTGCTAAAAAGAACTTTTTTTTTTCGAAATCGTTTTATTACAGTGGGCGCTGAAAGGAATATCCTAGTTTTACGTCTATCATAAAATCTTGTTTTTTCCTCCAGATAGAGAATAATTTCGAAAAGGAACATGCTTACTTTGACACTTTTTTTTATCGACAGTTGGACAGTAAATAGCAGCTGCACAATAAACTCAAAAATTGTTTTTTTTTTTTTTCTTTTTTTATATATTTTTATCTTTTGCTCAATAGCTTTTTTTCTAGAACATAGGTGGCCATTCAGTGTCGGCGGAGTTATGAGAAGAGGAATAGGTGAGCAGAGCAGTACCCCCCCCCCCCCCCCCCTCCAATTTTGATTAGGAATTTTTATTTACCTGCAACATATTCGTGCACTCGCTGGACTATGCAGGACCTCTGACAAGGAGGGGAGGGGTTGCAAAACAGTGCATATTATAAAGGCTCGCCTTGTGAAGAAGGGTTCGATTCTTTATTAACATAATTTTGAAAATAAGAATTTCACTAAAAAAAATTTATAGGATTCATATTACGAAACAAAAAGGCAAAAGATATTGAAAATTCTTTCGAAAACGACCCCTAAAATCAATTTTTTTTTTTTTTTTTTTCTAAAAAAACTTCGTTCCAGGAACGCAAACCACAAGTGGAGGGGGGACTATTTGAATGTGAAGGGGGGAAGTATTGGTCAAGAGAACCTTTAACTATACCAACAGCTTGTACCCTATGGCAACTTTTTATATTAGCCATATGTATATGTCTGATGGATGTTTGCTCTATCAGGAAGAGAACTACTTGATTTTAGTTTTTGTTGTCATTTTGAAGCTCAGTCAATAACCTTTTTGTTTTGAGCGAACAGCGATAAACCTCTTTTGGGCCCCTAACAAAATCCGACCTTAAAGGCAAACAATATTTATTGAAGAAACTACATTTTAGTCAAAATAATAATAAAAAACATGGTGTTATTTCGTAGACAAATGTTTAGTATCAAGTAAGAATTAATCTGTAAAGCACCTTTGATGACCCGTGCCCTCTGTAGATATTGTTACAAATCTCTGTATATTAGTAAATATTTCGTAGTATTAATTATGTAAAAAGGGAAATTTATGTACATTTCGCATAAGGCAGTGCAAGAGTTGACTTTACTTCGCTTTCCTGCAATGTGTTTCTTGATGCTTGAAAACGAGTTCTACAGGGATCATGCTGGAAAACGAGTTTTACAAGGGGCAGGCTATTTAACATTATGGTTAATGGCAACGACGACGGTTTTTGGTGACTAATTTGGCGACCAGCTAGTGACATTTTCGGTTCCCATGTACATGTATAGGGCTTTTCGACTACGATCTGGAAAATCCTCCAAATTTCTATCTCTAGAAGATTCGCGAAGGATTGACTTTCCTATATAAGGCCAGCCATGAGTTGAGTTAGGGGAGTTACTGAGTTAGTTGTCACACAACGAGCATTCAGAGAGCTGTATTGCGAAAGTGAACTGTATTGCGTTGTCTTTTGCGTCTATCTTAGCAGTTGTGTATCTAATTTTTAACTTCTGTTTGAGCTTCATTGTTGTGTTAAGAGCTGTATTGAATCTATTAGAACGGGAAATACTGAAGTTGTAGAAGAATCTGCGAAGAGTTACATCGGAATAAATTTCTTCAAGTTTTGATCTGCTTTGGCTTCAAGTCTTTTGAACGCAACCACGCAATAATATTTTTGAGGCGCTCGGTCCATTTGAAAAACCATGTTTATTCTTAAAAGTAAAACTTCATGCAAAAGTTATTTTGTGTCAATTCATAGACGAAAGTTCATAGTAATTTTTTAGCAAATAAACAAACATGTGAAAAATATCAACTATGTATCTGTGAGCCCGGGCCCCAAAATAAATACAACATAGTAACAGAATACAGTAAATAATAAATTTAGTATGTGATTATCCACCCCAACTGTGTATATGTACCAGCAAGAAATAATTTTCTATGGGGTCGTTTACAAGTGCGACGCGCAACTTTAAAAAACACCTAAGCAAACAAGAATTAAAAATCAAGCATTGACCTACGAAAAGGGCTCGTCAATAGTTGTCCCAACAGAATATTATATTTGCATCAAAATCATAAACACATCAAAAAAATAAGCACGTGTATTAATTTTAAATTAAGTGTTTCTTTTATGTGCCCGCCATATGCTCATAGAGGCCACGAACCCTCAAGAGGGCAATTGTAATTTATTTATTGTTGTTATTATTATTATTATTTTGCCAAAACGCAAGGGCCTGATCATGACAAGTTGGGGCCCAAGGCCCGGACACTTTTAGGGGCCCCTTCATCAAATGCGAGATTTATTGGAAATGAGCTTGACTCGTTGTCAAATGAATTAACATTAAATATAGAAAAAGTCGATAAATTAATGTCAATATATTTTCTTCTTAAAGTTTTTTTCATTTTTTTTTTCATCGTAAATAAAGAAACAAATTTCAAATAACCAAATTTATAAATCAAAACAGGTAAAATTTTGTAATATAGCATTGCATTTCACGATCCCAATGTGTAGTAATATCCGTGACAAAAATATCTGCATCATTATATTCACAACTTCAAAGCCGACATTTGCTGATCTCGCAATTAATTTGTCAAGACTTTCAATATTTCTTCGAGAAATATTGTTTTTTTACGCTTTTAAGTGATGGTTTGATGCATTTGAATAAATACACTCTGGGATACTAAAGACGGTTCAAGATCAATACAAAATTATTTTTGTGTAAAAATTCTTTTATACAGATTGTAAAAGATATTCACAAAAAGAAAGAAAAGTTTTATGTTTACAGCCAATTTCGGCGTCCCCTAAAATCATGGGCCCTAGGCCCGGGCCTTGTGAGCCTAGACGATTATCAGGGCCTGCCAAAACGTATCCTGCCTGACAACCTATGATTCTGTTGCTATTTATTTGTACAGTACGCAAAAAAAAAAAAAAGCCGAAAGATGGCTATATCTTCGGTTCTAATTATCATAGAATCTTGCAGTGTGCACCAAAATATTTTGTTTTCGAGTTTCTATATGTCTGATGCAAAAAAAAATTTCTTAAGGGGCTGTATACTAAATAAATTTAACTCTATCTTTAAAATTTTCAATACGAACCCCTATTTTTTATGATTTCAATTGATTTAGAATACTTTTTTTACCCTAGATACCAAATTTCAGTTCATTATGTTGAGAAACACATCATTTATGCGTGAAAATGTTTTGGAAGATCTTGAGGGCAAATTTCTGTACAGCGGGGAAGAATCGAACGTTTTGCATGCTTCAAGACGTAATCTATTATGCGGTCCCTTAAAATTAGCTTTTTTACATTTTTGCTAAAATATCGCGAACCAAAGGTCAAAATGGAATGAAAAAATTCTGGAGGGGTTATCGACCATGCTAATTCTAATAAGGAAGGGGAAAAAATTATAGGTTTCATTTAAAAAAAAAGTGGAAAACTTGTTTTATAAAATTAAAAATTAATTATTAGAAAACTGTTTAATACAAAAGTTGCATGTTATTTATGTTTGGCCTTAAACAAACTATCCTTTGAAATAAAAATTGCTAAAATATATTAACTGTATAAGAGTTTATGGCCAAAAAACAAATTTACTTGTTAACATTAATTTACCATTTTTTTGACATCGTTTAAATTACTAACCACTCATTGGAAAATTATGAAATTTGGTATTAAGACGGTTTTTTTTGGACTCTAAATCTAAATATGGTATAATATTACGGGGTTGTCGTTGAACTTTTTAAAGTTTGGTTTAGTTTTAATATGTAGATGATCCCTCATGATAAAAAAAAATTATATACAATTAATAAAGACCTTCCACAATTTACAACGGTACTTGACTTTTGTTATTTCATCAATCAGAATACAGATAGAGCCATTGTTCGTTTTTTGGTTTTTTTTTAATTTTATTCTTTCCCCTTCTTGCATACAGTATAGCACCGAATTCGAAACAACCATCACTGAATCGTATTTTAGATAGGGTGTTACAGAAAATGCTTTTATAACAGAGTATTACTGAATTTAAAACAATTAGATGATAATTCTTACTAGACGGATCATCCCCTTTTGTTATCCTCGAATATCGTTCAAGTCAGTCACTTCCTGAAGCATTATCCTAAGAGGTAAAAATAATCTCTTTGACGTAAATGACAAACAGAAAGCAGATGTCGACTGTCTGGCAAAATGCTGTTTTGGATCAAAAATATCAAACTTTCACAATGCTCTTAATATTAATATGCCGACCAAACGGTATAGTGGTTAGCGTGCTAGCTTCTAGACCGCGAGGTATCGGTTTCCGAGTCCCGTGTTAGGCATGGGTGTTGGTAAATGTATGTAGGCTTGTCTAATGACGAATGTTTCGGCGCATTACAGCCCTCGTGTTGCTGACGGCGCCAGATAATCTGAAAACAACCAAAACCAACCTTAATATTAATACAAATAGTTCAACCTTTAATTGGTATATAAACAGTAAATGAATTCGAAAGAGGTTAATTTTTTACTTTCAATTACCCATATGTATACATAGAGTAATAAAAGAATAACATTCGTTCAAAAAAAAAAAAAAATTGAATTTCTCCACCTTCGAAATATCAGTAAAAATGCTTTAATGGTTTAAAAAATTGAAAAACGAATGCCTTCAACACAGAGTTCTCTTTGCTTGAACATAGCTGGTTGGTTGGTTGGTTGGTTGGTTGGTTGGTTGGTTGGTTGGTTGGTTGGTTGGTTGGTTGGTTGGTTGGTTGGTTGGTTGGTTGGTTGGTTGGTTGGTTGGTTGGTTGGTTGGTTGGTTGGTTGGTTGGTTGGTTGGTTGGTTGGTTGGTTGGTTGGTTGGTTGGTTGGTTGGTTGGTTGGTTGGTTGGTTGGTTGGTTGGTTGGTTGGTTGGTTGGTTGGTTGGTTGGTTGGTTGGTTGGTTGGTTGGTTGGTTGGTTGGTTGGTTGGTTGGTTGGTTGGTTGGTTGGTTGGTTGGTTGAACTTCCGGCTGGGAGTGGAAAGGAAGGACTTTGTGAACTAGCACCTGCCTCCTCGTACATATGTGAGAGAACCACCTCTCTGGAACAGGTTGAAGTGAAAAAAAGAACTAATAAAAAAAAAGAGGGGGGGGGGGGATGTCAAATCATTTCGGTGGTACAGAAGGAATTTTTTTAACATAGCTCATCAAAGATAGTTTTTCTCCTCTCTTCAGTTTCATTTATAAGAAAGGATAATATAAGAATTATCGAAAAGTATATTGCCAGAATCACCATTTTAGCAAAGTTTTCTCTCTCTCTTTAAAGACCCATATCAGAATTATCGCAAAAAATATCGACTAAGTAGCCATTTTTTCTAAACGAATGATGGAAATATAAAAACGGCAAATGACACAAATCCACATCAGTAATATTGTGTAATTGAAAGTTGTGCGATTCTCCACACTTTTTTTTAAACCTTGGTTTTATGGTGAAACTAATTTTTAAATTTCACTTTGAAGTTATATGTTCTAGCCATTTCTGATGAATGGAATGTAATACTTTTCCCTGAAAATTATTTTAAAAATTCAATACTAACAAACACAGAGTGAGCTATTTTATAATACTATTGTTGCGTTGGACGGGTTAGAAAGATTTGAAGCCAAAGCAGGTCAAAACTTGCAGAAAATTATTCTAATATAACTCTTTACAGATTCTCTTACAGCTCCAGAACTTCTCGAACAATACAGCTCTTTTCACAACAATAGAGCACAAAACAGCAGTTAAAAACTTGACATTAAATCTGTCGTGGCCTCAATGTCCTCTCGTTGGTGTGGTGGGGTCGGAGAGAGGGGTTTACACTAGAAGATTTCGATCTCGTATTCTTCTAGATGCTCAAAATTACGAGACGTATTTGGCTGTGTTAAGCACTTTATAAGTGGCAGAAATAGACAGTCGGTTGTTTCAAAACAAACAAAACAAAACAAACAAAAACTTGACAACACAACTGCTAAATCGCTGCAAAAGACAATGCAATACAGTTCGCTTTCGAAACTATCTGAACGCTCAATGAGACTCAGTATCAGTAATTCCAGTCAACTAATGGACTCAGCTAACAACTAACTCAGTGACTCAAAATCAGTCAACTAATTTCCCCGCTCTCTTGGTCAGCCTTATATAGGACAGGTGAATCTTCGTGAATCTTCTAGACGTAGATATTTGGAGAACTTTCCAGATCGTAGTCGAAAAGTCCTATACATGTACATGGGGACCGAAAATGTCGCCAAATGGTCGCCAAGTTTGGCGACATTTAGCGATTTCTCGCCAAATTTGGCTACAAAAATTAGTCGCCAAAACCGTCGCCAACTTGGCTCTATCTCGCCAATTTGGTGAGATTGCCTTTACCATAACGTTAAAAGACCTGTTCCTTGTAAAACTCGCTTCCCAGCGTTACCTCTGTAAAACCCGATATAAAGCATCAAAACCCATATTGCCGGGAAGCCAACTTAACGACGAACTATTGCACTGCCTTATGCGAAATGTACATAAATTTTACTATTTACAAAACTAACACTACGAAATATTTACAAATATAGAAAAATTCTTAACACTATGAACGTTTCTGATTAAGTAACATTGCTCAGTAGATCAGTATATGGCCACTTACACATTAGTTTATGGTTAACATAGACATTTCTACAATTTTTAATAAATGAGGGCCAAGTGAGTAAACACATGAGAATGGATTTACGAAACTAAACTTGGGAGATAACTATTGCATGTTTTAATTTGGTTTTCAAGGGAATAAAAGGAAAGCATTATCCATAAGTGTATACTTATTCTTATGAAAGGTTTGGCCAGAATAATTTTACTTGCTTTCTTATTTTCTATTGAGATTGCTTGCAATTATTTTAAAATTTGCAAATTTTATTTCGTAATAATAAAAACTTAGTGTGAATTTTTAACAATTTTCTATGTTTGATAATGAGGAACTTGCACAAATGAGGAAAATGAATATTTTTTGCATTTTCTAGTGTTATCCAACGAATATATTTGAGCACTGCAATTATTTTTTATCTTTATGCTTTCAATTAAGGAAAAATCGAGTTTGAAATCAAAGCAAAAGTCACATGACCAAAAAAGCGTAAAAAACCGTGACGTAGTTACACATAGATTCCGTCGAAAATCCAAGGAGGAACCTCACTTCCTCCTCGTCTAAAACAGGTTTTAGTCTGGTTCATCATCTACGCATTGACGTCACACGCAAAAGTAGCTTTTTCCCGCCAAATCGCAAATTGAAAAACTAAATACTTTTTTAACTATCTATCCAAAGTCAAATTTTTTAAAGAATAGTATTGTTTTTCATGATTTTTTTTCTCTACTTTTATTTAAAATAAAATCAAAAAACGTGAAAGTTCCTCTTTAATAACAGTTTCCTAACTTTAGATTTTTGTAAACTTTTAGATCTTAGCCACCAAATTTCGATGATGCAAAGTTGATCCATTTTCCAAACAAATTCCAACTCTCACAATAAAATGCTTTTCTTTGACCCGGAAATCTCAAATGTTTTCAGTATTACTTTATGAAGGACATTCAATCTTTTCTTTATCTACTTTGTAACAACCTTATAATGAAAAGGTTTACACACCCATTTCAGTATAAACCTTATAGAAACCTTGTAATGAAAAAGTTTTTGTACTCTTTGCAGGGAAAACCTTGCGATAAGCTTGTTTCGAAAAGGTTTACACTGAAAACCTTGTCGCAAGGTTGGTCTCGACAAGGTTACGAAAAGCTTGTCAAGTGTAAACTAGGACCCTTTTTTTAGGCTTGTCAAAAGGTTACACACATGTCGTGACAACCTTGTGACAAGGGTGAAACTTTTTCGTTTATGGGGTTTACACAAGATTTTGAAAAGGTTAAAATGCTATCTGGGTTTAAACTAGAACACATTGTGTGGAATAACAACGGAGTGCTTAATAACAACGGAGTGTTTAATCGACAACTGTTCAATCTGTCAAAAGTAAATACTGTTGCCGTGAATTCAGCATATGGCCACTTGAGGATTTTTCCGAAAGCAAATAATTTCATTCGTTAATTAGCAAGCAATACGTACTTAGTTTATTTTTTATATTCACTTTGCCCAATAGTTTATGATAAAAAAAAATTGTATGATGAGTTTTAGTCAACTTTTATGTTTTGAACGGATAGACATACACATACAAATACAGTTGTATTGTGTTGAATGTATGTTATATTCTATGTAGCCGAATGTTACTATATAATTATTAATTAACTTTTGTTTGAGGACTTCAATTCTTATTTTTTCATAAAAAAACAGACTTTATACAATGTCTGCTGGTGTATTAAGGGGTCAGGTGTGGGTCGGACCCGGTCACTTTTTTGGGACCCTTGCCCTACTAATATATACTTGGATAATTATATTATTTTGCTGCGGAATTTTTGTAAAAATAATAATGAAAAATGCTTTAAATAATTAAAGCAGTTATTAGCTGTCCAATATATTGTTGCGTTGGTGGGGTTCGAAAGATTTGAAGCCAAATCAGATCAAAACTTGCAGAAATTTATTCCAAAATAATTCTTCATAGACTCTCTTACAGCTCCAGAACTTCTCGTTCTAGTAGACACAATACAGCTCTTTTCACAACAATAGAGCACAAGACAGCAGTTAAAAACTTGACAACACAACTGCTAAATCGTCGCAAAGGACAATGCAATACAGTTCGCTTTGGAACTACTGGGAATGTTCACTGAGACTCGGTAAATCCAGTCAACTAACGGACTCAGCTAACAACTAACTCCATCACCCGCTCTGCTGAGCTTTTATAGGGGAGAAGAACATACGTGAAACTTCTAGAGATAGATATTTGGAGAACTTTCCAGATCGTAGTCGAAAAGTCCTATACATGTACATGGAGACCTAAAATGTCGCCAAATGGTCTCCAAGTTTGGCGACAAAAATTAGTCGCCAATGTGACGAGATTGCCATTACCATAATGTTAAATGCCCTGCTCTTTGTAACACTCGCTTCCCAGCGTTACCTCTGTAAAACCCGTTATCAAGCATCGAGACCCATATTGTCGGGAAGCCAACTTAACGACGAACTATTGCACTGCCTTATGCGAAATGTACATAAATTTTACTATTTACAAAATTAACACTACGAAATATTTACAAGTATACAAAAATTCATAACAATATGTTAACATTTCTCTTGCCACAAACCCGTGAACCATAAACCGTTGGAACAAAAAACAGTCCCAACAAAGAAAATAAAACAAATTCCGGTAAACCTGGGAAGAAATGAAAAATATCGATTTTTTTTTTTTTTTTTTTTTTTTTACCGAATGCTATACTTTCATTACTCCATGTATACATATGGGTAATTGAAAGTAAAAATGGATGGAGTTGATTTTGAAGCTACAAGTGCACGTGACATTATAGGCCCGGCTTATGCTGCCAACCAAAATCAGCTCTTTTCACCGCGATTTCGTCGAAATTTGATCATTAAAAGCTATTAATAAATAAAAACTACAATTTTAACTAAGTCAAAATGTCTTTTAGAATGTCTAAAATTCGTTTTAGAACGTCTGTTTAGTGAATTACTCGATGATTGAAACTTGATTATTTACAGTTTTATCGCAGTACAGTCACAAGTTCCCATTGAATCCTATGCTTTACAAGCCCGCTTTCTGCCAACCCGGAATGTCTAGGAACCAATTTTCTCTCCCCCCCCCCCCTGCTTTTTTGGTAAATATACACCTCCTCTATTAAATGGGTTATTTAAGTTTTAACTGCAACTGTCAAACAATCCAAGAAGCAAAAGAAATTCGACCAATCAAAACGAATGTCAACAATGTGTTTGTCTACTAAAAACAGCTGTCGCGTTTATGTCTTGATTCATCATGATTACTTTTTCTTTCCGCGATAAAATTTAGTCTTGCTTTGACAGATGTTCCCATAGCAGTCCAATTTCATAATGAAACGATATCTTATATTTTCCTTGACATGTATATTGTTCTTTTTTGAACCTTCTTTAACCAAAGACAACACCGAGCTTTTGCTTGTGCAAATTGTAAGTGTGCTTTACATTTCAGTCCTTTTTTCTTAGAATGTGCTTGTTTCTGAAAAACTATTTATTTGATTATTATGTTGTTGTTTTTTTATTTGTCTTATATAATATGGGTTCAAATGTGTTACATGGTGGCAAAGATAATTCGCCAATCCTAGGAAACTGGCAAAATTTGTTGTTTCGTTGTCGTCAGCGGTATTCCGGAGTCGTGATTGGTTAGAATTACTGCTGCTTTGGATTAACGCCAAATACATCCTCTTTTCGCCAAAAAACGCTTAATTTTGTCTGGTGCCGATTGATTTAGTTACAAATATGGTAAACTGTGTGATTTATGTTTCTCTCTTCATTTCAGTGTTTTTTTTTGTTGGAAGCTGACCTGTTGGAAATATATTGTCTTTATTCCGTTTACGTCATGAATTCGAGTTGTATTTGTGGGTATTATTAGTTGGTGGGAATGCAGAAACAATGTTTTTAGGTGTAGACTCTTAAGGATGGCGATTATTTTAAAATGTTTGAAATTATTGAGCGCGAAATATTTAAGAATTTTTTAAATATTTGAGATTTAAGCGCAAGTAAAGTAGAGGCGGGCTTACAATATTACCTGGCCGAGTACATCTGGCGAAAAAAGCAACAGGCAAGGAGGGTTAAAAATTTATTTAACGCGTTTTTGGATGACGTTATCAAGGTTTACATTCCGGGAGAAGAGAAAGAGGATTGAGGTATTTATATTGCATTAAATATAACTCTTGATTTATAGCGATTTTTACCTTAGGAATAAAACTGGTATGCTATGACTATACTTTGGTGGCCGTTAAAATATAAGGCGTTAAAATGGATTTTGTTTGTTTTATAACAGCAAAGTGATTAAAAATGTCATTTTTGGAATGTTGAACTCTTTTCCTTTTAGAGAGCGAAGCGCGCGCACACCTCACTTTTTAGACATTTTTACAGTACCGAGTAATTACAAAAAAATTGATTTTGGGGGTGAAATGCCACAAACGACTGCCCGAATTAGGTAGGGGTATTTTTTTTAGGTTTAATTGGCCGTAAGGCCAACGAAATAGGTTGAAATTTTTCCTTTTAGAGCGCGAAGCGCGCGCACACTTGACTTTTTAGACATTTTTACAGTACCGAGTAATTAAAAAAAAATTGATTTTGGGGGTGAAATGCCACAAACGACTGCCCGAATTAGGTAGGGGTATTTTTTTTAGGTTTAATTGGCCGTAAGGCCAACGAAATAGGTTGAAATTTTTCCTTTTAGAGCGCGAAGCGCGTGCACACTTGACTTTTTAGACATTTTTACAGTACCGAGTAATTAAAAAACAATTGATTTTGGGGGTGAAATGCCACAAACGACTGCCCGAATTAGGTAGGGGTATTTTTTTTAGGTTTAATTGGCCGTAAGGCCAACGAAATAGGTTGAAATTTTTCCTTTTAGAGCGCGAAGCGCGTGCACACTTGACTTTTTAGACATTTTCACAGTACCGAGTAATTAAAAAACAATTGATTTTGGGGGTGAAATGCCACAAACGACTGCCCGAATTAGGTAGGGGTATTTTTTTTAGGTTTAATTGGCCGTAAGGCCAACGAAATAGGTTGAAATTTTTCCTTTTAGAGCGCGAAGCGCGTGCACACTTGACTTTTTAGACATTTTTACAGTACCGAGTAATTAAAAAACAATTGATTTTGGGGGTGAAATGCCACAAACGACTGCCCGAATTAGGTAGGGGTATTTTTTTAGGTTTAATTGGCCGTAAGGCCAACGAAATAGGGTGAAATTTTTCCTTTTAGAGCGCGAAGCGCGCGCACACCTTTCTTTTAGTAAGCAATTAAAAATATAAATATTCTGGAAGGGATTAAATATTTGTCATTGATGTAAAAATTTAATCCCTTATAAACTATTTGTAATTAAATTTTAAGTGCTAAAACTATTTTTCAATTATCCTTTACATTTAAATTGTTTAACCATTTTTTTTTTTTTTTTCTTCTTTCAAATATCGTTTGCAATTTTATTACATTTGAATTTTCGCCGATTTCGAATATATTTACGCAATTCATTTGAATTTCTTCCCGGGATGTACGTTTTTAATATAAATGTAATCGATATGAATAGTGAAAACACTTAATTTTGCTACAACTTGCATCGCAACCATAGCCTAACGGCTTTGGCATTGGACTTCAACCTTCCTATACCATCCACAATTCATGGAGCAGGTTCGATTCTCAATTTTTCACTTTCCGCTATTGTTTTGGGTTTGCCAGTTCACTTGGAAACATCGTGTTTTTCGCCGTTTTGGGTTTGCTGTAGCGTCGGAGTTCGCCATTGTTTACGTTTTGCGGAGAAGTTCAAAAAACGCCAAGTGCCACCATATAGCACATTTTAACCATAATATGAATTCAGTTTTATCCTCAACAAAGTGAAAATCCGTAACAAATCAATCACTTCAACTGACGAAATTCAGAACTGAGTAGCAAGCGTATTCAGTTGCTACGTTGTCCATTCTACCCGACCCTTGATTATCTATTAGATTTGAATAATATTTTACAGCTACTTTAATATATTAAGGACTTTCATAAAAAACATTTTTTTTTTTTTTTTTTTTTTTTAATGTTTTACTTGAATTTGCATTATTCTAGTGATGGAAACCAGTTTTTGCTGTGATAAATTAGAGATAACGAAATTAATTTAATCTTATCAAGCTAAGAAAAGAACGATGAATGTGGGAAATTAGTATCTTTAAAATTTTATTACAATACTTTGAAAATAATTATTTTCATTATCAAACATTTTAAATTAACTGAGATTTTCTGCTTATGGCATGTGATATTTATGATGGTTTTAAAAGGTTTTCATGGTGATCAATAATTTAATATCTAAAAATATTATCAGAATTGTACTTTAAATTATAAATTTTGCATTTTATAAAAATTGTAACTAAAAAAAAATAATTTTACATATAAGTCTATTCAAGGTAAAGTAATTCTAGTCAATTTCTAAATTTTATACGGCCAAATGCCCTGATTGTTTCTATTATTTTTAGCTTTATAAAACTTTTTTTTATAAATAATATTTATTGACACCTAACTTAAATGTTTGTGTAGATTTAAAAAAGTTGGTTCCTTTGCTGATGTGCCGACCAAACTGTATAGTGGTTAGCGTGCTGGCCTCTAGACCGCGAGGTTGCGGGTTTGAGTCCCGTGTTAGGCATGGGTGTTTGTAAATGTATGTTGTTTTGTCTAACGACGAATGTTTCGGCTCATTATAGCCCTCGTGTTGCTGACGGCGCTAGATGATCTCAGAACAACCAACCAACCTTTGCTGATGTATCTCCCAAATTAATTTTAGAAGAAAAAAACTTTGTTTTTATCTATATATATAAAAGAAAGTCGTGTTAGTTACACCACTTATAACTCAAGAACGGCAGAACAGATTTGGGTGAAAATTGGTATGGAGGTAGCTTAGAGCCAGGAGACGGACATAAGATACTTTTTATCCCGTTCGACAGCGTTCCCGTGTCACTTGACAACAAAACGCAAATGATAGCTATGTAATTGACGTATAATGACAGCTATGTAATGACGTATAGATGACAATTTGATATTTATAAAACTCGGTATGGTTGAAAATTTGAGTTTTGAAATAAATTTTTAGGTGAATTGAAGTGAAGTGAAGTTTAATTAATAATGCCGCGAGCAAGACGATCGAATCTTTCCCGACAAAGCCGTAATGCAAGAAGAATACGAAATACTGCAAATGAAAGGACTGAAGAAGAACAAGAAATTGCACGTGAACAGCGCCGCGATAGTATGGCTCGACTTCGTGCTTCTCAATCACGAGAGCAAAGTGAAGCAGCCCGTGAAACAGCTCGGTTGGCAATGCGGAATCGTCGAGCGAACAACAGAGGTCAACAAATAGATAATTTGCGGAGCCATTGTATTCATTGCTTGGAATATTTGTTTTTAAAATAGAAGCTGGAGCTGCACTATAGACACCAGGCATATTTTATTGAGTATGTTCACCGGTGTTTTGTACGTATTAAAAAAATATATACAAAATTCTTTTAAGCAATAGCAGTAATATTATTTCTACGTTTACAAAATTTTTAATGGTTAAATTTTTCTAGCTGGCTTTTTTAACCCTTTACACTCGAGGCCACATGATTGGATGCCGCAACTCGAGAAGACCACTAGGTTTGATGCGGAAATTCGATGCAAGGCCAATGACTGTTTAGTTTCTATGAAGCTAATCCCTAACCTCGGATTGAACCAAAAATCCCGCGAAACGTCTCAAGTTGCTGGTACCTCAGCGCGAAAAAGGCCTCGAGTGCAAAGGGTTAAAATTATGAATCTAACTTTATTTAATGAGAGTGAGTCAAAACATACATAGAATCTGGCATAGCAAAGGATTATTTAGACTCAATTTGACTTCACACTTGCAACCTAAAACGTAGATTCAGCGAAGATTAATGAAATTCACTGAAAACTTTCAAATCATTTCGACATTTGCCACCAAAGAGAAGAATGAATATAGATTCAAAATATAAAGCATCTGCGGCCAAGAGAACTAGGGCATCACCGCTGGAAAAACAGCATCACCGCTGTAAAAACAGCATCAACTGGAGAATGACAGAGCTCGCTATTACAAAATGAACTAAAACATGAAACTGTTATTGTACTTTGGAAGCTGATCACCAACAACAATTAATCCGAAGAAATTCCGCGTCTATGTAACACAGAACAGATAGATATCCTTCAGCGGGTCCCCAGCAGCGCGGGGCCACACAGCTAGTTTGCAAATAAAAGAAACTTATTATCCAATAGGCATTTAAATCTTTGACCTACATAGCATGTCAACATGATAGTAATTTTAAGATTTTCGACAAAATCATTTGAAAAATTAATTATGTTCACTTATTTTTTCAAAAATTTACAAAAATAAATCTAGCTATAGAAAGTGTCAAGACAGGTCCCTGAATAATTTATTATATTTTTAAATTTCATTTGTTGATAAGAATGTTATAGTTAATAAGCATGCAACCTTTACATTTAATATTGCTTAGAGCAGCGTTCGTCACTAACTTTTAAAGACGGGCCGCATGACTGATGTTAGAACTTTCCGCGGGCCGCAGATTTATACCGAATACGCCAATAAATATATTGCTTTACTACTTATGTTCAATGTTAGAAATGTGATAATTACTAAAGATTCAACAATATAAAATAATTTTGAAAACTGAAACAATAATTTTAACTTTTTTATATTAATAAAATAACAATTGATATTGGATTCTTGTTTTAAATAATTAAAAAAAATATAAATAATAATAATAATAATTCTTTACAACGTAAATCAAAGTCATAAAAGTCATACCTTTTGTGACAATATTACAATATAACTTGACATAAACTCATAATCAATAAAGATATTTAAACCATACCTCCTAAATCTTCCATTTTAGTCGATGTACTGCGAGATGATGACGGCCGGTCCGCTTTTCACTATCTACTTTGCGTTTATAGCTAGTCTTCGACGCCATTATTGCACTGGAGTCATAGAGATTGCAATACTTCTTTTCACGTCAAAAGTCAAAACAAAAGAGGCCAGTATGCATTAAAACACCCAACTTCTGCCTATCACATTCAGAAAAGCAGAAATCAAAAAAAAAAAAAAAAAGGATTTTTCAAACTTACTGTCGCGGGCCACTTAATGGAAAACGCGTTTTTTGGTAGTAAACACATACTATTGTAGACAAATTAAAATTATTTCCGCAAAATTTAATCTTTGCTCTTCTGTACTGCCGGCTGACCGGAGAAAAATCTGTCGGGGGCCGGATCCGGCCCGCCTAGTGGCTGTCGCTGGCTTAGAGGAATGAAACGGCCGTTGGCCTTTTGCCTATTGGTTTTGATTTGGCGGGAAAAAAAATTACCATTTCAAAAACAAATTCAAACAAAAATTTAACCATTTAAAAAATTTGACCACTAAAATATTTTCAAAATTTTATGAAAAAGTATCATAGTTTTTTTGGTTTTTTTCTGCAAAATCAAACACCAAATGCAAAATAAGCAAATTAAAGGGTTCCATGCGCCTCAGAGAAAACTCGGAAAAAAATCGTCTTAAAATCTCATGTGTAAAAGAAAAATACCCCTGAAACCTAGAAAAAGTCGTTGTTACTCTGGAAAAAAATCTTGCACTTTGGTGCTATATGTTTAACCTTTTCTCGAAGAATTAAAGCTGGAGAATAGACAATTCCTGCCTTTTTTAAAAACGAGTGAAATTAGTATATATTTATAAAGAATTTCTTTCTGATTCCAAATATATAAACAAAAGTTCTTTACAAATTTAGTTATTTAAATATTAAGAAAAGAAAATGCCCTAATCCAGTCCGAACAAAACAGTCAAAAAAATGCGTGGCGTAGACAGATCCCTGGATTTCTATGGTTATCGTGAGGTTTGTGCCAAATACTTATCGTTAAAAAAGTTGGCGTTGGTAGACCATTGCCACATTCCATACAGGTTGGCGTGATTTGCGAGAAACTTGCAAATCTGGTTTCCGCTGCTGCATTTCAAGCCAAGATGTTTGAGATCTCTTTATGTCACGTTCAACGCCAATGAAATGGGTTGTTTTCTTGCCAATTTCTAACACGATAATTTTGATCGCAAATTTAAAAAAAGAAAAAGCGCATTGAGCAGAAATTTTTATGTTTATGGCCTTTTCGGAACATTTAGAATTGAATAAAAAAAAAATTAAAAATGCGGGAATTGTCCATTATTGGATAACAGACTTGCAGAAAGTTATTGTTAAAGAAGAATAAAAAAAGTCTTTTGTGTTTACGAAAGAATTTGTGTAATCGAGGTTTAGCAATATTTATCTGGCTTGCTAAAATAATAAATTTTTGCGAAAAATAATTAATTCCATGATGGAAATCTTGGGGAAGTTTTTTTCTGAAAATTAGTATGAACCTTGAAAGTACTGAAGAAACTATATGGGAAAAAAATTCAGCAAGATGGTTTTCATCAGGAATAACTTAAGTGACGATCATTTGGATAATTTGTTAAGTTTGGTTGTGACAAATACCTCGAGAGACATCGACTCTATTATAAAAGATTCTGAACAAATTATGCCATCTTCGTCTCGCTATTGGTATCGACTAAAACAGGAGAATCGGGTTGTATAGTTTTATCTTTATTAAAAGTTGGATCAAATCGTGTTATTACAAAATATTCCCATTTTTCATACTTTCAATTACTCATGTGTTAACACAGGCTAATGAAAGTATTGCAACCAAGTCAAAAGATATTTTTTTACATGTTTTGAAACGTGCTGAACTCAAAAACGCTTTGTAGAAAAAAATTCTGTGTGTGCATGCTTTTCTTCCCTCATGGTTCACCAACGACTGTTTCTCCTCTGTTTCACTTCCAACAGAGGATAATGTAATATTTATCAAAAAACATATTGCCATTTTGGCCTTTTTTTGCCTTTGTAATTATTGCCTAAAATATCATCAAGCTGAGCATTTCTTTTAAATTAATGATATTATGGAAACAAAAAAGGTAAATTTCATCAATCCATAACAAATTTAAATGCAGTGACCAGTATTAAGTATAATTGAGAGTTGTGTGATGCTCCAAACCTCTGGTTTAGACTTTGATTTACAAAATAATGAAAAAAAAAAATGTTAACTATATGAAGAAAAAAAAAATTTATCAAATATCAAAGAGTTCCTTCTCCAAAATACAGGGTTTCCACGCATATGGAAAGTCAGGAAATATTATGGAAAGTCATGATTTTGAGCCAAAAAATGGCCATAAGTCATGGATATACAGTGAATTTCATGGATTTTTAAATTTTAAGTAAAATCCTGTAACTGTGACGTCATAAACGCCATGTATCTCTACTTATTTCTTCAAAAATTCATCTGTTTTTATTTACTTTTTGACGGAAACAACGGTCACAGTTAAAAACTGCGACAATGAAAATGTTTCTGAACTCCAAATTTTGTGACATCACACGAGTAAGATCTCATATGTGAAAAAAAAAATCCATAGTATGGGAACTGAAATTAATAGTTTTGATAAGCTTGTATTTACATTTTTTATATATTTTTTTTTTCTGTCTCCTTCTGTTTTGCATTGTTGATATCAAAACATTGGATTGTTAATGATATAATTTATTATTATTGACTTATTCTTTCTTCAAATATTTCTTTATTATTAAAGATTGATTAGCTTTTTTACCACTGAAATATCAAAGAATGGAAAATCTTTTTTCCCTTTTTCTTCTGATTTGGAAGTTACTGAAACAAGGATTTTTTACTTAATTTAAAATAAAACTTTATAAAAATCATTTTATGGTACTTTGATTTACTTACTATGTTCGTGTTACTAAAATTCATATAGGTTATTATTATTATTTTGTGATTTGATTTCTTGAGTCATGGAAAATTATTTGCTTCAGTCTTGGAAAGTCATGGATTTGTAACATTTTATTTTGGCAGAAACCCTGAAAATAAAATAAAAAATTAACTTTTTTTTTTAACAAATGACATAATGTGTAATTGTAAATAAACTATCTGTCAAAAGCAGAGGACTTGGCTTTTAATTTGGTATACCTTTTATCAATTCTGTTTTTATACAATGGGAGAAAAAGGGATTGTCATAAAAAATTACATTTCAGAAATATTATACAAGATTATTTATTTACAGGTTTTTCGTCATGGGGATCGTACGCCTATCACACTTTACCCAAACGATCCAAATCCTGAAAGCGTTTGGCCAGAAGGGCTCAGCCAACTAACTTTGGTATTTTGTTTTTTATCTTTAATACTACTTGTTTATTAAAACTTTTCTTTTAACCCCAGCTCCATAATAATTCATTAGCGGTACTTGAAAGAGTTCTGGAGAGAGAATCCCTTATTTAAGAATTATTACAAAACTTTCTACATTCCAATGAATGAAAAACTAAACTATTATAATAGTATTTAATATTGCATTATATCATGCATAACACGGATGGATAATTTTTTTTTTCTTTGAGAGTGTTTGATTTAGAAACTTCTTTATGAAATAAGCTAAAAAAATCTTAGATTTTATGTTTAATCTATTTTTTTTTACTGCTATATTTGGAATGTCTCAATGATTTAAGTGTAACTTTGATGGAATTTGTCTAATAAGATAATTCTTAACTTTTTCACTTAGTGTACCATTTCAGTTTATGATATTGTAGCAATGCATATTTTAGAAGGGTTTAATGGCTGCAAGTTTCCTTTGTAGTCAGATAGTTTTCTTTGTTTAATAATCCGAAACTGTTTGCTAAAACTGTTTCACTATCAAATTACTTAGATATAAAGTTTTATCTACGAGTATTTCAGTTTTGTTGTCTCCTTATCTTTAAACATTATCTTGTTGTTTTGTGACAGGGTATTCATACTAAAGTATCCATCGACCTATCTCACTTGGGACATACCAAACGCAACAGAAAGAATTGATATCTCCCAAAAAAACAAAAACATTGTTGAAGAAAAAAACGCCAAGTCAAATAGTCTTCCGGAAAAAGTTATGAAATCTAATGGCTGCTGCCGAGCAGCCGTGTTAACTTCTTTTGGATACTTGTATACTATGAACTAAATTCAGAATATGCAAAGTTACCCCCATAAGCAATCATAACTTGGCGGGCTAAAGTTATTTTGAAATAATCTCATTTCATATGCTTGAGCTACCTTGTAATCATTGCATTGAATTGAGATTAATCCTATAAAAACTTTAGTTTGTCAAAAGTTAGTTGGTAGAAATTAAATGTATGTATGTAAATATTTTCCACCATTTTGCATCATTTATTATGAATTTTTAATTAAATTGAATATATATATGTATGTAGGATTTTTATTATCCCATATCAATTGTTTAGCGTACATTTCAATTTCCTCTTGTAAAGACAGATGGCACTGCAAGACGATGTTTTTTTTTTTTTGTTATTACGAATAAGTATTCGAGCTCCGCGATTTTTTTTAAGCAGAAGCACACCGGCTCTCCACTCTATCGGTCAGTTTATTTTGGGTGCACTCAACTCACTTCGCTAATTGGGTAATGTACTAATTAAACACTTAGTTTTCGTCGACTTGTGCTGCCATTTGGCTAGTAATATTTAATACTTTTCCCCCCTTTGTTTTATTTGAAAGTGATTGTGATGTTTCGTCCAATAAATTTAATTGTACTTTCTGTTTCTGATTTGGAAGTTTATTTCTCTTTATTTCATTTTTGCTTCCCTAAATAAATCCCCTAGACATTTAAAAAACCGAACCACTAACCCCCACATATTTTTGGGGTCCTCGGCCTGGATTAGCGAAAAGGAATTTTTAAATGGGAATTGCTTCTAAATTTTTTTTTTAATTTCGAGTAATTTTTGGTTTTTGAATAAACCACGTCCCTGTAGCGATTCATTTTTTTTTGTTCATGTTCAAAGTTATTTGGTATAGTAACAAGTGTATGCCTAGTAACCTGTTTCGTTTTGGTAACATGAGTTCAATAATATTTTTTATGAGTGCACCCGTTTTAATCGAAAATCACCCTTATTCCTTCGAACCCATCGAAGATGAAATTTACAATTAAATTAATTTGAACTCGTCGTAAAGAAATTCTCAAAGTTCCAGTCGTCGTTCTTAGCCAGAAAGCATCCAGCTTCAAGCGAAATTCTTCGCCAACGAGTCTTCAACAAGTAGCGTGCCATTTCCAACTGGTGTCTCAACGTCTCATGAGTGTTCGTCTTCATCAGTGTTCGTCTAAAATTTTCGAATCTTCAATCCCGAAGTGCTGAAATTTTATCCGAGGCCCTTACCGGATAATTTGTCAAGATTAGTGCTCTGTGTTCCGAAACCATCTACTACATTAATTTTGTGTTCTAAGCAGTGACAACCGACGTCTTCAAAGCCAGCAGTTTATTCCTTCAGATAAGTTCTGAATCATTGATACTTTCTTTTTCTAAGAATTGCATACTAGTTTTTTTTTATTTACTTTTTTTTTTAAAACCTCTTGTTTGGGTAAACTCTTCGCAACACAAAGAGAAAGAATAAAAAAAAGAAAGGTCTTATCTATAACCGGAAGTGATACCTTGAAGGATTTGATGTTGCAGTCTTTTATTTATATTTTCATTATTGTTCTAAGAATAGCTTACATTTAAATTGTTTTTATATTCCTTTTTATTGTTTGTGTCTGAATTAATACAAAGAATATTATTCAATATACATTATTTTGATGGATAACTTTGGGTAATATTTTGTTTTGAATACTTAATATATTATTCTTACCCTTGTTCATTGTTTACTTTTCCAAATGCAGCTGTTATTTTGAGAAGCTAGGTGATTTAAGTGAGGTAAACTTATCGTGTTAAAGTGTTCTTTTTATAAAGTATCCTTGGGTAATATTTTGTTTTGAATACTTAATATATTATTCGCATCCTTATTCATAGTTTACTTTTCCAAATGCTGCTGTTATAATTTCTTATGCAATTAATTTTCTATGCAATACAAAGCATAACTTATGCAGTATTATGTTTTAAAATATTATGCAATACAAAGTAAGTACATTATTATAAGTTGGTATGTTTATCGTGTTCTTGTCCAAGTGAAAAAAAAAATCTTTTCAGTAAAAAATTTCTGACGACTTGTTCTCATACAAAAGTTCATGAAATTCTAAAACCTTTTTCTTACGGTAGTACTCTTTTACTTTTTGTGAATTATCTGATTGACCGAGAGTTGATTAACTTCTGCAAAAATATATTTCTTCATTTTTAAAGTGTATCTTCGTTAATTTCGTAGTGTTCTTAGCAGCATATTCCATTTTTTTTTTAAATGAAAAAAAAAGAGGAAAAGCACACAACATAAATCTACAAGCTTTTTTCCTTTTAGTCGTTATCTTTTGATTTCATTTTTACGAATATCACAAAGTTCACTGGATTTCCACCAAATTTAAAGATCACCATGGCTTTTCTCCTAAGAAGTAAAAAAGAGGATCTGTCGAACTTAGCCACGGAATTAGGCATAAAGATAACCGCTACCATGACCAAGCCGATCATCAAGGATTTAATCTTGGAAAATGAGAAGTATGACGAAGATGAAGTAAAAGTATTTCTCGAGAGCATCACCGAGGAAAGGTTTCAAAAGCGTCAAGAGGCCATCGAAGAACGAAAACGTCAAGAAGCCATCGAAGAACGGAAACGTCAAGAGGCCATCGAGGAACGGAGACGAGAAGCAGAGTTCGAGCTCGAGAAATTACGAATCCAAAACCAGAAGGATTCATCTTCGAAAAACGTCACAACAAACCAAGTACCAAGCAGACCTTCACGTGATACCTTCCACAAGTTCGATATGAAAGAAGATGTGAATCTTAACCTCATCCTGTTCGAGAGGCATGCAGAGCTGTCATCGATCCCTAAAGAAGAATGGGTTCAGCACCTCATAGGCCTACTTCCAGTCGACGTTGCACACTTAATTGCGCGGGAGTCCCCCGACAAGTCTCACGACTACGATCACGTAAAGCAGTTGCTGCTACGAAGGTTCAAACTGTCTCCAGAAAGACTTCGCCAGATGTTCGTGTCACACCAAAAATCTCATGAAGGAACTTGGTTGGATTTCCTCCATGAATTGCAAACCTACTTCGATGGATGGGTGGAAGGTCTTGAAATAAAAACTTACGACCAGCTTCGTGACCTCATCATAGCAGATCAGATCAAAAGAAGAACTCGGTACGAATTCAAAGAACATTTTCTAGATGAATGAACACTCATCAACTCGCCCAGAGAGCTGGCCCAAAAGTTCGAAAAATACGAAGATGTCCGCAGGACGTTGAAGAAGTCAAAGCAGTTCGACTCCTTGCCCAAAGAAAAATATGGGGCTAAATCGTCAAATTATGGGAACCCTTCCCGAAGAACCGACAATCACCGATACGAGGCCGGATCATCGAATAATCGTGGAAGCCCTCCCCGAAGAGCTGATAATCGCCGATATGAACCAAACCGGTCAGAAAGGAACCATTTCAACAGTAATCGAAATACCGACTCTGTCAGGCCTAGACAGTCACTCTGCAGTTATTGTAAAGAACCATGACACTTCTACGTTAACTGCGACAAGCGCCGAAAAGATGCAGAATCCAACAATCCTCCGGGCAATTCTGTACCGACATGTACAATCATCCCATCAGAAGAGTTGAAATTTAAAGAAATCGTTATGGGAAACAAACTCATCACCGCACTCGTAGACACAGGCAGTTCACTCAGTCTCGTTCGAGACGACATAGCCAAAGAAATCATCGATGAATCCAAGCTTTCGAAACAAAGAAGAACGCTCTCAGGCTTAGGAAATTCCCAAGTCACAACGAAAGGATCATTCGAAATGAGTTTCACCACCGACGGAGAAGAATTTTCTCTAACATGGCATGTAGTGCCGCAATCACAGTTATCTTTCCAAGCAATTATCGGAATGGATGTTACGAATCAAGCTACATTTACAACGTCCAGGAATGGTATGAAATTTCATAAAGATGAGCCCGCTGATTGGTTCATGCACATCTCCGAAACAAGTCCTAATGAAGAGATAGAGTTGGCCCACATAAGAGACATCAGGATACAGAACGAATTGAAGCAAGTTATCTCAACTTACAAGCCTGACAAAACTTTGTCGACAGACGTATCCATGCGAATCATCCTGAAAGACGACGTTCCAGTCTACCAACCTGCGAGACGATTATCGAGTTCAGAAAAGTTAGAGGTCAATCAGCAAATCGACGAATGGCTAGAACAAGGAATCATCAGACCAAGCTCGTCAGACTACGCCAGTCCTATCGTACTAGTGAAGAAAAAAGACGGTTCAACCCGCCTCTGTGTGGATTATAGGAAATTGAATAGAAAATTAGTCAAGGATCGATTTCCTTTACCTCTGATAGAAGATGTTCTCGACAAGCTACAAAATGCTCAAGTATATACTACACTCGACCTCAAGAATGGATTTTTTCATGTTGAAGTAGATGAAGAGAGCCGCAAGCTAACCTCTTTCATCATCCCCGATGGACAATTTGAGTTCAACAAAGTACCCTTTGGCTTAAGTACCAGTCCCAGTGTATTTCAAAGGTACGTGTACAACATCTTCCGAGATCTAATGAGAAAAGGCATCGTAATAATCTATATGGATGATTTGGTAATTCCCTCAAAGGATGAAGAAGAAGGTCTAAGAAACTTACAGTCAGTACTAGAAGTTGCATCAAAATACGGCTTGGAGATAAAATGGAAGAAATGTCAGTTCCTGCAACGGAAAATAGAATTTCTAGGACACATAGTGGAAAACGGTACAATACGACCATCGTTGGCTAAAACGCAAGCAGTAAAGAAATTTCCCGTACCCACAACCGTGAAGCAAGTACAAAGCTTTCTCGGTCTCACCGGCTATTTCCGCAAGTTCATACCAGAATACTCCAAAATAGCAAAGCCACTAAGTGACCTGACTAAGAAAGAAACTCCATTTGCGTTCAATCTACCTCAAGTCGAAGCGTTCGAAAAACTCAAGAAACTCCTTACAGAAAGTCCAGTCTTAAGTATCTTCCGACAAGGTCAAAGGACAGAATTACTCACTGATGCCAGCTTACACGGCTATGGAGCTGTACTACTGCAAGAGTCCACCGACGGAAAGATGCATCCAGTCCAATACATGTCTAAGAAGACAACACCAGCTGAAATGAAATACAGCAGCTACGAGCTTGAAGTGCTAGCTATTGTAAGCGCATTAAAGAAATTCCGCGTCTATCTTCTGGGAAACCATTTTAAAATAGTCACCGATTGTTCGGCATTCCAGAAGACTATGGATAAAAAAGATCTAGTTACTCGTATAGCTAGATGGGCATTATCCTTAGAAGAATTTGACTATCAGATCGAGCATCGACCTGGAGAGAGAATGAAACATGTAGATGGTCTGAGCAGAAACCCAGTCTTTATAATTGAGAACGATACAATCACAGCTAGATTGCGCAAAGCTCAAGCAGAAGATGAAAACATCAGTACTTTGAAGGCAGTCCTCAACAGCAAAGTGTCGTCAGAATTTTGTGAACGAAACGGAATCCTCTACAAATTCCTAAATGGTCGCAAATTAATTGTCGCACCGAAGGACATGCAGACGGAATTAATAAAGCTCGCGCATGAGAAAGGACACTTTTCGACTTCTAAGACGGAAAACGTCATAAAACAGGAATTCTTCATTCCAAATTTAAACGCCTTAGTCCGCAATGTCATCAACAACTGCGTCCCATGCATCTTAGCTAACAAGAAGAGCGGAAAGAAAGAAGGATTTCTAAATCCAATTCCAAAAGAAGACGTTCCCTTAAGTACGTATCGTGTAGATTTTATTGGTCCAATGCCCTCTACCAACAAAAAATATCAGCACATATTGACTGTTGTTGACGCATTTACCAAATTCACATGGCTGTATCCAGTGAAGTGTACTTCTGCGGAAGATTTAATAGACAAACTAAGGTTACAACAAAAAACTTTCGGAAATCCCAAAAGAATACTCACAGATCAAGGATCAGCATTTACTTCGAAAGCCTTCACTGATTTTTGCACCGAAGAAGGAATTCAACACTTGCAAATTGCTACCGGAGTACCTCGAGGAAACGGTTAAGTAGAAAGGATCCATCGCACTCTAATACCTGTCCTAACCAAGTTATCGTTAGACGACTCGACAAAATGGTACAAATATGTCGACCAACTACAACGAATACTCAACAGCACGACTAATAGAAGTACCAAGTGGACACCTTTTGAACTCTTAACAGGTGTTACCATGAGGAATAAGGACGACTTGAAAATACGAGATCTACTCATGGAAGAGATAGAAGATGAGCTTCAGGAGCAAAGGAACTCACTGCGACAAGAAGCAAAGAGGAACATCCAAAAGATTCAAGTCGAAAACAAACGGACCTATAACAAGAAACGCAAGAAAGCTCCGAACTCTAGGGAAGGTGATTTGGTGGCAATCCAGCGAACGCAGTTCGGTTCTGGGTTAAAACTAAGACCCAAATTCCTAGGACCCTATACTCTATCGGTCAGTTTATTTTGGGTGCACTCAACTCACTTCGCTAATTGGGTAATGTACTAATTAAACACTTAGTTTTCGTCGACTTGTGCTGCCGTTTGGCTAGTAATATTTAATACTTTTCCCCCCTTTGTTTTATTTGAAAGTGATTGTGATGTTTCGTCCAATAAATTTAATTGTACTTTCTGTTTCTGATTTGGAAGTTTATTTCTCTTTATTTCATTTTTGCTTCCCTAAATAAATCCCCTAGACATTTAAAAAACCGAACCACTAACCCCCACATGTATGTATATATATATATATATATATATATATATATTCAATTTAATTAAAAGTTCATAATAAATTATGCAAAATGGTGAAAAATATTTACATACAGATTCTAAGATAGATAAGATGAGGTAAAGCCAAAACACCAGACATGAGAAATGTTACTACATGTTACAGTTGGTGTTGCCGGTTAATGAAAGAAAGACACTTTGTAAGCAGTACATGTAAACCACCTCTTGCGTCACATATTGCATTGTTTTTAGTCCAAAGGGAAAAGTTCTTATCTTAGTATAAGAGAGGTTTAATGTTTTTTTATTATTATTATTATGTATATTTCATAATTTTTACATTCAGCAGGATAGGTCATGAATCCAATTTTTTCCGCAAAACTGTCTGCTATCTACCCTTGTGCTTCAATTCAACTGATTCTATTGACCTATGCTTCGCTTACTCTTCAAAATTATTCTTCATTAATAAAATTTTTAGATTAATTGAAACTTTTACTTTGGTTTAGTTTTGCGTATCCCAAAGTTAAAACTTTCCAAAAGGAAACGACAAACTGTATATTCATGCACTTTTGACAGGTTTTTTTGTTATAGTGGCCAGTCACTAATTATTAAAAGTTGAATTACTAACATTTTGAAAGATACTTTCACTTGATTATAAATATCTTTCCCATCTTAGAACTTTTTGTTCTAAAATTAAAAAAATTTTAATGTGCTCATCCAATTTTAAATAGCAGATTTTTCTTATTAAATATAAGTATTTTTAATTTATCATTATTGTCACATAAATTAAATTTAATGAAAATTTATTTTTTGCCTATTTCTGAATTTTGATCGTATACCTAATTTTTTTTTTAGTTGGGCAGAAAGCAACACTATGCCCTTGGAAAATATTTTCGCTCCATGTATAAAGACTTCACCACTTTTAGCCCATTAGAAGTAAGTTGTTATAGTAATGTAATTACAGAATTATAAACTTTTATTTCGTAATTTTGAATACCTTCCCTAATAGCACACATCCTCCCAGGGAGGTCCCTAGGAAGTCCCCAGTCATCCCCGGGACTACGAATGACTTCCCAGGGACCTCCCTGGGAGGATGTGTGCTATATGGGTTGTCAAGTTTTCCTTAATTATATTCGATATAAGATTATCCTACTACTAGTACATTTTCCTGATTAAATTAAGCTTTTCTAAATTTAACCTGTGTGTGTCTTAATTTCATTTTTAAAAAATGCTGGTTTTTAAATCTTTTAATGATGGTTTGGTTAAAAGTTACCATCAAAATTTCCTCTGACATATTGTTTTAAAACCTGTTGACTTCATTACTTCATAATTTAACCCACTGACGGTCATGTGAATGGGCAAAATTCCCCAGTTGTTTTCCCTGCAATAATTTTTAAATTATATTTCTAATTCAAATACATAATTTTTTGTAATTATTTTTTATTTGTTTTGTTTTAGATAGGTTTTATACAATCATCCTAATAAAAATATCTAAAATATCTTATTTTAAATTTTATTTATAAACTTAAAAATGTTGTGTATTGCTAGAAAAAATAGGGATCCTAAGACGTATATATACGTGCATGACCGTCAATGAGTTAAAGCTTATAACACTTCAAACATTAAATAACTATTTACACTTTGCAAATAATAATATCATTATTATTGATAAAATATATTTTCTAATTTCTTCTCAGTTGGATGATGGCAAATGAGTTAATTATTCCTCCAGATATTTTCTTATTGCAAGTAATATCAAAGTTAATATAAAGGGTTTTAAAAAGCACATTAACAAAAAGTCACTTTAGCCTGTAAAAAAATGTGCAATTTAAACTAATGTCTCAAACTTATTTCATTCTCAAGTATGATGAATATGTTTTACTAAAGAGTTATTAACAATCTTACTCTATCCTATACTTCTAATGCTATATTTTTTTTATCACAATATCTACCAAAACATTTATTAAAAAAAGTTATATAAAAAACTTCTTATATATACTATATTAAAAGCAATCCTTTCAGTTTTAGCACTCATTGATTGGAAATTAATTTTTTTTAAATAAAAGATAAAATAGCATGTTTTTAACCTTTCATAACAAGTGAGCATCACTTGTCAAACCAATGCAGAATTCATCTTAATTCAATCAATTATAACTTTTTAAACAGCAACTAAAATCTCTCCAATATCCTTGAAAATTTGATTTAGATTATATATTCTTGAATTATTCTAAATATTTCATGTTTCAAATCTATATTTTGACTGAAATTGGATTTAATTTAGGAATGTAAAACATTAGCAGTAGAAAAAGTAAAACTGATTTCTACCTTTAACTCTTGTGAAATCATATTAAGGTTTATTTTTGCTTTCACTTCCACAAATGAATTGTGTTCTTTCAAAATCTTCTCTTTTCCCACCTAGTCAAGTGAGTCCTTTGATATTGCCTCTACCAAGCCTATTAGACCTTGAATATTGAGCACCTTTGCAAGCTCAATGTCTATTCTACGCACTTTTTGAAAATTATTTTCTTATGTCTTTATATTACTTTTTATAACAACGTGTAAAAAATGAAACTTTTTTTAATCATTTCGAGTTAAAAATAGTGGCAAAAGTAGCATTTTTTTTTTAGGAGTACGGTAAAGTAACTTTTTCGTGCTGGTGTGAAAAAGTATTTTCTCACATGCTTTGTACTCAAATATTATACAGTCTTGGCATTGAAATGACGTATATTTTGAAGGAATTTATTTATTCAAGTTGCTAACGTTAATAAATGTATGTATTAAAAATATTTTTTGCATTTGATTATAAAAAATATTGTATGCAACGTGTGGGAAATTACTTTTTCAAACACGGTAAATTATTTGACTTCTGCTATTGCACTTGTCAAATAAACGTTTTACCTCGTTAGATAAAGTATTACTTTCCACACTAGTTGCATAAATAATTATTGTATATTGTCTTATTGTATATTCATCAAGTGATAAACTTTTTTCTTAGATTAATGTAGTTAGTTCATATGCGGATCGTTGTGTGATGAGTGCAGAAACAAATCTAGCGTCTTTCTTTGCTCCAGACCCTAAATGGGCATTTGAAGACGACTTCAACTGGCAACCAATACCAGTTCGCTACCTTCCAAAAGATGAAGATAAGGTACAATGCTCTGAGGATTATAAAAATTTAAACACTTTCAGAACAAATTATATTGCTCATCTATGACAAACATTGGGTAGTTTTACTCACTTACAGTTTAAAAAATTTCTTTCTAACTGTATTCTGGTAAAAATATCTAGAGTATGAAAAATCTAGAAAATACTTCAATGAGGAACTTTCACGTTTTTTGGTTTTATTTTTTAAATAAAAGTAGGGAAAAATTTATGAAAAACAATGCCATTCTTTCAAAAATTTGAACTCGGATAGATAGTTAAAAAAATATTTAGTTTTTCACTTTGCAATTTGGCGGGAAAAGGCCACTTTTGCATGAAACGTCAACGCGCAGATAATGAACCAGTCTAAAATCTGTTTTAGAAAGGGAATGAGTGAGGTTTCTCCTTCTTTTTGCGACTTTATCTCTACGTAACCACGTCACTGTTTTTTTATGCGTTTTTGGTCATGTGACTTTTGCTTTGATTTCAGCTAATTTCAAACTTGATATTTGATTAATTGAAAGCATAAAGATAAAAAATAATTGCACTGCTCAAATATATTCGTTGGATAACACTAGAAAATACAAAAAATATTCATTTTCCTCACTTATGCAAGTTCCTCATTAATTTATTTTAGTCTTGAAACATTTATTTTTGTAGAAGAATCTTTAGATTCATGTGCTGGCAAATGCAGTCCTTAACATAGAGAATGAACTTTTGTTTTATTCCAATTTTGTCATGACATTTGCAAGGACTTATTTCATTGTTGAATAGCTTTTATTTTCTTACGAGGAAAATTTAATGGCTTTTCAACTATTTATAACATTAACAAAAACTGCACTTATATGTCCTACCAACATGCATCAATTAGCCATTTAATTCAACGATTGATGCAAATTCTATTGTTTAAAATTGAATAAACACTAGAGCAGCGTTAGCCACTACATGGCCCACAGGCCAGATTTGGCCCGCAATAGATTTTTCTGCGGCACGCCGGCACCACAAAAGATGTTTATGACTTGTAAATGGGGGTGACTCTAACGAGTACCAGCACCGCAACTGAAGTCTATTGTACTGAAAACCCCTATTTGATCTAAAGAAGACCGGTTGCTGAAATAAATTTCAGTATAGGCCCGATTGGAACATTTGACGATTCCCAGGGGTCGATACAATGGTATCCCAGATGTTCAAATCTTTGGGCAGAGTAGTAGTCACAATTGCATAGCACATGTGTAGAGCTCTCATCTGTCATACGACAGCCTCTGCATAGTGGGTCATACAAAAGATGTTTTAAAAAAAAAAAAATCACCTTTCACAGTATAGACTTTTTTTTACATAATTGCAATTTATCCCAAATAGTATGCGTTAACTACGTAGAACAGAGTTCTCCACTACATGCTCAAAGAAACTATATGAAGAAGCTTTCAGCTAGGTGATTTTTATCGAGAATAAAGACAGGAATAACTTAACTGAATCTCATTTGGATAATTTATTAAGATTGGCTGATGGCTGCAATAAATACTGTAACAGACATCAACTCTATCATAAATAAACTAAACAATTTCTACCACCATTGTCCCACAAATGAAAGAGTTATCTGGAAGTAAAGGTTAAATACTTTTATTAAAAGTTAGGTCAAGTCGCATTGTCATGTTGAAACAAAAGATTCACTGATTTTAGACTTTGATTTATTAATTATAAAACTTATTATTTTTCAATTATTTGAAAAAAATAATCAAATGAGGACTAGAAATAGAAAATGACCTAAGTACCAAAAAAAAAATCAAAAATCGTTTTTTTTTTTTACAAAAAAATGTCCTAAATAGCAAGCTAAACAAAGTGGAGAACCCCCAAAGTGTGAACTTCATTAGTAATAGTTCAAATTCAATCTGAAGTATGTACTTAAGCATTGCCTTCAGTACAAGATGCAATCATTTTTCGGCTCTCCTGAAAAATTTTCTTTTTTGGACTTAGGTCGTTTTCTATTTCTAGTCCTCAAGTATTGTAATTTTATTAAATATTTTTTTTTTTTTTTCAGTTTAATTATAGTTAATGATACGTATATTGGTGTATACGGCCCGTGAAAAATTCCAAAATAACTTATATGGCCCGCCTCTAAAAGTTTGTGGCGAACGCTGCACTACAATAATCAAAGTTTTTAATTTGTTATTGACATATTTGTGCTATTTTTAATTTTGTGCTTTAATTCTTTTTATCAAAAAGTTGAAAATGAAGTAAATGCAAAATATTGCTTTTAGAGGTATTGTTAAATTTTTAAAACATTCAATATTAAAAATTTTTAGCACAAAAGATCAATTCAAAGATGTTTCATAGGAACATTATAACTACTTGAGCTTTAAAGTTGAAATACTTTTCAGATTTGAGATTGATATATGTAATGCATTCGCATTGGAATCGTCAATGTAGCTATTAGATTGCTCTAGTAAATTCTCCAGTTAGCGAGAACCACTTAGAACTTAGTAGAACGTCACTCAAACTCATATAAGCTACGTAATCCGTTTTGACTCCGCCTTTAGAATACCAAATCTTGACACTAGTGGTTGTATCACCCATTTCACTCCGAGCCATTCTGACAATAAACTTTTCTATTTGTTTAACCTTGGCTGCTTTTTTTATATCCCAAGAGTGTCAACACTATTTTACCGTTACATATAATATATATATATTGGTAATTCTTTCAATGTTACCGTATGTCTAATTGAGTTTGAATTGTCCTATTAAATTTTTCCCTTCAGTACCTTGAAACTGAGAGCGACTGTCCGCGAGCAGATGCGGAACAAAAGAGAGTTCTCAATTCACCCGAAGGACAGCAGTTTATGGCAGAACATAAGGTTCACAGTTTTTACACTTTATTCATGTGCAGTATATAACTTTTGTTGCAAAAGCATCGTGATTTTAAACCGATGATTATTTACAAAATAAAATGTTTTTTTTCTATACACATTTATTTCTCATTTAAAAATAGCACTATTTAAAGTAATCAATTTTTTTATAAATGTCTTGTATCAGACACATTGAAATTCATTCGTAATTTAATATGAATGTCTATTCATAAAACATACATTATTTCGACTCGACAGAGCATAGAATATTTAATGCTCCAAGATCAGAAAGCACTTAAAAATAAATATCTTAATGGAATAAGACACTGTTAGAAATATTTTCTTGTCTTTAGAAAGATTAATTAAAAAAAAAAGGTTTACTAACCGATTAACACTTTGAAAAACACATCTGTAATCCATTAATTGCTAAATTTTATGTACTTACAAAAGCTACTTAAAATTACATAAAATAAAACTTAATTGCAATAAAAATATTTAATAGGGAATTCATATGTCTATTATAATAAATATTTTGCTTTTTTGTTGTCATGAATTTAATCAATTCTAAGAGTATTATAATTTAGGTATCAGTTATCTGTATCTGTTAAGCGCTTTATTTTTAGTGGGTAAAATTATAAATATTTATATATTTCCATGTGTTATTCTCAGCAACTTTATATTAACAGTAAAACACTTAAATTATTCTTTTATTGATTTAACTTTTAGGAAGTACAAATTGTAAATAAAAAAATTTATAAAGTCCTCTTAAAAGTTAAATGTTTCTTTTAAGCTTTATAATACTAGTAAATTTTTCTAAAACCAATTGTGTTTTTCAAAGTGATAATCGGTTAGTAAACTTTTTTTTTTTTAATTATTCTTTCTAAATGACAAGAAAATATTTCTAACAGTGTCTTATTCCATTAAGATATTTATTTTTAAGTGCTTTCTGATCTTGGAGCATTAAATATTCTATGCTCTGTCGAGTCGAAATAATGTATGTTTTATGAATAGACATTCATATTAAATTGCGAATGAATTTCAATGTGTCTGATACAAGACATTTATAAAAAAAATTATTACTTTAAATAGTGCTATTTTTAAATGAGAAATAAATGTGTATAGAAAAAAAATATTTTATTTTGTAAATATGTCAAGAAATGTAATGATTTTTACAAAAATAATTTTAACAGCCATAACATAATTTTATTTAAAAAAAAGAAAACATAATAGAATAAACCAAATAGCTTTAAGTGGAGTGCTATAAAAATCTAGAAATATAGAAATCTTTGAAACTGTAAAGGGAATATACAAAAGTTTTCAAAGCTTGAAAAAATTATTGTATCTTATCAATTATACCATCCAACAAAAAACAACGTAATTGTAAAACATAAAAACGTTATATAACCAAATATGTTAAACGCTCACCAAGAAACGGCAGTGATATATATTTTTCTACACTAAATCTCTATCGGTTCACCTGATTCATAGATAAAGTCCACGTTCCTCTAATAAAAATGTATAATTTTATTTACTTGGTTACTTTTTTTCTTTTTATGAAATAGATAATGATAATATCTAAATATTTCTAATGCTTTCAATAAATTGCAAGCATATTGCCAACAAGACAAGGGACCCTCCTTTTTTATTTAGAGAGTGTCATTAATTGTGTTTAAAAAACTTAATTTTAATTGTAACTTCCAAGTAATATTTTGTAATGGCAACTTTGCATTGCACGTATTTGGCTTTCTCATTAAAAAACACAGATGCTTTAACATATCAATATTTAGAATTGTTTAAGACTAGTTAGGTTAAAAAAATTAATTTGATGAAAAAAAACATTTACCTACTAGTAGACACCAATAAAATATATTCTTTAAAAGATTGTAGAAAAATTTAATAGGAATGCATGGTTTGTACGTTTTTAAAAAACCTTTAAAAGTGCTTAAAAAAACCCTTTCATTTTCAAGTGCTCGAAAACGTTGAATTATTTTAGAAATATGGTTATAGTACTTGAAATTTATTTTTTTTAAATATTGCTTCTTAAAAATTTTACTCAACAAGTTCAGCAAAATTCTTCGTATTTAGTTATGTCAATCAGAAACCAAGAAAACCATGTGGTTGAGTCCATAATTTCTGCAAACATTTCTGAGTTAAATTTTTTTTAAGGGGAGGTCGGATTAAATAAAAAACACTTTCAGATTGTACATCTATGTAAGCATTTTTTTTATTTACTCAGTTTGAACATGTATGCACTATTTGCCAATTAAAAAAAAAATTATTTTTTCAATGTATTTTAGTTGATGAGACACCCTTAAAAAGTCCTTGAATTTTTTTCTCCTTCAAGTGTACGAACCATGGGACTGTGTATTTATTGTTGCAGTCACACTACTAACTTAGTTCAAATACTTAACTTAGTTTTAAGAAACAATACAAAATCGATACAATTTATTTTATTCTTGAAAGAAAATTTAGTGCAAATTACTTGGATGTATTATGAGCAAAAAGATGATGATTTAATTTAAAAGAAGTTGGAACACTAAGAAAATAAAACTTTGTTTTCATGAAAGCGACCTTTTACGGATCCGATCAACAGACTTAGCACAGGAAAATTGTGTTCATAGCTATGGAAGAAGTAGATTGTTCATTAACTGCATCCAAATCTAAAATTATGATATCATGATGAATAAGTGTTCATAAACTCGGTGATCAGTTAGTAAACACTTGAAAAGTGATTATTTAATCTTGTTTGCAGTTTTTTATTCACTTTTTTTAAAATGAATGATTTCTTATACTGCTGTTTAAATAATTTTTTTTTTAAATTACTCTATCTGTAAAGTGGATACGTTTTAACTGTAATTCAATTAATTAAAATCATCTATCTTTCAGGAAATGTATCAAAATTTAACTGTTTTAAGTGGTAAGAATCTTGCTAATTGGACAGAAGCTTCATATTTTCATGATGTCATATTTATTGAGGTAAATGAAATATAGGTAAAATTTATTGATCTATTATTTTAATTTTCTCTTTGCTTTTTTTATTAATTTTCATATTAAATCAAATATAGATTATAATTTAACGTAATTGGTATTATCTGCAATTAGCTGTTGTAAATTTAATTGCAAATTGTATTATATATCAGACTACTGCTCTTAAGATAGTTCGTAATTATTGATTTCCTTATCCCTGTTGATTTCTATGCTACAGTTCCAATAGTGTTTTGAGTTTTATTGAATTAATATGGTTAAACTTCTAAATAACTCTGTAATAAGAATTGAGGTAAATTTTTTTTATTTTTTATTAAGGATATTAATGTATATACTTCATTGCTATCCATTTCTTCTTACTGAGACATCCTCCCCTATTCCCCCCCCCCCCCCCTCCAAATAAAAGTGAGTGAGACACTTCTCATTTCTTCCCATATAAGAAATTGGTTGTGCAGGTTACAAAAGTATTCAGCACATAGCTCAAAATCATAATTTGTATCAGAAAATTTTGGTATTCTTGTATCTAATGTAAGATCTAGTAAAAATATATGTTGCTTCATACTTTTTCTGTATATAATTGTAATTAATATGCATATTCCTTTTTAAAGTTATATTTTTCTTAATGGTATTCAGTAGGCTTAAAATTCCAAAATTATCGATTTCTTGATTTTTGCTTATCTTTAAGTTTCAAACTATTCTGCTTCTTTTAAAATATAGTTTTGGCCTATACTCTTTCTCGCTCCGAAAAAAAGTTAGTTTTAAAAAACATAAACCCACGTTTGCCGTGCCACAATTTTGCATAAAAATGCATTTATCTCAAAATGTCACTTTTCAAACTTTTATGTACCTTTTTGAAAGAACGGCTACTAGCTTCTTTACGAAATTTTTACCCTATATTTACCTTGTATCAGATATTAATCTGAGGTTAACATTTTAGAAAAATGTTGATTATTTATTTATTTTTTATAATTACTTTGTCTTAAAAAATACAATTTTCAGAGATTTTTTGTGTTTTATCACTTGAGATTGTTTTTTTTTTTTAAAAGTAAACATATTCTTTTAATGTTAAAGTCAGATTAAAAAAGTAGGTTGAAATAATATTCAGAAAAAAATTTCAAAAGTATCCGTTTTTTAGTTAGAAAAGGAACATAGAAAATTGGCTTTTTAACATTAGAAGAATAGTGCCTACCGAAACCTTTAAATTGATTTGCCAACAACAATAATACAGGTTAGAAAAAGTTGGCAACACTCAATTTAATGAAAAAATCTCGCTATTATTCTGTGTATCCTAATTTCAAAATCGTTTGCACTTGATTTTTTTTTTAAAGTTTGTGAGTGAGAATTTAAATGTAGCCATTGGGCAGAATTCCAGTTAGTGGGATTTTGAACATTGTTTTGAAAGGAGCTCAGCACTTGTTTACTTTTTCAGTACCTGATGTTATGCTCACGGAAACTATTGTTAAAGCTTGGTAACAAGTTCACTATTGCAATGAAAATAGTTTTGTGAGCCTCTAAGCAAAGATTAAATTAACTGTTTTTATTTGTAAAAATTTTCTATCTATCATTTATTTTTGTGTCCATCATTTATTTTTATGTCATCATTTTCTATTCTTAATATCATAGTTTGGCATAATTTCAGATAGCGGACATTTTCAGTTTTCATATTAGAAGCTAGCAGTTATGGTTGCACTAAACGCGTTTTTATTACAAATTGGAAAATAAATACTATTTATCCCTGTTATATAAAATTTTCCGTGTAATTATAAGCACTTCAGACAGCTATTTAAAAAAATTGTTGCCATGGGTTTTAAATGGTTTCAAGATAGACAAATGCTCCAACCAGGGTTATATAGGTCCCGTATATAGTATCGACTTAATATTGATAACTGAGTAGCTTGGATTTCGATAGCTGGCTCTGGAAAATCTGCATGAGAAGTTTTTATTGGCCCATGTCAATCTGTATGCAAATTTGTTTTAACTTTGGAGAAAAAATGGTATCATGCGCATTTTTCATTTTTATCTTTTTATTTATCAGACTGTCTTGCTGCCTCTTAAAGTGTTCTAAACATCCCCACTTCGGAAATTCCCATAGCAGTGCAGAAGACTTAAAAGTATAAGGCTAAAAATAGTATTAAAAAAAGTAAGGCTAAAATAAAGGAAGAGGAAAGCAATTATTATCAACTTGTAAGTGTAAATGATTTACTTAAGCTATTGTTGAAAGGGTTAACTTAGTTTAATTCAATAGCATTCATTCTTTTATCACATGATTTTGTACTTTTATTCTTTTCTCAAGAAAAGGTACAATTTTTCTACACCAAAGTGGGTTGAACCTTTCTGGGATGAATTGACCAATGTCACAAATTTGTCCTTCTTCTGGAGCTTTAACTCGCCTCTGCTGCACAGACTACGAGCTGGTGAGTTTTTAAATATTGTTACGAATTTTTGTAAATATTTCGTAGTGTTAATTTTGTAAATTGGAAAGTTTATGTACATTTTGCATAAGGCAGTGCAATAGTTTGTCTTTAGTTTGTTTCCCAGCAATAAGTCTCTTGATGCTTGATAACGAGTTTTACAGAGGTAACGCTGGGAAGCGAGTTTTACAAGGAGTAGGGCATTTAATATTATGGTAATGGCAATCTCGAGAGCCAAGTTGGCAACGGTTTTGGCAACTAATTTTTGTCGCCAAATTTGGTGAGAAATCGTTAAATGTCGCCAAACTTGGCGACCATTTGGCGACATTTTCGGTCCCCATATACATGTATAGGACTTTTCGACTACGATCTGGAAAGTTCTCCAAATATCTACTTCTAGAAGTCTCAAGAAGGTTTGACTCCTATATAAGTCGGCCGAGGAGGTTAGTCAGTTAGTTGTTAGCTGAGTCCGTTAGTTGACTGGAATTACTGAGTCTCAGTGAACATTCCGAGTAGTTCTAAAGCGAACTGTAATGCATTGTCTTTTGCGGCGATTTAGCAGTTGTGTTGTCAAGTTTTTAACTGCTGTTTTGTGCTCTATTGTTGTGAAAAGAGCTGTATTGAGTCTACTAGAACGAGAAGTTCTGGAGTTGTAAAGGAATATGTGAAGAGTGATATTGGAATAAATTTCTGCAAGTTTTGATCTGCTTTGACTTCAAATCTTTCAAACCCGTCCACGCAACAATATATTTAGTTTTATTTTAGAACTGTACAATAGAAAGCATGGTAATTAATTGGACATTGTCAATCCATTCCCTCTAGGAATGAATTTTGTAAACATTTACGTTTTAATTAAAATTGTAAACATACTTGCATTTTCGTTTTCTGTACTTACGATTTTACAATTGGCAAATTGTCTTCAGCCTAATTGATCAAAAAATATTAAATTGTTATTCAGTCTAAAACTATGCAATTTTAAGAAGTTTGAATTTGAAATGTTTAAATCAGTCTCGGCAGATTTTTCACATTATTAAAGCTATTAATGGGTGAAGTATATTACATTTATCAGGAATGAGGTTCTCTCGCTCTTTGGCGGAATTCCGCTTTTTTGTATTTTTGGGGGAAATATGTTATTTTGTCTTTTTTTCTCTTGAACTTCCGCTTGTTTTTTTTCTTTTTTTCAGCAATTAAGTTTTTCTTCCACTGCAGATTTTTGCTTTTCTTTCCGAAAATCCTGCCAGAGAAAAGAAATCTTCCGTTTTCGAAATAAAATTCTCGAAAAATATACTCGACCCCGCTGCATAACTCTTACTGGCGAGGAAACTAGTTGATTCATCCTCATCAGTGGAAAATGCATAGGATTCCTCAAATCGTCACCGGGAAACGCATGGAATTATCAAATTGTCTGTAATGTTGGAATCCACTTCGGAAGGGGGAATATTTTTCTATTGAGGATGCTGTTGAGTGATAATTTTCTTCAGATGTTATGCCGATATAATAGTCGCTGATGTTAGAGCAAAGATTTGCACGTGTCAGATATGGTACAGTTAAACTGAAACGCAGATTTCAGCTTTTTTTTTATTAAAATTTTGATAGTTCCTGAAATCGATATGAATTTGCTTTACAATTTTATTGGGCTTCTAGCAAATTTGACAACCACGGAACTTGCGTATGTTCAGAACTCCCAAACCTCTGATCACTTTTCCTGCAGATTGTCTGCCTCTATCGGCTTTATTTACATTGGTATGTGGCCATTTTACTGAAGTATAGTGAGGAAATGTCTGCTATTTCCACGATTATGGAGGCACTGTCGCAGACCTCCGTTGTAACTTGATGTTGTACGTTGTAGCGTGATGATTATTTTCATCATGTGTTACACCGATATAATAGCCACTAATGCTTTTGCAGATATTCGCGCCTGTCAGGCAAGCTACAGTTCAGCTGAAACTTTTATTTCCGCTATTTTCTTATTGAAATTTCGATCATTCATAAGATTGATACAAATCTGCATTACAATTTTACTGGACTTGCTGCAAGTCTCGCAAAGCCGCAACCTTCATACGTTTCCAACTTCCCCAAACTTCTTATGTTATGACCACTTTTACTACAAATTGTCAGCCTCTATCGGCATCATTTACGTTGGTGCGTGATGATTATTTTTGCTGAGGATTACGATGACGTAAAACGACTGTTATTGCGGAGATTTGCGCTATTACAACAAATGCAATCGCCGAGATTTACGTTGTTGTGATGTTCATTTTCTGCGAGTATCAAGTGGAAATAATACCCACTATTCCGAAGGTATGCGCCTTATAATTGTCACCTATCACCAAAATTTACGTGGTTGTTATAGTAAATTTCGTAGAAAGTTACGCCAATATAATCGCCTCTATTGCAGAAATTTCCACCGATATATTGGGTGCTAACTCGGATGTTTATGGTGGTGTGATGGTCAGTTTGCCGATTGTTGCTTTAGTATGATTGCCGAAATTTGCGCCGGTATGTTGGCCGCTATTTAAGTTGGAGCAGTGCTAATTTTCACCTAGGTTTAAGCCATTTTAAAGCAGCCATTGCCTAGATTTGCAACGATATTTTCGCTGATTTGATAGCAGCTACGTCCGTGATGATTGGGGATGGGTCCTTGAATTTTTTTGGGATGAGTCTTGAAATCCATGAAGTATGCTTTTTTAGCTACTAATTTTTATCAAAAGGTTATTAAGTATAATTCTTCTCATACTTTTTTTGAGTGATTCCTATTTTCATATTTTTATTCAAATTTTTTAAAAACTACTTGTGGAATTGATAATTTTAACTATAACTATTTTCACTCATATTGCTAAGTATGTTAGCAGGGGTAACATTTTTAACAAGAAAAGTCACTGCCAATTTATAATTTTTTTATGATTAAATTAACCCTGAAGAAACTGAATGACATAACTAAGCTTATCGCAACATTGCCGTGCAGTAATTAAAATCATTCATTTTTATAACAATATGAATTCCATTTGATTTCAAGTGTGTGCATCTTTTAATTTATTTCTGTTCACATGGCTTTTGTTTAGTTTGCATGGTTTCGGCTATCTATTTCTGAAGCTCTTAAGTACTACTCGAAGCTATAAAGTACTTACCCAAATACGTCTAATAATTTTTAACTTCGATACGATTATGAGGTCAAAGCCTTGTCACGCATACCTCTCTCGCCAACCCCACCTCATCAATGAGAGGACATTGAGACCATGACCTATTTAATATGCACCAGCCCTCAATAGCATGCACACCAATATTCGACGAAGCCAGGACCGAACCCAAGATCTACCGCTCATAAGCTCGGTGCCTTCAACCACCGGGATACTGGAGCCATATTCACATGATTCGGAAATTTTACTTTTACAAAAGACAAGTGACTTAAGAAACACAGACTTTATTACTGTACAATTTTTGTTTTTCAACTGTTTAATCATTTAGGGAATTTCAGTGGTGGGGATATTTTGAACACCTGAAAAGGTGTTACCTGAACAATTGTTATAACTAAGGGTGTGGAACATTGCACAACTTTCAATTACACTATAATATTGATCATTGCATTAAAATTATGGTGTTATATACCGTTTTCATATTTTCACTCATTTAAATAAAAATGGCCATTTGATGATATTTTTGACAAAAATTTTTACATGGACTAAAAAAACTGCCAAGATGGCTATTTTTATACAGTGGACATTACATTATCCTTGCTTGTGCGTCAAACAGAAAAAAATCAATTGTTATGGGCAAAACTCACGGGCAGAGAACTCTGTGTTAAAGCACTCTTTTTCTGCTTTTTACGCTTTTATCGCATTTTGAAGGTTGGAACGAAGGAAGAACACCTTAACCCACTGACGATCATGCGCATATATATACTTCATTTGATTCCCAGTTTTTCCAGGCCGACCAAACGGTATAGTGGTTAGCGTGCTAGCTTCTAGACCGCGAGGTTGCGGGTTCCGAGTCCCGTGTTAGGCATGGGTGTTTGTAAATGTATGTTAGCTTGTCTAATAACGAATGTTTCGGCGCATTATAGCCCTCGTGTTGCTGACGGCGCCAGATAATCTGAAAACAACCAACCCAGTTTTTCTAGCAATACACGACATTTTTAAATTTATAAATAGAATTTAAAATAAAATATTGTTATTAGGATGATATTTTATAACCTATCTAAAACAAAATAAATAAAAAATAATTTAAAAAAATTATGTATTTGAATTGGAAATATAATTTGAAAACTATTGCAGGGAAAACAACTGTAGAATTTCGCCCGTTCCTATGACCGTCAGTGGGTTAAGAGGCATTAGCACAGAGATTTTAATCAAAATCGTTGGAGCTGTTTTTTAGAAATTGCAGAAAAACATGATTTTTCATGATTTGAACCTTATGCTCATGCATGATTTTAACAAGAACCTTAATATTAGGTCCCAGGGCCACCACTAACCCATGCTCCAAATTTGTACATCATAAGTCAATTATTTCGGGAGTTATGCTGACCACAGACACACAAATATACAGACACAAAGACAGAAATTTTTTCTATACCACTTTTTTGAAATTGGAGTGTTCCAAAACATGAAGAAATGCAAAAAAAAAATTTTGACCGAATGCTATACTTTTGTTACCCTATGTAAACTGTTGTTATATTCATGAGACTATAATCAGATAGATTACGGGCTGTTCTTAATATGTTAAACTTTAATGTTTTAAACTTTGGCAACACTATCTGTTCGGATGTTCTTTCTAACCAAAGTGGTTTATCTTCCTGTAACTAAAATTGGCTAAATAAAATGTTATGCTTAAAGTAACTTAGTTGTGTTATCATGCAGAACACTACATAAACGTATGGGTAATTGAAAGTAAATGGTGGGTGGCGGATGAATAAAATTCTGATGAATGTTTTGTGATTTCCAAATGTTATTGTATGTAAAAATATCAAACTTAGTGAAACGTAAAAAAAAAAAATGTTGAGACTTTTGTTTGATTAAAACAAACTGGAGTATATTATAAAAAATAATAGTTCTTTGTATTTTTGAAAACCCTTTTATTGCCGAACCTTATCAAAATATGTGACTTTAATATTTTGCAGGACCATTGCTTCAAAGGATAATTGAAAATATGAACAAAAAGATTAAAGGAGAATTAAAGGACTTAAAATTTCAGATTTTTTCCACAGTAAGTGCTTCAGATTGTATTGTGTTACTAATTTAGGTTATTTTTTAATTGTCATAAACTCGCATGAGTATTATTATAGTTATTTCTTGTCATTATTCATATGTGTAATGATGAAATGGGTCATGGAGCCAAAAACTTGATTTTAGTATCATTTAATTCGTCAGAGAATTGCTATTGATTAACTTTAGTTTAGGGTTAAGAAGTTTGTGAACCATTAAAAGTGCAAGTTTCTGCTAAATCCCTGCTTTTATCTTCTGCTTCCAAACCCATTTAAATGTTTGATAATTTAGAGAAGGAGCTACATTACAATAGACTGAGACGCGACTGCAATTTTTGGAACCCATCAAACATCACTCTGAATTTTTTATAGAAATTGGAGAAAAGTCAGTAGATTACAAATCCACTGTTCTGCCGTGGCAAAAATAGCCGAAACGGATCAAAAATAGACTTTTAATAAGTTGAACTAAATTCAATTGCCAAATGTGCCATAACTTGCCAAATAATGAGCATTTCTTTTTATTTGGTAATTCTCACTCTTTAATTTTCAATTAAGAAGGTTGCAGACGATTCGGATGTGGGGCTATGGCTTACTTGCATCTTTCACAAATGAGCCAAATTGGCAATAAACATTACGTCACTGATGACGTGACTGATGTCGCCAATTTGGCTTACTTTTAAAAAATACAAGTTTCCCGAGCCAGAGATCGGAGATCGTTTGCGCTTTTTCTCATTGAAAATCAAAATGCAGTGGATTGTCAGACGAAAAAGTGTGTTCTCTTTTTGGCAAGTTATGACATATTTGGCAATCGGATTGTAGTTAAACTCATTCCAAGTCCATTTTTGATCAGTTCGACCATTTTTGCCACGGCAGACCAGTAGATTCCTAATCTACTCACTTTTCTTCAATTTCTATAAAAAATTCAGAATGAGGTTCGATGGGGTCCAAAAATTGCAGTCGCCTCTCGAACTACAAGGTTAAAAGTTTTATGGATGGAATAAAATACTCCAAATTGTGTTAGTTTTTCCATCATTTGATAATACATTTCTAAAAATTGTTATTCCTGGCCTCTGAATTGCAGAACTTTCTCATACTTACAACATTTATGTGTTAAACTATTTATTTAAATAACTTATTCATAGTAATTATAGGATTATATAATTTTGATTAGTAATTTGTCATAATTTTTTCTATGTTTTATGAAAGGAAATTACCTTTCAGTTTTGTCCAAAACCATTTTTATATGGTTAAAAGGAAGTCCTAGTAATGATCCTTCCTTATACTCGCCATGTTATAATCTTCTATCCCAGTAATGCATTTAGAAACTACTTTGTATGAAATTTTGGAAGTTTGGTGAGTAGTTAAAAAAGTTATCACTTAATGAAATGACATAAATTAAAAACTCGAAAATAGGATCTAATATAGTTAATTTTGTATTTGAAATCCATGCGCTAATGCATATGCAGTGGCTCCACCTGGTTTTGTCTTTTACTATTTTAATTTTCATTTAAAACAATTTATGCCATTTCATTAAGTGATCTTTTCGAGCCTACTTGCCGAATTTCAAGGATTTGTATAAAGTAGTTTCTAAATGCACTGGACTAAAAGATTGTAACATAGCGAGTATAGGGAACAATCCTTGTTCCCTATGCTCGCTAATGATGAACTCTTAAAAATTCGTCTGTCCAGTTTTGTAAGCTATTCAACTAATTCTTGTTGTCCAGCATATACACAGGTAGACCAGTAGTAGCCAGTGGCCGGTAGAAACTTTTAATTTTGTAGCCACTACATGGCAGACTTTTCTCTTTTTTTTTTTTACCAGTAGCGCAGCCAGGGAAAGGGTGGTTGGTGTTTTACCTTTTACCTGAATAAATGCAGTAATGCATTCAGATTATTATTATTATTTTTTTTTGGAGGAGGATGTTTCAGTTCTTTATTTGATTGGTATTAAATATATAAATCAAAAACGCATATCTACGTTAATTGCGTTAAAAAAAATCAAGTAAGGATATACAGGGCCTGATCATCGCCTAGGCCCACAAGGCCCGGGCCTTGGGCCCATGATTTTAGGGGGCCCTGAAATTGGCTGTAAACCATTTTTGTTTCACAAAAGCTATGTGAATATCTTTTATAACATGTACAAAATAATTTTTGCATAAAATTCATTTCGTAATGATCTTAAACCGTCTTTAGTATCCCAGAGTGTATTTATTAAAATAAAAAAAAATAAAAAAAAAAAAAAAAAAACGTTTAAAAGCGTTAAACTCAAGCTTTTTTGAAAGATAGAGAAAAAAAAATTGAGAGGAAGTCTTGATGAATTTATAGTGAGATTAGAAAATGTCGGCTCTGAAGTTGTGAATAGGATCTAATATAGTTAATTTTGTATTTGAAATCCATGCGCTAATGCGCTAATAATTATACATAAAAAGTTTTTCCTTTCTTGATTTATAAATTTGATTGTTTGAAATTTGTTTATTTATTTGTGATAAAAAAAAAATTAAAAAAAAACCTTTTAGAAAACAATATTAACAATAATTCATCAACTTTTTCTGTATTTCATGTTAATTCATTTGACTTTGCATCGAGTCCATTTCCAATAAATCACTCGTTTGAAAAAAGGGCCCCCGAATGTGTCCGGGCCTTGGGCCTCAACTTGTCATGATCAGGCCCTGAGGATATATGCTTTTTCACTTATGGATGCCTATAGATTTGTTGCACATCTGTAACCTAGCACTGTAAAAACTATAAAATCTGACAGAATCAATTTGAAATATTAAGGAATTGCGGATTCTAATATATTCTGTTGACAAAAAATGCAAAAAAGAAGAAAAATAATCATGCCTGTAAAGAATGCAGACAAATTGAAGATTGAGAATTTTTTTCAACAGTAAGGCTACCGATGTATAGGAGACAGTCAAACTGAGGATTGAGAATTTTTTTTAACTCAGTAAGGCTACCGGTGGCCGTGCTTTTAAGTTAAAATATAACAGAAATAATACGCAAACAAAATAAGGGTTCTAATATATATTTTGCTGACAAAAACGCCAGGCAAGAAGAAAAATAATCATGTCTGTAAAGGATGCAGTCAGATTGAAGTTTGAAGATTTTTTTTTTAACAATAAGGTGGCACTCGCGCAGGAAACGCAAGAAGGGAAGCTCAAAAGTTTCAAAATTCCTTGACATTTCCCCGATTTTTCTAGAAGAGTGAAATTTCCTGACATTTCTCTAATTTTCCTGAATTCCCGGTTCTGTTGGCATCCTGTCAACTCATGAATCTACTATATTGTGGATGAATGGATTTTAACTGTGTGTATACGCACGTGACTACAAAATTTCAAGAAAGGGAAGGGAAATTTTCATTGATTTGGAAATTTCGGTATATTCGGTAACACTTAAAAAAATCGTAGGGGAGGGGAGAAATGAAAAGTGGCCGGTTGATTAGTTTATTTAGTCGCCTCATCACACCGTTTATTTGACCTGTGACGAGTAGATATTTTCAGGTCTATACACAGGTGAAAGGAATTCATGATATGTTGTACCCTAAAGAGCACTTGGAGAATCACTTTCATGTCTAAAATAAAATGCTAAAACGTTACAAGTTGTATAATGCAGGATACTGTTTAAGTATTTGAATAATATTCTTTATACGTACACTTTCAGTCTAAATATACAAAGACGTCTAAAAACTTTTACAATGCTAAATAATTTATTATTTTTATACTTAAATATTTTTTTTCCAATTAATATGTTAATGTACTAAATGAAAGCTACAAATAAGGGGATTTAAAATGTAGAGTCCATGCAGTGTTTTCTGCTAATTTGTGTGTGTGTTTACAAATCATCTAAATAAATATTTAAAAATTTATCCCTCCATCTTTATTCTGTTACTTATAGAAAGAATACAAAAATTAGGTATATGGTAGACGATATGTGGTTTCCATGATTATTCTTTTGGTTGACAAATTAAAATAACTATGCAAAAAAATAATTTAAATATGTTTCTATTTATGTAAGAGCCCTTGCAATTAGACGATAGATGGCTTCTTGGTAAAAAAAAAACCTGTTATTTAACATCCAGTCCACCTAAATGTTCTGGTCATCTACGAGTACTCGCTCACCAATACCTGTGCCCTATTATTTGGCATTCAAATACATATTTCTTCAGCTTTTATCTTTGTGAAAAATCTTGCTGGTTATACTAAATATAAAATTGATTGTACTATGTATAAATTATGTAATAAATGAACACCTTGTATGATTTTTTATGTAATCCATCACATAACTCTTCATTCTTTTATAGCATGATACAACTTTAGCCGTTGTCTTAGATGCATTGAACTTATACAACTTTGTACAACCACCCTATGCCTCCGCATTAATATTTGAACTGCACCAAATGCCAGGTGGACAGAAGGCAATGCGACTGCTCTATCTCAACTCCACCAAACCAGAGGAAAAGATCGATCCACCGCACATACTGACCCTGGACGGGTGCACCGAATTCTGTCCTCTCGATTACGTTGTTAACTATACCAAAGACCTGATGCCTGGAGATTGGGATCAGGAATGCGAGTTGGACAAGTCGCTCGTTGATAAGATTACTGAGAAACGTTAGTTATAGATTCGTTTGTTTTAAATTAGCATAAGTTAGTCTCTTAGTTTTCTTGGTTGCTCGTTAGTTTTTCTTGGTTGTTCTGACTTTAATTTGAGTGCTTTTGACACATCATTAGTATTAAAACTACATGTTTTTGTGAGCATGATGAGTGTTATATTGCATGCACTTTCTACACTTTATTCATGTGATGTGAGACTAGTTTTTCTATGCTTTCTGAAAATTTTAGCTCCCTTAGTGAAGGCTGTATGGTAAAAAACCTTTTTTAACCTCTTTGTATCCATTTTACAATATTTCAATCCATATTTTAGAGTAGCAGTTAAAAAAAATACTATCTCTTTTTCCAACAAATACTTTTTCCAAAAACTTTATTTTTTGACGACTTGGGATACTTCAGAATTGTCTGAAGAGAGGCCATATTTTCTGCCGATTTACTGTACTTCTTACAGAATTTTACATTACAATTAATAAATATGCAATATATCTATTACATCAGCGAACCACTCAGTTGAAATAAAGCAAACCTCGACAACTGGGAAAGTTTTGGTAAATTTTTAGTCTGGGCAAAAGATTGAAAAAAGATATTCTGTATGTTTCAAAGAAAGTCTGACAAACTACAAAATTCTGTGAGGTCTACGGAAAATTTGTAAAACTACAGAAATATAAATAAAAACTACGGAAAATAAGTAAAAACTACAGAAAATATGTACAGCTACGGAAAATAAGTAAAAGCTGTAGAAAATGTACAGAAAGTTTCTATCACTGAAGGGTTTAAGACTGAATTTTTTATCTGATTTTAAATCATATTATTGATATACCATATCAATTGAAATTATGTAAAAATCACATCTACTGCATGCAAGATAATCGATCGTTGTTTCGGGCTTGGTAGTTTAGAAGTATATCGAATCCTTTTTTATTTCTTCTTTTTTTTTGTGATGCTATAAATTGGATATTGTTTTTGGAAATGATACTGTGAGCGAATAGTATTGCTGTAAATTTTAAGGAGAGTTGGTACCGTCTATACAGGTAATGTTAATTTGGCATATTTCACGTACCTTTTTCACCAAAAGTGTTTGGCATAGAATCCTAACTTTTTTTTTTTTTTTTTCAGTGCATTTAGCAAACACTTTTTATTGTACTGAAGTTAGTTTTTGATTGTAATTCATTTACTTTTTTTTTTAATGAATTTTCTTGAAAGTCGCTCAAATTTGTTAAAAATCACAAGGTTTTTTTGTCCAAAAAAACAAAACAAAAAATATTTTTCAAATAACAAAATCTCACTTTAGTATGTACAGATACATAAAAAGAATATGTGCCAAAATTTCAGGAAGATAGTTTGCTCAGTTTCTGAGGAAAAATGAAAAATGTAGTTTTGAGAAAAATGCATTTTAAAGAAAACTTTATTTAAACTCATGGTTACCAATTTTGTTTTAAAAAAATTATTAAAAATACTATTAGTTGAGGTATTCTTACAAATGAGGTATCCTTTTAAAGGGGAGAATTTAAATTTTGATAAACAATGATAAACTCAAAATCGATTATTTATAAATATTTGAGTACCAACTCCCCTTAAAATTCAAATTCTCTAAGCGTATATAATTCTTGGATACAATTTGAGCAATGTGTAGCTAAAATAGCAGCACAAAAGTTTAGAATAAATTAACCATTTTAGTGAAATCAAAAATTTAATTTAGAAAGTGAAATACAGTAAAACCCCGATTATCCGAGCCCCTGTTATCCGAGTTTCCGCTTTAACCGAGCCAGATAATATTTCTTTAATTTTTTTTTACGCCTGATATTTTCCTTTGTCAAAACTAGTAGCGAAAAAAATTGGTACTTGATCTCTCAAACACTCAAGAAAACAAAATGTTTACATTCCTTTTCACGGTATGACACTGCTCCTCCTATCGCTTCGCTAAAGGTCTTAAGGCTTAAGTTAGAGAACTCTTTAAGCATTACTATATATTATTAATTGCATGTGGTTTACCTATAGTATAACATTTGTACTTGTCAAAACATACATTTAAACCGATACGATTTATTTTATTTTTAATTTTCGCTTTAACCGAGTTTTTCGGTTATCCGAGTTGGTCTTAGTCCACATTAACTCAGATGATCAGGACTCTACTGTATAACAATTTAAGTTACGTTATTTAATGTATTTTGGAATAAAACCAGAATTCACCAAAAAATGACAGAATTATAAATTATTTAGCTTGCTTTAACTTAGTCAAGATTTGCAATTTTAGACTATGAAATCAGTGTGTATCAAAGTAGCAACGCAATAATGTAGAATGCAGAATAGTAAGTTAAACCAAATATTTATACCTCTTTATATATACCTCTTTAACGCGATATCAATGGGTCCGCCGGTATTCTTCACGTTAATTGGAATTTCATGTTAAACAAATAAATTAACTTTAAGTTTTTAAGTAAGGAGAATTGCTTTTATTTCGCATTAAAAGGGATTTCATGTTAAGCGATTTTACATTAACGGGATTTAACTGTATTTATATTTTGGATATTGGAGTTTCATTGAAAATGTTAATTTGAATTCCATATTTTAACTGTATCTGTTTTCAAATATATGAATGCAATAAAATGTTAAGTGCCAGAAAAAAAAATATATTGGTGGGTGCCTGGTTTTGTATGTTCATAATTTTTATTTTGAATGAAAAATGTTGACTGTATTTATGTATGTTATTTTATTATAAGTGAAGGCAGTATAACAGTGCATTTATTTATATCATTTATGTTTTACTATGATGAATTCTCTAGTAAAACCCCTCTAGTAATTTATATATATTCTCTAGCAATATATGTTATTCTATTGTAATATATATTGGTATAGAGTTCGCCAAAATGTGTGATATCTGCGTGAACATGCATTGAAAATCAATTTCACCCCATAGAATTAACCTCGTACGTGAATTCACGCATCAGCACATCATGGTTAAATTTTTTTAAATAATCTTCCGTTTTATAAAATGGAGATCATCCTAGCCGTTTTTTGAAGAGCATCGCGACTTCTCTGCCCTTTATCTTTGAAAATAGCTTCCTTTTCTTTACTAAAGGAAATGCTAAGACTGATGTAGAAGTTCAGATTTTCGTCTTTATCAATCACCAGCATTTTTTAATTTTTTTTTTAATGTCATAAATCATCAAGTTTTACTTCTTCGTCATTTGCTCAATAGTGTTACCAGCCTTTTTCTGATAGTTTTCGAGGTGTCGCCGGTATCTACCCGATAATTTTGTGGGACACCAGCAACGTTGTGTCACCGAACGGCATAATGTTAATAGTTAGTATAAGGTTTACAACCATCAAGTGTTTTTAGTAAGCATTTTAAAAAGTATATTTCTGCTCTGATAGGCGAAATCGTGCAACTTTGCTGTACAATCGCATGTATAGCGTGTTATTGTTGTAGTTATTGATTTTGTTAAAAAACTGATTTTGGTTTAGTTTTAAAAAACTTTAGTTTAAAGCAGCATTCGCCACTAGGTTTTAGAAACAGGCTGTATGACGTATGTTGAGGCTTTTCGTGGGCCGGATACAACAAAATATGTATCCTTAATTATTATCGATTTCGCTATATGTAGCATTTCTGAAAACTGGGGGGATATTTTTTTTTATCTTAGTAAAATTACAATTGATGTTCGATTTTTTTTTTTTTTTTTTTTTTTTTTTTTTTTTTTTTTTCAAATATAAAAATAAAAGTTTTTATTATTAGAAGTCTACAAGAGAAGTGAATATTTTGTTTCAATGGGTCAATGCTACTTGACTGAACTTTTAATAAAATTATGCATTTCCGATATCAATTATTATCGATAAAATTATGCAAGTCGATATCAATTGCGAGACAATGACAGTCAAAATCGGTCAGTTTATTTTATGATAGAGGCGACATCTTTTAGAGTATGTGTTGTAGTCAATTTTCATAAATTGTCCAAATAAGATTCATTTTGTATTTATTCTTGATAAAAACCTCCTTGCTGAAAGCTTCTTCATATAGTTTCTTCGGATTTCAACATTTAGTAGAACTCTGCTCTACATAGTTAATACATGTTATTTCGGGTAAATTACAATTATGCTTTTAAAAAAAGTTCATACCGTGAAATTTCATTTTTTTTTTTTTTTTTTTTTTATCTGCTAAAGGTTTCAGCGGGCCTCAGAAAAATCTGTTGCGGGCCAAATCCGGGCTGCGTAGTGGCTAATGCTGCGTAGTCGCAAATGCTGCTTTAAAGAATACCCTTTGGATTTTAAAAATACCCCTTTAAATTTAGAGAGGGGGTGAAAATGCCTTTCGGAAATATTCAACTGGCAAACACTGCATGAAAGTATACACTGGGCATACACCTCTTTCCTAACACTCTAAGCATTTTTCTCCACAAGCTAAATCACAGATGACATATTGTATAACTAGTACAAACTATGGAATTTAAAATAATTTAGTATTGCAAATGATACAATTTGTGGCAAGACTTGCAGAAATTCTTAAATTTATTGTACTTAAAAAAGTTATTTCTTTATTTCCAAAAAATTTTATGTAAGATACTGTAAAATTGATAAAATTCTTTTTTTAATTTAATATTTTTGTTACTAATAAATTTTATTACTTTAATTGGTGACTTTGTACCAATTGGTAATGTCAATTGACAATTTAAAAACTTACTTTAATCTTCACATTAAATGAAAGTCCTTCTCTTTGTATTTTCCATACCATTATTCAAATCATTTAATGTTTTTCTCCAAATTTAAATCCGATCTATAGATTTTGTTTTTGTCGTATAAACTGAAAAATTTCTTGCCTATTTTTGTATTTAGATCCATTTTCATTGTTTGTTTAGTTATAAACTTTAAAATATTCGAGACAAAAAAGTTTTGAAAAGAAAATTTAATAGTTTACAGAACTGTAGTATCAATGCTATCTAAAAGAGCTTAAATTTTCCACAAAATATTTTTTATGTTACATTTTTAAAGCAAATTTTTATTTTTAATAAAATTTTTAATATGGTGTTATTATCAAATGTTATGTTAAAGAATAATTTTATGGGTTTATATTTTGTAAATCTCAATTTTAAAAAATACTTTTTAATAAAAATAAACCTTATCTGTCAATTTTTTTTTTTTTTTTTTTTTTTTTTTTTTTTTTTTTTTATTATCATTGAACATTGAATTGGATTTGGTAAATTTTAAGGGGCACACCTAGTGTAATCGCCTAAAAAAAAGTGATTTTTAGGAATTTTTTTAAAGAAAACTACTGCATGAAATGTTTTAAACTTTTGAGGATATATTTATACATAATTAATGAATATACACTGAAATTTTCAAATGAAAAAATTTAATTTTCAGTGAGTTATTCGCTATCTCCCAAGTCACTAAAAAAAAAGGTTCTGCAGTGATTGCGCCCTTCACCGTGGATGAAATAAACAAAAATTGAAATTTTACAAAATTTACAGAGTTTTGAAAAAAAAAATTCAAATTTTGCTGAAAAATTGGATGATTTTTGGCCCGCGAAAATTACATTTTTTATACAATCGAAAAACTGGTGGGTCATTGTACAGAAAAACATATACAAAATAAGCAGAAAAAAATCAAAGCAATCGGATGATTTGTCTTCAAGTTACAAATGCAGCAAATTTGAAAAATGTAGTTTGAAGAAAAATGCGTTTATAGATAAAATGATTGATTTCATTGTTTCTGTTAATAAATAAAAATCGTATGTACTGTAACTCAAAAACTATATGAAATATTTATTTAAAATTTTAGTATACTATTTTTAAAGATATAGACTATCAAAATATGCAAAAACAAAAAAAAAACGATTTTTTAAAAATTTCTCACTAGGTGTGCCTCTTAAGTCCTTATAAAACTATAGTGATCCTAATCATTTGTAACAAATTTTTTTACTCACATTTATTCTATTTGATATTAAAAATTTTTATACCTGTGTGATCTATTCTCTACTATTCAAAAGTTTTTTTTCTGTTCACTTGTCATTCAGCAATACATTTTCGTACAAAACCTAAAATTACGATTTCTTTCTTTCATTGTATTTTATTGTGTAGTTTCTAAATGTAAAGTTTTTTTTTTTAAAAAATGCTCTCAACTGGTTTTGCTTGGACTATTGCACTAATCAGCATTTTCATTAATACATTGATATCTGTTGTTTTATTCTCTTCTGCTCAAAGAGTGAAATTATGATCTCGAAGAAAATGATTCTATGCTTCTGTTTTTAGTATAAATAGAAGTATAGTTGTGGAGTATAAATAGTATAAACATTAATAATTTTTATGCATCGGAGAAGATGAAGGGTTTGTTGTTGTAGTCAATGTTCATTGTTCGTTCAGATGTTCATTTGTCGACTATACATTTTCCATTGCTTGTTAGTTCATGTATGTCATGTGAATTTAATGAAAGTTGTATTATGTCATCCTATTTTACTGTCTGCTTTGCAAACATTTTGTAATGTAAAAATAATTGTAATACATTTTTTTGCAATTGAGCACCAATTAATAATACAAGTAACTTTTTTTAGTAAAAATATACCATAGCTTATTGGAAAAGTAGCCTTTTATGTTGAATATAATGCTATAAAAACATTTATGTCTGTTGGATTCTTATATATGAATCCATTAATTTTCTCTTTCCTGCCCCCCCCCCCCCTTTTTTTTTTAATTGTTTCATTTCATTTAAGTGAAACTCTGTTATGTGTTTGCAAAACACATATCAATTTCTTCATAATTAAAAAAAAAAAAAAAAAAAAATTATGCATGAAAAAAACTTCAAAAACTTTTTTTTTTAATTGATGACATAGTTTTAACATTTTAAAATTAAAATAACCAACTTAATTTTTTGCTATAAAAAAGATGTACTACAACGTGTTTTGTTTTTTCTTTTGTAGAAGTTACTGTTGGCTGGTTTTTCGTCTTTGTCGCTGTTGTGATCGTAGCTCTGTGTGGTTACTCAATGTGGAGGATATATTCTCGAAGACAAGACAAGTATGCTTATCATCTTATGCCTTTGAGTTGAGAAGTGATTCCACCTTAGTATTAAAAGAGGCATAAAAACTTGGGGATTACTTTTTAATGAAGTCTGCATTATATGTGCAAATAGTTTATACTTATTTTGATCACAATTTACATGGTTTTGAAATATTTTTAATTTTGGTAAAAAAAAATGTCACATGGGTTTGTACCTTTTTAATGTTTTCTTAAAGTCCATAAATGATATGTTTAAAATCCATAAACTTCTAAAAAAACACTTCCAATCCTTTTATTGATGTCTTTAATGATTTTTATGTAAACTTGAACATTCCACTGATTATTTATGTTGAAGAGCTTATGTATGATGCATTTTAATCCTTTGTGATATAATTTTAAAAATATATAAAGTCTATATGAATCTCATTGTGTTATATTCTTTCTTCTTTACTTATTCTTCTTTATTCCTCCATCTTTTCTCTCTGTCTATTGTGTTGCATTGAAATCCTAACGTGGTGTGCTCTTATTGGTTTTCCTTGACAGCATGTGAATTTGGTCAAGTCTTTGATTTTTCATTTAATTATCAAATTAATCTACACTAATTGCATTCACATTCATATTGTGTATTAATAGAGAGAAAAATTCTACCAGTATATTGCATACATATGCGCTAACGGGGGAGTCGAACTGAGGACTCCTAGATCAGTAGACGAGACCACCACATAGCCCCATCCCAGTGAGTCGCGAAGGGACGAATGATTGATTTGCTTGTGTGCGAATTGAGTGTGTTGTGTGTGGCAGTGAGTAGCCAGAGAGATGCTGAGGTGGTAGTGTGGAAGTCGTGCAGTAGATGGCGCTACTGATGTGTTTGATTATACAGGTCACCAATGTAGCTTTGTGCGCTAATGGGAAGTTGAACCAGGGACTTTTAGATAAGTAGACAGGTGTGTTAACCACTATATAAAATAGATCTCTGGTGTCTGGGAGTTTGTTATTTGTACACGAGACCACCACGCATAATAAGCAGAATATTAAGAAGTGATAAGTACATACTGTGCAAAATTTTCAAAGAATGCCTTACTTTCATTTTCTTTAGGGTATTCTGTATACAAGGTAAACGAGAATGATTGTCCTGATAACAAACAGCTATAATGGTTAATGAAGAATGATACAGAGATTTTCACAGCATACAAGACTTGTAAAACCAACTTTTGACTTCCTTCTACTATGATGTGTAAATCTTTGTATCATTATTCATTAAATGATTATATCATTGTTCATGAAATAGTTATAGTGTTATCATTGTTAACTAATAGCTTATGATCTAGGCGATGATTTCGAATACCTTGTATATTGAAAACATGGTATCCCAAAAAGTAAACAAACAATTATAATCTAGTACTACTTCTAATTCATGCCCTTGAATTTAAAAATTATTGCAGTCTAAAATTACTGTACTTTCCCTCTGACGAAACAAAATATATAAATAAGAAAAAAATAATGTTGCATCCTAAATATTTTGTTCAAATTATAAGAAATTGAGGAAAATGCTTTGCACAACATTTCCAACTCCGACCAAACAGTATAGTGGTTAGCGTGCTAGCTTCTAGGCCACGAGGTTGAGGGTTCGAGTCCCGTGTTAGGCATGGGTGTTTGTAAATGTATGTTGGCTTGTCTAATGACGAATGTTTCGGCGCATTATAGCCCTCGGTGTTGCTGACGGCGCCAGATAATCTGAAAAACAACCAACAACATTTCCAACAATATTATATTTTAACCCTATCGCTGCGTGAAATGCTTCCTGCCAGACATCTTTGAGCTTTGAAAAGAGTAAAAAAAAATGCTGAAATGCACAAAAATGTGGACATCTAATCCCATCTGTTAACCCAGATTTGAATAAACAATTAAACATCACAGAAAAGCAAAAATGAAACCATGAACGAGGAAAGAGCGGGTTGCACAGTTAAATAGATGGTAAAAACCCATCCCCGCAGAAATTTCGGCATGCACAAATTTTGCTACTTTGCCCGCGTAAATCGCGGGATGTGCAGCTAGAGGTTTAAAACTTATAAACAATTACTAAACCGCTGGGATAATCTAAAGTTTATGAAAATCATCTACTCTGTGTCAAATTATGATCTCCTTCTACTCTCAAACTGCCATTTTATGTGTCAATTTTGAATGCACAGTTTCCAATACAGATTTGTTACCTGACTGTGTGCAAAAGAAGGATATGTGTTTGATCTGTATAGTTATGATCTTCTTATCAGAAGGATTAAAAGTGTGACTCTTATAGAATCCCTTTCTTGCTTTTATACCTTATTGTGTTGGTCCAAGTCATTAAAAGTTGGAACAATTTGAAAAGAAATTTGGAAAGTAACATGTTCATTCCATGCATACCTAAAAGATGAGTAATAAAATTCGAAAAATTACTTTTTTAAAGTTATACAACCTTTTTTTAAATTTGTCGAGAGCAATTGAATGAACAAATTGAAATGAAATAAAAAATAGAAATATGGTTAAAAAAATATATTATAATTGGAGCTTTGTGCTAAATTTGATTTGAAAAAAAAAACAAAAAAAACATAAGTGTTCATGTAATTGATAAAATATTTGAGTTACTGTACGAAAGTTGAAACTGAATGTTGAAAATAATATAAATAAAAATTAACTTTGATAAATTTTAATAAATGTCTTGTAGACTGGCAATTTCTTTTTCCTTAATCTTTTAACCGTTTTCATTAAAAATAACATAAACTAAGAGTGAACGAAGCAACATAACACAATTAAGGTAAATAAATCTTTTTCTGCTTCTTTTGTGAATCTTTAAAAAAAATATCAAGTTAGAATGCATACTCTTATTTTACTTCTGCATTCTTATCACTATAAACAAAATTAGTACTTCAACAACTAGACTTATTTGCTATTGTGGTGAATATATTTTCTATAGCATTCTTGCATGCCTAGCCATGAAAAGAATATTATCTATCACTGTTAATTTCCTCTACTTCTCATCAATTTCATTTGAAGTGCTAAATATTATAAGCACTTACTGAGTATGGCATAAAGAACTTATAGATTGCCGTAGCTCCAGAAGGAAATTTCTTCCTTCACCCGTCATTTTAGGCCTGATCCTTAGTTTTCTCATAATATTTAAGTGTACCCAAAAGAGTATTTTACTGCCAATTTCTGTTTGATTTAAATTAAAAGCCAGTCCTTAACATGAGAAAAACCTTTTTCCATTGAGAAAAATGATTTCCAAAGCAATCTTTTTACAAAAATTCTGCTTCCAATAAAATTCAGTCAAATTGTCTCCTTTAAAAGAAAAAAATATGAGCCTCAGAAATGAGAATTCAAATGAGAGCCTTAGAAAAATCATGATCAAAAGATCATTATTTACTTCAGTTCCAAATAATCCTAATTTACTATTGGAAAATTTTACTGAACAGTAAAAAAAAAATAAACTCAATCCTAATCTGCTTGCATTCTCTATAACATTTTTTTTTATAAAACTAGTTAAATTCTTTCGATATCTTTTTAGTTAGTTTTACATTATGGTTTACCCACGGTCATTAAAATTCCTTAGTATTTTTTAACTTGTTTTCAAGGCCTTGAAAGTAATTGAAAATGCTTAGAGGTGCTTAATAGTACTTGAAAATGTTTTGAGATCCTTAAAGGTCCTACAGTTTTGCAGATGTTGTGTGCCCAACTGCAAAATTTATATAAATACAACTCAGACTTGCTATCACCTTGTGACCACCACCTATCTGCCCCGTATTGGAATTCTCTGACATATTTGTATTACACATACTCCAACTTGTAACTTTTTTAGTAGAATGTACTTTATTAAAAATTTATGTATAGACATGATGTCTGAAAGCTCATTTTCAAAGTTCCTTAAAAACATTATTTAGGTCTTTAAAAGAATGAATTTCAATGTGATTTGAGTGGGAACCCTGTAATAGAAAACACATTTTTGTCGTATAATCAGCATTAAAACAATCATCAAATTTGAAATTAGACTTGCTGGATTCTGAGGTACAATATTTCAATATCTATTAATTCCCCCAGAATTAACACAAAACTTAATGGAACTGTTCCACGATGAACTATTTTCGATCAATTATAATTATAAAAATATTTATACTTTATCAGGTATTCTGTGGTTACTTATTAAAGGTTAATAGTTTTCTCCTAAAGCATGTCCTGTGTCACCTACACCTTTCCCCCTCCCACAAAATTTCTTTCCCATTGACTTTCTGAATTTCTTTGTGCTGTATTATGGGAAATTTATTGTTAACCCTTCTTTGCATGATGATGGAAATTTCCATCATAATATTTAGTCAACAAAAAAAGGTACTCAAAACCCTTGTACTGTAAATTTGTTGTTGCTGGCAACTTTTTAAGCGACTATTGCGTACAAAAAAACGCAGTTGTCAAAAAATAGCAAACGTCACTGTCAATTACCAGGCCTACAACTTGTCATTCCGCTGTTTGTTGTGACTGGAAGAAATGAGCGAGATTTTAAATTGTTTTATGGAAATAAACGGAGATATAAAATACAATAAAAGTGAAAATGAGTGGAAAAAAGGTTTGTTTTCATGTTTTTGTTATTTTATATACAATTTATATCAAAACACTGTGAATAAATTTCTCAAAACTATGTGATAGAAATTTACATCACTATGCAGTAACTTCACTTGTAATGTACTGTAAACATTTTTTTGTTAATGTTCATTTTATGTTGTTTTTTAGGTAAACATGAATGATAGAGATATTGAAGATTTTTACATCTTACATTATCATACAGAATAAAGAAGATTTAGTAAAAAATATTTTTTTATTTATTTATTACTGAGCTAAATATGTGACAATGCATGATGATGTAAATTTCCATCATATTGTTTTTTACATAATACATATTTTTATTTACACCAAGATTTTTTTAAATATTTTTCCTTTAATCTAGAGCATTAATTACATCACCCTGATTTTTTTTTTAAAAAAAGAAAAAATCATGCAAAGAAGGGTTAACATCTATTTGATATTTTATTATTTTTTTTATCATGTCCCTTATAGATTTCTCATATACCTCACATTATTATTATTTTTCTACTCATTTAGGAAAAAAGGTGTTTCACCAGTTAACTATAATAGCTTGGACTCTTCATAAAGCTGCCATGAATCTGATTTATAACATTTACACATAGGAATATTGTCTTATCTTTTATCAGCTGGATATGTGTTTTCTTTTTATTTGAATTTTTCTTTCCTGTTTAGTTGCTCTCTATTTGTTTTGTACACTATTTTTACACACAAGCTGTGAATAAAGATCTCTTTTTCTAAATCTAAATTTTGTTCCCATATATTTTAGCATTATTTCCTTCTATTATTTATTTTGCCCTTTTTTTTCTAACCAGCGTGAATCTTATGCAAACAATGATTTTGAGCATCTAGCAATCCTACTCCAATCAATACAGCCAATCATATTGTATCTTTAAAAAGAGTTTATGCACAAAATTATTTCTTCAGCCAATCGCAAATACATTTTTCCTATTGCCAACATATAACAGTTGTGTGTGAGTCAATAAAGTACATTTTGTATATGTAAAGTTCCTTATACTGGGGCAATCATATTTTTAGCTATTTCGTATTCAAAATTGTAGTTTCAAATTTCTATTCTTGGAAAGTTAATGTGTTAAACATTATAAAGAGTTTTAAAAAAATATAATTTTAAAACATTTATAAATAACTCAACTTTTAATTTATTTGGCTGATAAAAAATATTTTAATTTTTTTGGGATATTAAAAAGGCAACAAATTAAAAAATTTAAGAACTTTCTTGATGAATATAATTTACTTAACACATTTATTCATAATTTAATAATATAAAAAACAAATAATTGCTTTAAAATGTATTATATCCTGCAGCTACATTTTTATCAGAATCCATTCAAATGAACTTGTGCCTTTCTGTAACTTGATGCCATCAACGCTATGCATACAAACCTACATTTTTTGTGTATTAGATCTACATTTAAAATTCTGTCTAAAATATTACTAGCTATAAATATTTTAATGAATGCACCTAATTAAAAAAATTAGATTAAAATAAAAATTGGTTTATCTGAAAAGTATTTAGCCATACCTGAAGAAGTTATACACATTTTGCAAAAACATTAAAAAAAAAAGATGCTGTCATAAATTCCCTCCACGTTGCTCACAAGAAACAATACTTGACTGATAATCATATTTCATACTTCTTATCTGTGCTTTTAGATAAACTATACACTATAAATGCATTTCACTTGAAAGTATATGTAATCAATATGTTTTCACTAATTAATAGATCATATACTATGAATAATAAAGATTTATATTCTCCCAGACAATTTTGACAGTTTCAATATATATATATATTTTTGTAGCTTTTAACAAGGCACCAATGTCTACCTTATCAACTAGAAATACTCCAAATTTAAACAATTGTTTGACAGTACTAGAATTAAAATGTTTTTTAAATGGTAAATTTAAAGTTTTCTTTTTTTTTTTATTTATCATAAATATAAAATTTCATTTTAAACAATTTGAATAAAAATACAAAATATATATTGAATTTTATAAAAATTGTAAACACTGAAGCCAAAAACTACTCATACCACCAACTTTGATATTTAAAAATAGCAGTTTGATGCAATTTATAACCAAAATATGTAATCGGGACACAAAATCTATTTTCATTCACCAATTCTTTCATAATTACTTCTCTCAATTGACATTTTTTTTACAGTTATTTCAATTGAACCTTAAAGTAGTGCATTTAATCCTGTATTTGCTTCTAGTAATCTTAATGAATCTTTTCTAGGGTACATGTTAATTAGAATACAACAGAGTTATTTTTTTTATCTCCATTTCTTCTAATGTGTGAATGGAGTCTTTTTTTGGAAGAACCATCTATAATTCCTCAAACACAACTGCACCCAATTTTCCATACCTTACAAGAATGTATTTTATGTAGGACTTGCATACAACTATTAAATATAGTACACATGATATGCGTAGCAGTAAAGCAGCTAGTAGATGCAATGGATTGGAAACTGCTGTTACTGTCATTACTTAACTTTCAACCAAATGGCATTGACTAGAGCTGGTTTACTGGATTTTTTAGGTAGAAGTAACTCGTCAAAGAATGAGGAAATATAACTACATAATTTGGACTTAAATTTAAAGGTTCAATAAAATCCCTGTATTTCTGTAGGGATGGTAAATCTCTGTAAAAGTAATTACAGGTCATTATAAAATCCTATATGTTTAGAAGTTTCTCCTTTTCCATTGTAATAACCTGTGATATTTTTTTCGATGAATAGAGAGACCAAATATTTTGACCTTTTATAAATATAAGAACAAGTTCCCTTATTTCTTTTACTCTGTGGATATTGTCATGTAATCCTGATGTCTAACTGCACAAATGTGGAGTGAAGAGGCTTCTTTTAATTTAAAAAGTCGGGCTTTCCCTTGTATCTTTTCAGATTTTTCTTTACATGGTGCACGAAACCTCTTTGTATTTGTTAACGAATGTGACATATGACAATGGAATCCATGGATTGAACCCCAACTCATCTCTGTACTTCCCCAGTATACCTGTTCTTTTTGTTAATCATTCTGTTTTTGTTATGGTTCTTAATGTCGTTTCAATATAAGGGTTCGATTCATTAGTGTCGGTTCAATAATAACAAAGCCGCAATGGCAAGAATATCCCCAATTTTCATTACTATGATGCAAAGCAAGTAGACCTTTTTGAAAGAATTTTTTCACGATTGGATGTGAGAATTATTTACCGATTTGAGATGTGCGTACGATTTTGTGGATTTGTATCCTGTTTGAAAATATGGCTGCATTTATTTCAGAGTGAGTAAATGCAGATTCCATTTTCCAGAACATTCTGCTCAGAGGTTAGAGGTCGACGATATATCAATACGACGATATTTTTTTTTAAATATCGATAATAAAAAATAGCGATAAAAGTCACCGATATATCGATATTTTCAAACATTTTTAGTTTTTTGATGATTGTTATGAATACTTTCCTGTGTTTTTTCGATTTTATTTATTTCCTTTTCAAAACTAAAGTTTGGATTTGGCTGAGAGACATTTAAAATGACTCCCTAACCAAAAAGAAAACATAATGTAATGAAAGCTAATATCACTTATTAGCACTGAAAGACAACGTAAGCGCTTTTACCGTTCTTCCTGGTGGAAGGTCCGTCGTTAACTTTAGGAATCTGTCCACCAAGATAATTGTCAGATGGCAGAAAAAAACAAGAGAGAAGGACTTTCTCTCTTTCAGAAAGAGAAAAAGAAATTTAATTTATTGATCGTTTCAAAGGCTCATAAAACTTTTCTAAACAATGCTGAACTCGCTATCAAGCTTTAGTGCGTACACAACTTCGACTACAGTGATAATTCAGATTCCACTGCAAGCGCCGAGCTCCTTTCGGAACAGCGGTCAAAATCCAACAAACTTGAACTCTTTGCATTGATGATATTTATATCCTGGCTGAAAAACTTGCCTTTCAAAAGATTTTGGCGATCAGAACGCCTTGGGAAACACCTTGAAATCTCTAGATTAACTAGTGTATTGTCAATTTCTTAAGCCAATGTAGAGGCCACATCACTTACCTCTACAAGCCCATATTATCGCTGCTAAATTATGAATTTAATAAAATAAAACTTTATGAAGAACTATCATTCTCTATACTCGCTATGTTACTGTTACAATATTATAGAAAAAAAGTGATAACTAGTTTGAATTTAGGATTTAAACGAAAGGAAAAAAAATGAGAAGAACAGAATATATCTAAAGTAGTCAGTGCTAGAGGTGTGGGTAGCAACACGGGGTGACGCGTCCCCCTCCCTCTTTTTAAGAAAAATACCCATGCACCCCCCCCCCCCCTCCTTCACTTTTCAAACTACTGAAATCACTGAGAAAAAGTTATTATTCTTACATTTGAAAACTTTAGAACTATTTATGATATATATATCGTATAATTATAAGGGAGGAACTTTATTCTTTTAAGTTAAATTTCTATTCTTGACCCTCGTTTAATGTTAATGTTCGGGAGAATAAATTATTTCTTTACTAGTTAATATTTTTATTATAAGTTACGAAATTATAAAATATATCGTTGAAGATGGGAAAAAGAAGGGGGGAGCAGATTTTGGGCATCCCCCCATTTTTTCACCACTTCTACCACTGCAAGTAGCTGCTAAAATGCCTCAATTTTACTGTGGAAAAAAGTGTGAGAGTTAGAGAGTAATTAAAACTATTTTAAAATGCAGAAGTATCACTTTAATGCAGAAACAAATCGTAATAAGGAATATCCCCAACGTTCTTGCTAATAGAATATGTCCACCGATAGCTTGTAAACCATTGCCAGATGCGAATTTCTTTGAAAACTCACGTGGCTGCTCCATTTGTATTTCCTTAAAATCTGAACTGAAGTGAATGCATTAAAGTTTGATTTTATTTGATTGACTGTTCCGCTATTTTTTATATTAACGCCGGTAATTCCTTCGTAAGATTTAAAATAAACCTACAAAACTTAATTTCTTAAGGCTAAAGAATGACTTCGTAAGTATTCCTCACAAATTTATTACTTATTTTTTCAAAAAAATTCGTTTAATATTTGCATTACGGTAATCGGCATGTTTTGTAGCTGACTTGTGAATGTTTTTTTTTCTACAAAGTTAATGTTTAAATTTGTATTTTGTGCAGTTATCCTTTCATTTAACTGAACTTTTACAGAATGTTTATTCCGTTATTAATTTTGCGATTCACCGTTAAATTTTCACATTTCTTTGAAATTATAAAGAGATCGCACAATAAACAAATAGTGTTTAACAATTAAAATTGGTCCTTCATTGTATTGGAGGTGCAAATGTACTATGATAAATTCCTTGTTTACCAGCAATGCAATTTGACGTGATTTTTGTACAGCGGCGCCAAGCCCAAGGTCAAAATTATGTATTTGTATTTTCCCATTTGTCTCTAAATCGTTATCCCAATCGCTGTTCAACAATTATTTCACAAACTAAAACAACTGGACTTAATGATCGTTTTGTTTTTTGGAACTATCGACTGTCTATTTCTGAAACTTAATGAAGTGCTTAACACAGCCAAATACGTCTCGTAATTTTGAGCATCTAGAAGAATACGAGATCGAAATCTTCTAGTGTAAACCCCTCTCTCCTGCCCCACCACACCAACGAGAGGACATTGAGGCCACGACAGATTTAATGTGCACCAGCCCCCATTAGGTACACACCGATATTTGGCGGACAGAGGCCCGAACCCACAACCCTCCGGTTACGAGCTCGATACTCTACTGCAAGGATATCGGAGCCCTAGACTTAATGATTGTTGACAATTTCCTGTTAATTGTTTGGTTTAATTGGTTTGAAACTTCCGACTGACTATTTCTGCCTCTTACTTAACACAGCCTTATACGTCTCGTAATTTTGAGCATCTAGAAGAATACGAGATCAAAATATTCTAGTGTAAACACCTTTCTCTGACACCACCACACCAACGAAAGAATATTGAGGCCACGACAAATTTAATATGCACCGATCTTTGGCGGCCCAAGGACTGAACCCACAATCATCTGAGCATGAGCTCGATACTTTAACCAACAGGCTAGTGAGCCCGATAATTTTATGGTCCTTAAATTTTTTTTAAAAAGGACCTTGAAAGTCTTTAATTTTTTTTCTTCATTGAAAGTGAGAACCCTGATAAAGCTATTTTAGGACTATCATAGAGTTTGTAAGGCTTTATCAGACTAAACTTGCCTATAACACCACTCAAAAATAATTTCTAGCTTCGCCACTGTTATGTACACACAGAGTTCATCCTAGAAATGAAAAAGGGTAGGGTGCTATTTTCCAAAAAAATGGGCACTTCCTGTTCACGGGGGCACTTTTATGGCAAATTGCAGAAATACGCGTTTTCTGCCACAATTTCAATATTGTTATACTTTTCTACCACGATAAATAATTTTCAATATTCTAAAGAAAAAAAATTATAATGCAAAAATCTGTGAATGAAAAATTCGCTCAGAAACTTAAAAGATATCAAAATACTGATAAAATGCTTCAGTCCTAATTCTGCTGGAATGAGACTGAGGAAATTATTAAAATTAAAGTGCAATATACACAGTAAAATTTTCATCTAATAGTAATTTTTATAAAATTATCAATTTATAATACAGTAAAATTAAGATAAGAATGTTTTACTATAATGAAAATGGGTGTTAAGATAAGAACTTTTCACTCTTTCAAAATTTTCTAAAGTTTGAATGAATCAACCTTAAACTTCATCTCTTAGGTTTGCCATTGTTAGATAGAGAATAGTTTCTTCAAATTTAACATTATTCATTGTGGGATATCACAAGGAGTATTCCGATGGACTATGTCCTGAAATTTGTGCATTTTTTTATTTTCCAAATCGGATCAAATTTAGCGTCAAAACGGCGATTTTTTTGCCGTGCATGCCGCTATTATGTAAGCTGTAATAGAAGTTTTATTTTTTTAAAAATCAGAAATAATCTCGGATTTTGGTTGCATTCCTGTTATGTTTAATTTTAAATGTGAAACGGATGTTTAGAAATTAATTGGTAACAGTCAAATTACCAAAAACACCCCCTAAACTTAACAGGAGGACATCGCGATTATGCGTGTCCAAACGGAAATATTCTTTTTAAATTCTTAGTGTAAACATTTGATGGTTATAAACCTTTAACTAAGTTATTCAAGTCTTTCAAATTCCTTTCTTCACTATTTTGAAGGAGGCATGGTAAAAATCCAGCGAAATACACTTAATCAAAACACGCATGAAATGGCCATCGGAGTTTACTAATGTGCACTTGGGAAATTGTAAGACGGCACCCTACAATCCACCTACTAATAAAGCACGTTATATAGACATCTACTCAATGGTTTCAGTCCCTGATATATACGTTGCGCGTTTGAACATGAATGCACATGCGCGACAGTCGATTTCAGGAGGGGTGATCCACATATTGTGTACTGTTGGGAAGGAAAAAAACGAAAGTTTTTTTAATTCTTTCAGGATGAAAGTTTTTCTGAAAAAGGGCAGGAAGGGCGCTATTTTTATAGAAAAAAGGCAAGAAGGGCGCTATTTTTATAAAAAAAGGGCAAGCAGGGCGCGCCGCCCCTCGAAAAATGCCTTGGATGAACTCTGGTACACACATTAGTACCACAAATATATTCTTATTCAGCTATTTTGTTCAAAATAACATTGCATTTATATTTTCCTCATTTTTTTATATTTTGAACCCATGGAAATATAAATGGAGATGCATGCACAGATTGCTACTTATACCTCTAATCAATTCAATTTATTTTTGTGTGCAAGTACATCAGTGTTTGGTGACACAAATCGCCAACTATTCCACAAAAAAATGGATTTCCACTTTTTTTACCAAACCTTTTATTAATTGATAAAAATGCACATTAAAATATCATAAAAAAAATTCTGTATAATCTTTGTTTAAAATTACAATTTTAACTGCAATTGTAAACAAAAAATTTTGTTTACTTCGGCTTGAAATGAAACCTGGAAATTTAAAAAAATTGTCTGGAAAAGTCAGGGAAAGTGGCAACACTGTAATCCTTTACATGAAAAGAATATCTAACGTTTCTAGGCATTAATCGGCTTAACACAGATCTGCACTGTATTTGGAATTTTAACCCTCTGTTGTATACCAGGAATTAACACTTCCTGATTTTAATTTTTTATTTAAAATGATGGTAACAGATGCACTATAGATTTTTCGGTAACTTTCCTTAGATTTATTTAAAGAATTTCAAATTGAAGCTCTTGAATCTTAATTCTCAACAGTTTTCTAATTACCATTATTAGTGTTTGGCTGCAAACAGTCACCAAAAAATCACCGGGATCCCATTATGCATACCTAGATCAAAAAAGAGTTGCTAAAAATTGTCAGGTTCTTTTGTGCAATTTGGCACTGAGTTGTCCTTGTACCAGAAAAATTCAACCAATCTAGTGCATGTGCACTTTTAGGTTAAGTGGCTTCAACAGTGTAATCGAGAAGTTGATAGGTAGTATTCAGCTTACACTTTGTGGCATACATTTTGAATTCCAGATAATAATGAATCGTATGTTTTAGTGGGTAACTATGTAAATGAGAAGTTTTTTTTATTAGTGAAGTCATATGTACAGTAACTCAAAGTTTCAACAGTAATTTTGAATGAAAAAATAATCTGTATTGAACTGCACCTGGTTTTCCTTGCAGCACAATAAAAATTGAGTAAAAACTTTTTTTTTTATTATTAAGATTTTATAGCTTTTTTAAAATTTGACAATTATATTTCGAAATTCATTTCATCTAAAATAATGCCACCCACCCCATCCTGCAAAGTTTTCCATAACATATTATTCATTAAACTATGTTTGCATATGATTTCGGATTTCTTAGCCCACTGACAATCCAGGGAATGAGCGAAATTTTACCTTTGGAAATTTTACAGTTCACTGCAATAATTTTTTAATTATATTTTTAATTCAAATATGTAATTTTTTTAAATTATTTTTTTATTTATTTGTTTTGGTTAGGTTATAAACTATCATCCTAAAAAAATATTTTATTTTAAATTTAAAAATTTTGCATATTGCTGGAAAAACTGGGGACCAAGTAACACATATATACGTGCAAGACCGTCAGTGGGTTAATAACAACGGAAATTGACTAGTTGGTTTTTTACAACTTTATCCATTTTTGTGTAGACGAGTAAAAGTACTATATGAAACACCCCACCACTGAAATGAAAGTCTAGTTATGCCGTGTCTAATAACATTTGCCAAGTAAAATACAAAAGGCATGACAAAACAATTACCAGTAAAATATAATACAAATACATCAAAAGAATTGGGAATGTGTGTAGTGGTTAAATAACACCTGCAAGTTTAGAGATCAAAAGGCTTGATTATCTTCTGTCAGAAATAACGCAAACTGAAGAAATAATCAATCAAATAGAGCTAATCACCGGAACTGTACTTCACTCAAACCAGAAGAATATCTTGCCAAAATCGTGGTTTAAATGTGAACTCAGGCCTGTCAAGTGTAGTTTAATTTTGAAAAACTTATTAATTTTTTACGATTCTATGAAATGAAACATCGAGAGTGATGCCAAATGAGAAAATATATTGTTGCGTGGATGGGTTCGAAAGATTTGAAGCCAAAATCAGATCAAAACTTGCAGAAATTTATTCCGATATAACTCTTCGTAGATTCTCGTACAACTCTGAGCTTCTCGTTCTAGAAGACTCAATACAGCTCTTTACACAACAATAGAGCTCCACCAGCAGTTAAAAAAAAAAACTTCACAACTGCTACAAATCACCTCAAAAGACAATGCAATACAGTTCGTTTTACAACTACTCTGAATGCTCACTGAAAGACAGCTAACTCAGTAATTCCAGTCAACTAACTAACTCCACTCAGTCAGTTAATTCTACTCGACTAACTCCACTCACGGCCGGCCTTATATAGGAGTCAATACTTCGTGAATCTTTTAGAGATAGAAATTTGGAGGACTTTCCAGATTGTAGTTGAAAAGTCCTATACATGTACATGGGGACCAAAAATGTCACCAAGTTTGGCGACATTTGGCGATTTCTCGCCAAATTTAGCGACAAAAATTAGTCGCCGAAACCGTTGCCAACTTTGCTCTATCTCACTAATTTGGCGACATTGCCTTTACCATAATGTTAAATGCCCTGCTCCTTGTAAAACTCGCTTCCCAGCGTTATCTCTGTAAAACTTGTTATCAAGCATTAATAGACACACTGCAGGGAAGCAAAGTAAAGACGAACTATTGCACTGCCTTATGTGAAATGTACATAAATTTTTCTTTTTTTTTTAATTCTACAAAATATTTATAAATATACAGAAATTCGTAACAATATATAGTACTCATTTTATAAATATCCGTAAGTTTTGAAATCCTGCTGCTTTTTTATGCATAAGTTTTAATGAATGATTCTTTAGCCTACTACAGAAGCCAAAGAGTGATATGACGCCAGAGGAGTTGGCTAAAAGAGAAGAGGAAGAGTTTAATACTGGTCCCCTATCTGTCCTAACTCAATCTGTAAAGAACAACACCCAAGTTCTGATCAACTGCCGTAATAACAAAAAGTTGTTGGGAAGAGTGAAGGCCTTTGACCGGTAAGTTCAGTTTTTTTCCCCCTTCGTGGCATGGATAGGACTATTTAAAACCATGTGGTATTTTTTTTAAGGTTTTCTCGCAGGGTTCTCACAGTCATTAACAGTGCTTAATATTCTCGAACTTGTTTTCAAGGCCTTGAAAGTGCTCAGAGGTTTCAAGTCCTTGAAAATGCCCAGAGGTCCTTGAAAGTCCTTAATTTTTGTGGGTATTGTGTGCCCAACTGCAAAATTTATAAAAATACAACTCAGACTTGCTACCCCTGCATGACCACCACTTATCCACACCGTATCGGAATTCTCTGACATATTTCTATTCTGCATATACCAACTTGTTACATTTTTGATAGAATACACTTTATTCAGGGATGCCAGTTTTCCTCCTTTTGGAGGATTTCCTCCTTTTTGGTTTTTTTATGTAACATTTTCCTCCTCTTTCTCCCTGTCTTGAGGATCCACTTTTTTTCTGATCTGAACCAGTTTTTCCTGCAAAAAGTATACTTTTCCTCATGTCTAAACAAAAGATTTTCCCTCTTGGCTCCCCTTTCCTCCCAGATAACTTCACTAACTCCTAATATTTGAAATGTAATTATTATATAGTATGAGAAATTTCATTGTATCTTTAAAATTATTGAATTATCCTTCCTGCATGCTCTTTTGTTGAATTTTTGTGTATTCCATCCGCGAGCTTTTTCAACGAATTTTTGCTTTTTGCTCTCTGATCACTCTCATCCCTGTTTATTAAAAATTTATATATAGACATGGTGCCTGAAAAAAAAATTCAAAAGTCCTTAAAAAACATTATTTAGGTTCTTAATAATCATTGATTTCCATTCTGTGATATGAGTGGGAACTCTGTCCTGTCTTTATAATTTATTTTAAGTTATTGGTTTTACTCATCTCTATATATATAAGGCAAAGCCCTCACTCACTCACTCACTCACTCACTCACTCACTCATCACTAATTCTCCCACTTCCCACATAGTCACAACTCTGAAAATCGGCAAAAATATCAACAATGGTAAAAATAGAAAAAGTAAACTATTCCGATCTCGATTAACACACTTTAAGGGGTCGAAAAGGGGTCAAACGTTCCAAACGGGGGACATTCGAAAATCCTACTTCCCACATAGTCACAACTCTGAAAATCGGCACAAATATCAACAATGGTAAAAATAGAAAAAGTAAACTATTCCGATCTCGATTAACACACTTTAAGGGGTCGAAAAGGGGTCAAACGTTCCAAACGGGGGACATTCGAAAATCCTACTTCCCACATAGTCACAACTCTGAAAATCGGCACAAATATCAACAATGGTAAAAATAGAAAAAGTAAACTATTCCGATCTCGATTAACACACTTTAAGGGGTCGAAAAGGGGTCAAACGTTCCAAACGGGGGACATTCGAAAATCCTACTTCCCACATAGTCACAACTCTGAAAATCGGCACAAATATCAACAATGGTAAAAATAGAAAAAGTAAACTATTCCGATCTCGATTAACACACTTTAAGGGGTCGAAAAGGGGTCAAACGTTCCAAACGGGGGACATTCGAAAATCCTACTTCCCACATAGTCACAACTCTGAAAATCGGCACAAATATCAACAATGGTAAAAATAGAAAAAGTAAACTATTCCGATCTCGATTAACACACTTTAAGGGGTCGAAAAGGGGTCAAACGTTCCAAACGGGGGACATTCGAAAATCCTACTTCCCACATAGTCACAACACTGAAAATCGGCACAAATATCAACAATGGTAAAAATAGAAAAAGTAAACTATTCCGATCTCGATTAGCACACTTTAAGGGGTCGAAAAGGGGTCAAACGTTCCAAACGGGGGACATTCGAAAATCCTACTTCCCACATAGTCACAACTCTGAAAATCGGCACAAATATCAACAATGGTAAAAATAGAAAAAGTAAACTATTCCGATCTCGATTAACACACTTTAAGGGGTCAAACGTTCCAAACGGGGGACATTCGAAAATCCTACTTCCCACATAGTCACAACTCTGAAAATCGGCACAAATATCAACAATGGTAAAAAAAGAAAAAGTAAACTATTCCGATCTCGATTAACACACTTTAAGTGGTCGAAAAGGGGTCAAACGTTCCAAACGGGGGACATTCGAAAATCCTACTTCCCACATAGTCACAACTCTGAAAATCGGCACAAATATCAACAATGGTAAAAATAGAAAAAGTAAACTATTCCGATCTCGATTAACACACTTTAAGTGGTCGAAAAGGGGTTAAATGTTCCAAACGAGGGATATCCGAATGTTCCTCTTCCAATGTAGTCATTTTTCTGATATTTTTTTGCAAATGTTAAAAAAATAAGTCATTCCAATATCGATTAACGAATTTTTAAGGGATGAAAAGACGACGCAACATTGAAACTATACGATGATTAACTTAATGTCTAATTAACTTAATTCCAATACAGCTACTACTTTGAAATTTAGAACTAAGAGCAAACATAAACACAATAAACTATTCCAGTTTACTATTCACAATTATAAATTTCGTTTAAAATGTCAACAAAGGAAAGTTCCTATTTTGATAAATCAATTTGTCGGGATCGAAAAGGGAGCAAATGTCTGAAGTGTAGAATACATGAATGTCTTTTGATCGCTAAAATGCTAATGGTAAAATTTCGTAGCGCAGCACGGGTATTCAGCTAGTATACTCTAAAATACAAATGTTCATTGTGTTCATATTTTTAACATTTGTTTCCTTCTTTGCGGGTTCTTTAAGAAATTTGTTGCGGAATCGGAAAAGAAAACTTTGTAAACTTGCTTTTTTTTTAAATTGCTGCATTACTAAAGAAATCTTGAGAATGATTTGTAAAAGTTATAAAGAACATTAAAAATTAAAGGATTTTTAGAATTAAAAAAAATTCAGTTGTATCAAGCACTTTATTTTGATTTTTGATATAATTTTACAAAAAAATTCAAAGGATACAATCAAATCCTGTTAACGTGAAATTGCTTTACATGAAATTTGTTTGACACTAAGTAAAAGCAATTCTTCGTACTTAATGTTAATGTATTCGTTTAACACGAAATTCGGTTAATGCAAACAATTTTGGCTGCCCCGTCGACTTCACGTTAACGAGGTTTGACTGTAGTTTTGGAGAAGAAAAAGATTAAATGTCACACTTGAGACTAAAAAAACTACTTCCAGTAGTTAATAAAACAAAAAATATCTATCAAATTATACATAAGACAATGGATTTTTTTTATATTAAATTATGCGTACATCTATCTCAGCATTCAAATTGGTGGGATAATTGAATTAGTTAAAGACTTTTTTTCTATTCTACCCTGTTTCAAGATGGCCATTTTCGAGTCCTTTTACTAATCTTTCTCCAAATTTTAACTGTGGAAAAAAAAAGCATTCACAAAAAATCAGTGCTTTTAAAAAGCATATTTTGCCCATTGTATATTTTAAAGAGACAGGCTTCAGTAGGCTTTGAGTGAGTATACTAGAAGACAAGATGAATTGAGCTCACTGAATATACTGTAGGGACCGGTTCCCCTATGGTTGTAGAGCAGTGATTCTCAATCTTTTTTTTGTCGCGGCACACTTTTAACGATTTCAAAATTTGGCGGTACACAAAGGAAAAGATAAGTTTTAAAGTTGTTTACTTACCTATAATACACTGTGTAAAATAGTTTATGATAATAATTTGGAATGTAAAATAAAATATAATATGTACTACAAAAACAACAGTACGTTTATTAAGGGATTAATTACAAATGAATAATAAGAATATTTTTAATGAGAAATTTGAGCTTGATGTTTTTTGATAATTTCATTTATATTTGGTCCTAAAAATGACAATGCTACTCTCATATTGTCTTCTACATTTAACAGTCTCGATCTTTTTTTCGTTTTTATTTTGGTTAATACTGAAAATCCGAATTCACACAAAAAAGATGTAGAAAATTGTAATAATATTTTTAAAGCTTTTTTTTTGGCTATCATGGGATAATCGCATCTAATGTTAATCCAAAATGAATTAATTGATTCTTCTGAATATTTTTAAATTAAATCTCGATTATTAGAAAGCGAAATTAGTTCTTCCTCTTCATTCAAAGTTAATTCAAATACAGAAGTATTCGTTATCACAAATGGATTACAAACCCAATCAAATTTTTTTATATCTAATAATAAAAATTGGCCAAAAACGAGACAGAGAAATATGTAATGAAGCGGTGAAAGTGAAAAATCTTCGTTACAATATCCGTATATATATAAGTACTTTTCTTTAATTTAAACTTTACTAGTAATAAAAAAAAAAGCTTTATAATTTTTACTATATAAATTTCTAAAATTTGGCGGCACACTTTAAGAATTTGGCGGCACACAAAAGTGCCGCGGCACAGTGGTTGAGAATCACTGTTGTAGAGTATTGAGTGAGCTCAAATTAGGTTGTCTTCTAGTATAGTACTGTCTCTGATTTCGCCCTTCAAAACATTGGAATTTGCTTTACCTTGAAGTTAGCAAGTATGGCTAAAGTTGGTGAATTTTGTATTTTTTAATTAATGTTTTCCATTCTTTTTCATCTAAAGATGTTTGTTTTGATTTTTACCATATATTTATTATGCAGGGATGACAGTTTTCCTCCTTTTGGAGGATTTTCTCCTTTTTGGTTTTTTATGTAATATTTTCCTTCTTTATCCCTGTTTTGAGGATCTGCATTTTTCTGATCTGAACCAGTTTTTCCTGGCAAAAAGTATACTTTTCTTCATGTCTAAACAAATAATTTTCCCTCTTAACTCTCCTTTCCTCACAGATTACTTCACTAACTCCTAATATTTGAAATGCAATTGTTATATAGTATGAGAAATGTCATTGTTTCTTTAAAATTATTGAATTATCCTTCCTGCATACTTTTTTTGTTGGAATTTTTGTGTATTCCTTCTGCGAGTTTTAACGAATTTTTGGATTTCCTCCTTTTTGCTCTCTGATCACTCTCATCCCTTGACTATTTAGAATTAAATTTACTTATTAAATTTTTATTTTTTTAAATTCTCCATTATTTGGTTTTTTGAATTATAGCGCACGTCAGGGAATTTTTGAAGAAATCTTCTGGAAATCAGGGAAATGTCAGGGAATTTTATTTCTCAAATTCTGTAGCCATCCTGTTATTATTATGCAATGGTTTTGTTAATTGTAAATAGTGTCTAGATGCTTCCTTTTAAAGTTCTATTTTATTAAATTTATTAACAGTAATAATACAGGCTAGAAAAAAGTTGGCAACTCCAGAATTAATCAATACATTTCTAAATGTTTCTCTGTATGTCTTCATCACCAAAATCATTTGCTCTGGGTTTTTTGGAAAATTTCGCCTGTGAGGATATAAAAAACTCCAATGTGTGGAATCATGGTCAATTGGATTTTGATATTGAAAAGGAGCTCGGCGCTTTTTTACTTTGGTGCCTGAAGCTTTAGTTGAAACTTGATAACAAGTTGTCTGTTGTTTGGAGAAGTTTTGTGAGACTCTGAACAAAGAATAGTTTCTTTTTGAAAAAAAACTGTCATTTCCTTGGAGGGAAAATTCTTAGCAATATGTATTGATTTAATTCAGTTGAATTGAATTGTAATATTTTCCTTACTTGATCCTTTTCTTCAAATGGATAGATGGTTTCATGGTTTGCATGCAGAATGTGTTTATGAGGGGACAATCGGCTCAGGAATCTCCGATTTTAAGAGTAGGCAAAGCAGTAGTTCAAATGGAGAGTCTCTTGTCGATTCTTGTGCTGTTCTTATGATAGAGTTCTGTGTTTCTTATTTTCAAGATACAAATGTTGAGTAGTGCCCATTAGGGGCCGTTCAAATATTACGTAAGCACCTAGGGGGGGAGGGGGTTAGCGATTTGCTTATTTTTGCTGACAAGGGGGGGGAGGGGGTATGAGTGATGCTTACGTAAGCATTTAATAATCCCTTTATTTCTAAAAAGAAATTGAAACTTACAAAAAATTTCACTTTTGTACACCGAGTTCTAGGATAGGCGACTTTCCATTCAAATCGATCTTAGGGATTTAAACTTACGTCACATAAGAGTGACGTACTCTGCCTTCAGCCAATTACAATCAAACATTGATGATGCAAAATACTGCAGTTTCAAAATGAATAAAGGGGATTCCCCTCTTTTGGGTGTTTGGAGACGTGAATCCTACATTAAACCTAACTTATGTGACAGACAATTTTTGTTTTTGTTTCGCTTGGCGACTGGCGGGCGCCTAAGATGGAACAGTAGTTGGTTTAAGGTTCAAGATTCCGAATCAAGTTGTGTTTTGAACAAGTTTCTTTCTTCATTTTTTTCCCTTTTAAGGCGAGTTAAAGTTCATTATTTGCAATTAATCCTAACTTTTTTTTAGATTATTAACTTTAAAAAAAAAAATTCAGTAGCAGGGGGGGGGGGGGGGTACCGTATGTTTACATAATTATAGAGGGGGGGTATGCGATTGGCTTATTTTTGCTGACAAGGCGGGAGGAGGGGTCAAAAATTACCAAAAACATGCTTACGTAATATTTGAACGACCCCTTTAAAAGAACTCCTGGAAGGCATTCTCCTCTCCCACTCCTGAAACCCAGACTACTTGATAGTAGATTTGTTGAGCAGCAATGCCTTTGTGTACCTCGACTACCATACAAAATACTACCTACGTTTAACTAACCTATTAAAAGATTGATGTTAATTTTCTGTGTTTAAGGTAATTCTTTCTGATGTTTTTATTATTATTTTTCAAATAGACACTGCAACATGGTTTTGGAGAATGTGAAAGAGATGTGGATGGAAATGCCACGGACTGGCAAAGGAAAAAAGAAGGCAAAACCTGTGAGCAAGGACCGTTATATTTCAAAGATGTTCCTTAGGGGAGACTCTGTCATTATGGTTCTGCGTAATCCAATCCCCACCCAGCCTGTAAAATAAACTTGCTACACTTTATCATACCTTTTGTTTAATTCTGCTGTAAAAACTGACCATTTATCATGTCTCTTTTCATAAATAAACAACTTTCTAATTTTATTATGTCCTTAATTTTTGTATCTCATTGAAATACTGGTTACTTCTTTCAAATGAACTGGCGTAATTTATTGTTTTCGTTGTATGGATACTTTTATTTAAATTTAAAAAAAAAAGTATTAATTTGGAGATAGGTTTTTTTTTTTTTTTTTGTGAAAGCAAGAAAAGTGGTTTTCGATTCCTAGATTTGGGGCTAAAAATTGATTTTGAACAAACAAATGTACGTTTATAGCCCTTGTATAGGGCGTATAGCCATAATGTAGAACAAAAGCTAAAATTAAATATTTTTATAACAGATTGATTAGATATGCCAACAGGTTTTTTTTTGTTTTGTTTTTTCTTGAAGACGATTTTTATTGTTGAAATACATTAATTTTTTTTTTTCCTTTAGTGCATTTTGATGCAGATTTTAAGAACTAAGGCAAAAACAATATCGATTTTAAGCCATTTTTTATCAATTGCTGAAAAACTTAATTTTTCTCAATGCTAGGGAGGGAATATCGATTGAAACTGACAAAAAAATTTACTTCCAAAGCAGTTTTGTAATTTCCTTGACAAGAAACACTTTTAAAAAAAATCGAATATGTCCACAAAAAATCCATTGACTTTCACAAACAAAAGCAAAAACCTGCTAATGGCGCCTGTTCTACTTTATCCGTCAATCGCCTTTTTCCTTCTGAAGCGGCATCAGCCAAAGTCGACTTCCATGGTAAATAATGTCCACCTATTTGAGAAATCGGTACGTACGTATTATCGCAACCAGGTTGGCGCGATTTGACGGCATTCAATTTAACCAGTAAGCAAAATAATTTCTTTACGAAAACCACGTATAACACGTAGGGTCGCCAAATTTGGCGATTTTTGCGAATTTTGGTTGCCGTAAGTAGGGTCGCCAAATTTGGTGATTTATGCGAATTTTGGCCTGGTTGCGTTAATACGTAAGTACCGAGAAATCTCTCATAGGAAGAGAGGTATCAGATCTGTTTCCCCTAACCGCCACAGGTGTCGCTGGCTGTCGACCATTTGCACGGAAATAAGGATAAACAATGGTTTGATTGGCTGATAGAAGCTGCAAACAGCACATGTCCCATTTTTCCTAACAAGCGCATATGATAGAAAAACATGTCAAACAAAGAACCAATTTTGTGCTTACATTTCTTAGGTAGTGGATAAAATACTTTAAAAAGTATGTGAATTTTTATTTCTTTTGCAATAATACACATTTTTTACATTAAAATGTAATTATTCTAGCTACTTTTATTATTTTCAGCAGAACAAGGATATTTTTATTGCAGATTAAATTTCTCTTAATAAATATAAAGCAATTTCATTATTTTGATGAGCAGACCAAACGGTATAGTGGTTAGCGTGCTAGCTTCTAGACCGCGAGGTTGCGGGTTCGAGTCCCGTATTGGCATGGGTGTTTATAAATGTGTGTTGGCTTGTCTAATGACGAATGTTTCGGCGCATTATAGCCCTCGTGTTGCTGACGGAGCCAGATAATCTGAAAACAACCAACCAACATTATTTTGATGATACATTTCCTGCTTGAAGTTTTGTTATCATACTAATGAGAATGGTAAATGAAAAGTTTATAATTTCATTTATAAATTTTTCTTCCAAAACAGACTTATCTCACACAATTTCAAGACGATAAGAAGAATCCCTTTTACAGATTGTTAACTAATAATATTAAAATTACTTTGACTTTTCTGTTGATTTTTTTAATATACAAGTGCTTTAGTCAGGGGGAGGGATGTATCCCCTCCCCTACCAAATTTTTCTTTTCGCTAATAGAGAGTGCCAAAATTAGAGGATTTTATTATTTAAAATGATAAATTTATTTAAAATGCTTCAAATTTTTAAATATGCGTAGACAAAATATCCGTTAACGTGATTGCTAAATACATGTGGCATTAATAGCAAAAATGATTGCCAAGATTTGCTGATTTTAATTTCATATCCCCTCCCGAAAAAAAATTATGGATACGCCTCTGTTAATATATATTAATTTTATGTAGAAAGAATATGAAAAACCGGCTCATTATGTTCATACGGAAAAGAATTTAAAGTTACCTTCAATATTCTTTATAACATGGTTTTTAATGTAAATTCTTTCTGAATAAGTGACAAATTTGATACCATGTTGTTACAGAAACATAGGAAAACTTCATTCCTATTGGATAATATTTCGCGCCGAAAGACGTTCACTTTGCGCCATTTGCATTAGCCAATCCGAAAGCAAACTCATTTTGTCGATGGTCCAATGAAAGTGTAGGAGCAGGATCATTCCCGAGTTGGTCTTTGTTGTATACATAAAAAGTCTATATTATTTGAAGTCGTGGCAGAAATAGGCACCCAGAACCTCGCTATGTAAAAATATGATTTGAAATGAAGTGAATGTGCCATCCATGTGCATTGTTTTGGTTGAGGAAGATGGTCATTCGTGTTTAGTTTTAATATTTTATTCTTTTCGATGCACCCATCTTGATTAAAACAAACAAAATGGCATCTAATGAAGCTCCATTTTGTACTGACGAAGAAATTTTGCAAGAGTTGAAGAAACTAGGTTACAACGATATTCCCGCAGATGCTTTTCTTATGATGAAGAAAGATTTGTCCGAACTAGTTTTAAAGGATCAAAGCATCTCCTGCACCTCACTAAAAAGTCAAGGCAAACGATCCACAATTAGAGATGTAAAGTATCCAATCCAAACACAGAATTTAAACCAAACAAATTCATTTCTTCCTGAAAAGTCTCCGACATTCATCGTGGATGCTAAGACAAAAGCAAAAGCTCCTTCAGATTATTTATATATTCCATCAGAAATATCAGTTGAAGATAAGTCTTTATTCAAATACAGCAATAGTTTGAAAAATTCCAACCATGCTAATAGTCATCATAAACTTTCAGAAGAAGACCTATCTGAGGAATCCGACACTTCAAAAGTTGACAACTCGCAGTCTGGTTCAGACGTTCATATTGGTGACACTACATCTTTCAGTAAATACAAGGAGCGTTTACAAAACTTTAAGGCTGGACGCCAGTCTAAATCGATGGGCTTAAACTTAGTTAACAATGGAGAATTCTCCTCGAACTCAAGTTCTGTGTCCCTTGAAGGGAACAAGATAAAACGAAAAGTGCTGCGACATAAAAATGGGAAACCCGTTATAACCGAGGAATTTCTAGAAATACCCAGCATCTTTAACACGTCCTATCCAGAAACTGAAAACTCGGATGCAACTCCCAACTCAATTTCCAGTGACGAATTGTCATTCAAGTCTAACAGCTCCAGTGGGAGCACATCTATTGCAAGTCCTGATTCTTCCGAAACTCCAAGGTCAACAGTGTCGATATCGTCAACACGTTCGGTCCAATCGCGAGCATCAAATCATCGTAAGAAGAAAAGTGACCCAGTCGCCATGTACAATTACTATAAAAAGTTTTGGAATGACTTTAAACCTCCAGGCGAGAAAACACATGATAAACTAAGGTGGGCTGTTCGGGACCGAATGTTGGATTATACATTGTGAGCCTGTAAAATTGGATGCAAAAAAGATTGTGTTTTCCATAATGATTGCACATTTATCATGGACAAAGATTTTCCACAACAAAATGAGGTATTCAATTTGTATCTTATAGTAAGAGTTTTTCTGTATGGATATTGACTGAATACCTAGTTGTATAAATGCCTATTGGTAACTGACTAATTATAATATACTCATCTCGGACATTTTTTACTGGTGGATTTGCAAAAAAGATCTACTTTTCAATTTTATTCACGAAGTTTTGTATAGCTGAACCAAATTAATTTTCAAATAATTTTCTTTTAGAAATGTTTGTATTAAATGTATAAATTAATTTTGGAAAATTTTCAAATTCTGTGTGTGATACTTTAAGCAAGTTTTTTTTTTTTTTTATCAATGGTAAGTTCAATTGGCTGTGTTCAAGCTAGAGTCCATAATTATTTTATCTAAGAAGCTAATCACAATTTTCTTTTTAGTAAAATGCTTAAATTGTTATGAATTTCATAATTTTTAATGTTTAGTCTAAAATAAAAGAAATTTAAAAAAATAACATTCTTGTAAGCTTTAAATTTTAAGCTATTTTATACCAAATATCCTGGAAAATTAATTTCCAACTTCTTCCTTGTTTTTTTTGGTTTTTTTTCCAAGTTGATGTCTAATCATCAGTTAACAGAAATAGTTAACACATATTAATTTGGATAAATTACAATTATATATATATTAAAAAAGTCCATCCTGTGAAATTTGATTATCTACTGTGGTTCCGGCGGGCCGCTGAAAAATCTGTTGCGGGCCAAATCCAGCCTGCAGACCTCGTAGAGGCTGACGCTGATCTAATCAATTTATCTTCGTCTGCAAATACATCAGTGTTTGGCAACAGAAATCGCAAACATTTTGCTGTTGTACAAAAAAGTGGATTTCTGCTTTTTTTACCAAAATTTTGATTAAATGATAAAAATGTATATTAAAATATTGGTAACATTTTTTCTGTGTAATCCTTATTTGAAATTACAATTTTAACTGTAATTGTATGCAAAAATATTTTGTTTACTTCGGCTTGAAATGAAACCTTTAAATTTAAAAAAATTTGTCTGGAAAAGTCAGAATTTTGTTCTGCATTTTGAGTGGCAATCCTGCAACAGGATGTTTACTATGTTCGGTATTTCTGATCTCAAACTGTAACTTTTGGATAGCTTATAAACAGTTTCTGCTCTGCAAGCAGATGAACCCAAAACCCAATTGAATACTCCCCCCCCCCCTTCTCCAACGCTATGAAATAGGTTGCCATGGTTATATACTCTTTGTAACTAGTTTGGGTGGAAGTTGATAGTATCAGGGTTCCCACGGTCATTGAAAGTCATTAAAAGTGCTTAATATTTTTTAACCTGTTTTCAAGGCCTTGAAAGTGCTTGAAAATGCATAGAGGTGCTTAAAAGTCCTTGAAAATGCTTAGAGATCCTTAAAAGTCCTTAATTTTTGCGAATGTTGTAACAACTGCAAAAGTTATAAAAATACAACTCGGACTTGCTATCCCTGCGTGACCACCACTTACCTGCATCGTATTGGAATTCTCTGACATATTTGTACTATGCATCCACCAACTTGTAACTTTTTTGATAGAATATACTTTATTAAAAATTTATATATGGACATGATGCCTAAAAACAATTTTTCAAAAGTCCTTAAAAACATTAGTTTGGTCCTTGAAAGTCATTGAAAAGTCATTGATTTTCTTTCTGTAATTTGAGTGGGAACCCTGAGTATAGATCACTAGGGTGGTTGTTAAGCCTTCTTTAACTTTAAGTCAATAACCAAGAATACAATATCCAAAAGTTGCAGTTCGAGATCAGTTAGAAGTGTCGAGTTAGTATCAGTTAGATAGTCGAGAAGTGTTAGGTACTTACGTAAAAACTTTCTACATTTTTAACATAGCAAAAATCTTGCTAATTGTTGAATTTCTTTTCTGTTGTCAACTTTCTTTGTAAATTGGAGTAAACTATCTATTAAAATTAATATATTGTTGCGTGAATGGGTTCGAAAAATTTGAAGCCAAAGCAGATTAACACTTGCAGAAATTTATTCCGATATATACTCTTCACAGATTCTTTTACAAAACCTGAACTTCTCGTTCTAGAAGACTCAATACAGTTCTTTACACAACAATAGAGCTCAAACAGCAGTTAAAAAACTTCGCAACTGCTACAAATCGCCTCAAAAGACAATGCAATACAGTTTGCTTTAGAACTACTCTGAATTCTCACTGAGACTCAGTATCTCAACTCAGTAATTCCAGTCAACTAACTCCGTCAGTAACTCAACTAACTGCCGACCTTATATAGGAGTCAAACCTTCTTGAAACTTCTAGAGGTAGATATTTGGAGAACTTTCCAGATCGTAGTCGAAAAGTCCTATACATGTACATGGGGACCAAAAATGTTTCCAGGTTTGGCGACATTTGGCGTCGCCAAATTTGGCAGCAAAAATTAGTTGCCAAAACCATCGCCAATTTGGCGAGATTGTCATTACCATAATGTTAAATGCCCTGCTCCTTGTAAAACTCGCTTTCCAACGTTATCTCTGTAAAACTCTTTATCAAGCATTTAGACACACGTTGCAGGAAAGCAAACCCTTGCACTGCCTTATGCGAAATGTACAGAAATTTATCTTTTTACATAAATAATGCTACGAAATATTTCCAAATATACTGAAATTCGTAACAATATCATCATCATTACCATTAAATACAAAAACACTTTGTAGTCCAGAAAATGATCCCTTGTTATCATAGGTATTAAGCGTTAACCTTTTTGTCATTTAAACGAAAAGCTCCCCAAACATAGTCGATCAAACTTAATAACAAAAATGTTATTATAGATCATTTAAAAACAAATCAACATAATCTCTAAGATGACTTGAAATTCTACTTCAATTTAATCAAAGTATAATAAAAAAAATTTAGTCGTTCGCTTTCTTCTTGATCTTTAAATAAAATCTCTACAAGAATGAACGATCGATTCAGAATAACGTCGTGGTAAAGCGCTCGATAAATTACAATATTTTTGTTTTCATTTTTATAAGGAAAGAAACTTAATAATTGGAAAGATTTTAGCTACAGGAAAAAAGTAGATGGTTTAATACGTAAATGACTGATGTTCCAATAGATGTTGTCATTTAGTTATCACAGAATGATTTGCACCTCGCATTTCCGGTGGTGTTTGCTTGTACTGTGCAAGAAATTCATATCGTAAAATGAACATACTTTTTTATTATATCACTATGGTTTTCTCATATTGCAAACTTTCTTTTTAAATCAAGATTTTTCTTTAAATGTATGCATTAATCACCAGACTCTTGAAGAATCTTGTTTGAAAATATGTAAATAAATGAATTTTTAAGCAACATCTGAATACTATCTATTTAAAATTTAGGTTACAATATGCAAATTTCTACATCATGCAATAGATATGTGCCAAAAATTGAAGCATCTGTATAATTGTATTCATCTTCACAAGCTTTTTTTTTTTAATGGCAATATAGCACAAAAATAGGTATGTGCCCAAAACTTTAAAAAAATTGAGTTGGAGTGTAACTGGATTCATCTCCACAATCTGTATTGAAATTGGAATATTTTATTGCACTTTATTTAAAATTGAAGGAAATAATGCGAAACAGTGATATTCACTGAAAATGGATTTCAAGTTAAAAAGGATTTTCTCATTTTTCCATATCTGATTTTGCATGTTTTTGGCTTCTACGTATCTCTTCTAAAACAGACTAGATTTGCATTCAAATAAATATTACAGTTTTAATATTTTTTGTTCTGGTTTCAAGTCAAATTCCCAAAGGTTTTGGTGAAAAGAGAAATTGCGAGGGGTGATATTCATCTTAAAATTAACCCCACATTAACGCATCATTACTTGCATACACTTTTTTAGGATCCCTCATATACACAAAACTTAAGCCATTAACTGTGAGTGAGAAGAGAGAAAAACGGATGAATGAAGCAGAGAAGAGACTGGCATTGCAATGAGTCCTGTGTGTTTTAATCCTCTGATGGTCCAGGGAATAAGCAAAACTCTACAGTTGTTTTCCCTGTAATAATTTTATAATTATATTTCTAATTCAAATATATAATTTTTTTAATTATTTTTTATTTATTTTGTTTTAGATAGGTTATAAACGATCATCCTAATAAAAATATTTGATTATAAATTTTAAAATGTTGTGTATTGCTGGAAAATCTGGAGATCAAATGACGCATATATACATGCATGACCGTCTGTGGCTTAAAAACTTGTCTCATGTGTTTTAACATTCTAATAAAATAACCTTAAAAAATATCCTTATATAAAAAAAATAAGTAATATTGTTTTTGAAATTTTACATTCACTTCCTTAAAGTTAGAAATGAGAAAGCTATAAGTACATTTTTAAGATATTCTTTCCTTCATCAGCAATTATTACTTCAATATATTGGTACTGTGAAGTTAAAAACGTATATACAGAATCTAGTTGCAGCAATGATTTCTAAACATGTGGTTTGCTAGAAGGTATAAAGTTTGGGGAGTTATGAAGATTCAAGCATATTATAATATTCATGGATTCAAGATTGCATAATAATCAGCATCTAAAGTATATCCATATAGTCCGAGAGGCGATTGTAATTTTTGGACCCCATCGAACATCATTCTGAATTTTTTATAGAAATCGGAGAAAAATTAGTAGATTAGGAATCCACTGGTCTGCCGTGGCAAAAATGGCCGAAACTGGTCAAAAATCGACTTGGAATGAGTTGAACTAAAATCCGATTGCCAAATATGTCATAACTTGCCAAAAATAGAACAAACTTATTCGTCTGGCAACCCACTTCATTTTGATTTTCAATGAGAAAAAGCGCAAACGATTTATGATCTTTGGCTCGGAAAACTTATATTTTTTAAAAGTAAGCCAAATTGGCGACATCAGTTACGGCATAAGTGACGTAATATTTTTTGCCAACTTGGCTCCTTTTTAATAGATACAAGTAGATCGTCGCCAGATATCTGAATCGTCTGCAACCTTCTTAATTGAAAATTAAAGAGTGATGGTTACAAAATAAAAAAAATTATCATTATTTGGCAAGTTATTGGCAATTGGATTTAGTTCAAATTATTAAAAGTCGATTTTTGACCAGTTTCGGCCATTTTTGCTTCGGCAGACCAGTGGATTCGTAATCTACTCACTTTTCTTTAGTTCCTATGAAAAATTCAGAATGATGTTCGATGGGGTCCAAAAATTGCAGTCGCCTCTCAGTCTAATAGCTTTAAATTTTTACTTTCTGCTACTCATCTATAATGTAGGATAATGCAAATATTGTTTAGGACTCAAAAATTATTCGTTGAATTTTGTAGTAACCTCCACGTTTCGATAGTTCTATGTCTAAAAAAGAATGATTTAGTTGGGAGACCAGAATGGTTTAAGCAAGGATATTCAACTTTCGCTTACAAAGTCATAAGCAAGCAATCTCTGGCAACTCACTGCCATATGCAACGTTCAACTCACACGCAAGCAATTCAATCATTCGCCTCTTCGTGACTCACTGGGAAAGAGCTATGTCATGGACTCGTATACAAATGACAGATACAAAACCAAAGCACTAGTGGTCACTTTTGTCTAGTGGTTAACACGCCTGTCTACTGATCTAGGAGTTCCCGGTTCGACTCCCCGTTAGCGCACATCGCTACACAGGTATTAGATAACGGTGTTAAAATTATCAACTTTGTTAAGACACAATCTTTGTAGTGTAGCTATTACACCGTGTAGGTTACTCAAAGTGCATTGCGAATTGCGGCGTATACATGCATGGGCACCGCCTGAGAAGGGCCAGGGGGGAAATCGCCCTCCTTGGGAAAAGTACTTTCATAAAAAAATTCATGAATAAATATTGTTGCGTGGATGGGTTCGAAAGATTTGAAGCCAAAGCTGATCAAAACTTGCAGAAATTTATTCCGAAATAACTCTTCGAAGATTCTCTTTCAACTCCAGAACTTCTCGTTCTAGTAGACTCAATACAGCTCTTTTCACAACAATAGAGCACAAAACAGCAGTTAAACTTGACACACAACTGCTAAATCGCCGCAAAAGACAATGCAATACAGTTCGCTTTCAAAACTCTCTGAATGCTCGCTGAGAGACAGCTCAGTAACTCCAGTCAACTAACTGACTAACCTCACTCACGGCCGGTCTTATATAGGAGAGGCGAGCTTTCGTGAATCTTCCAGAGATAGACATTTGGAGAACTTTCCAGATCGTAGTCGAGAAGTCCTATACATGTACATGGGGACCGAAAATGTCGCCAAAACCGTCGCCAATTTGGCGAGATTGCCATTACCATAATGTTAAATGCCCTGCTCCTTGTAAAACTCGCTTCCCAGCGTTACCTCTGTAAAACTCGTTATCAAGCATCAAGAGACTCATTGCAGGAAAACAAACTATTGCACTGCCTCATGCGAAATGTACATAAATTTTCCTATTTACAAAATTAACACTACGAAATATTTACAAATATACAAAAATTCGTAACAATATGAAACATTTAATGTATACACTTGACAAATATTTTCCACAATTCACTTTAAACGATGCAATGTCCCTCATCTAGGATTACTACCCAAACCAATATCTCATCATACTTTCATTAATTTCTTTTGCGAAAACCAATCCCCCCCCCCCCCCTCTCGATATAAAAACAACAACATAAGTTTATTGTTGGAAAACGATTGTACAAACTTTGGAAATGTTATAGGAAGTGTGAGTTTTTGTGTGTGTTCAAAACAAAATAGCAGATGATAGATTTTTGAGATATATTCGTATTCCGAGAATCAACAGAAGTAAATAATGGGGAGTGAGGATGAAAAGCTTATGGGAATACTCATAAATCTCAATCACAAATGCTACAGAGCTGTGCTATATACCAAATTAAAGGTTTCGGCAAGGTAATTCAGCTAACAAAAAATTCTCTGAATGAAAATGCTTAAAAATAGGTACCGAATAAGTGTAGAATATCTCTATATTTTAAGTTATAGCATAACGCTAGTAACGTTTACAAATAGCGAAATCGGATTTGGTTGATTGGTTTTAGATTTAATTTTCTTTGGAGCAAAATATATACGGGAGCTATACTGCCGTCATAAGCAAAAAGTCCAAAATCCAAAAAAAAATAAATTATATTTTGAAGCTTTTGTGTTCGTCCTTTGAAATTACATTTTTTAATTTTACATATGCTTGTATGACTTAAAAACTTGAGCCATTCAATGAAATAAAAAGATTATTTTCGAGGGATTAATTTTAAAGTGTCAAAATATATGCAGTTAAATTGTTTTGATTTTAGGACTTTTTAACTTATGACTGGGGAAGGGGGAGAGAACGTTTGGACCAATCGTAAAATTTCCTTAGAATAGGCCTTGCTATCAAAATTATATGAAGGTAATCTGCACATTACATTAGCTACAATCCTACAATGTCCTTTTAGCTAGTATAAAAATCTACTTGAAAGGATAAACTCAGCTAATGAAAAAAAGTTTCTCATTTAAGGCGTCTTCTCACTTTAGGCACCTCGAAAATAGGCTATTTTCGCGATTTTTTTTCGAGGATTTTTGCAAACAATTATGGGATAAAATGGATCCTATATAATAAACACATCTTTCAAGTACAAGAAAATTTTTATTTTTTTGAACAATTATTATAATAAAACAGTAGCATCGAAAAACCCGTGTAGAAATGTAATGTTCGTGGCTTGTTGATGAAATTTCGGAAACTATCCGGCCGATTGTCATGAAATTTGAATGACATATTCTTCATAGTTATGGCTATAGCGCATATCATCAGATTTTTGATATTCGCGATAATAACAAAATGGCGCACGTTTTTCGAAAAAGTAAAAAAAAAAAAACGCGTTTTTTTTGCAGTTTTTTGTAAAAAAAAAATACTTCAAATCAAAATTTCAAAAATCTGATGATATGCGCTATAGCCATAACTATGAAGAATATGTCATTCAAATTTCATGACAATCGGCCGGATAGTTTCCGAAATTTCATCAACAAGCCATTTCTACACGGGTTTTTCGATGCTACTGTTTTATTATAATAATTGTTCAAAAAAATAAAAAAATTTCTTGTACTTGAAAGATGTGTTTATTATATAGGATCCATTTTATCCCATAATTGTTTGCAAAAATCCTCGAAAAAAAATCGCGAAAATAGCCTATTTTCGAGGTGCCTAAAGTGAGAAGACGCCTTAAAATTCCTTCTCTAGATTGTTGAGATTGCTGCACAAAACAATTATAAAAACTATTGGTACTTGTTTACTGCTAAAATATATAGGTGCAAAATATCTGCAGGGTTCATACCAATTTTACTAAAAAATTCAAGCTGTATATAGAGGAGAACGTTTCTTCTCACTTCGAAGAAATATTAAAATCATTTCCAAGAATTAATGTTCCTCGATATTTTAGGAGGAAAGATTCTAGAATATAATAATGGGTAATTTTTAGTTTAATTTTTTATACGTACACATTTAAAAAAAATTTAATTTCTCCAGGATTTTTTTTTTTTAGCTTCTATTAACTACCTTTCCGAATTCCTATTAGTGCTATTAAATTATAAACACTTTTCTTAACTTTTATGATATTTCACTAAAGAATTTGAGAGAAAGAATACTTTAGTAAAATTTTAAATGTTTTGGATTTTTTCAAAACATCCCAGTTAGAATCTTAACCTTTTCAAATCCTTGTGCAAACCCTATAAACGAAAAGGTTTCATCCTTGCCGCAAGGTTGTCATGGCAAGGGTGTAACCTTTTTACAAGCTAAAACTAGGGCCCTAATTTACACTTGACAAGCTTTTCGTAACCAACCTTGCGACAAGGTTTTCAGTATAAATCTTTTCGTAACCTTGTCGCGACAAGCTTGCTACAAGGTTTTCATTCGAAAAGCTTTTCATTATAAGGTTTACACTGAAATGGGTGTATAAACCTTTTCCTTTTTAGGTTGTTACAAGGTAGATAGAGGAACGGTTGAATTTCCTTCATAAAGTAATAACGAAAACATTCGAGTTTTTCGGGTCAAAGAGAAGCATTGCGAGAGTTGCAATATTGTCTGAAAAATTGATGACCTCTGCATTATTGAAATTTGGTGGCTGTTTATTTAATTAAATTTATTCTTGGTACAGTTATACTATAGGGCATTTTTTTTTTCTTCCATATATTTATATTTTAATTTTATTTCATTTCCTGTGTTTTCAACTTTGGTGAATTTTCTAAATGCCATATGAAAGAAATTGCCAAATGTCCTATAGTATAGGGCATTTTTTTCCAGATAAATGCTGTTCTGGCAACGATTTTTATTTTAATTTTATTTCAGTTCCTGTGTTTTTAACTTTGGTAAATTTTCTAAGCGCCATGTGAAAAAAATTGCCAAATGTCCTTCTACATCTGTTCCTTATTCTTTAATGGCATCAATAATGATAACTCAGTTTATAATTTAGAAATTAAATTTAAATTGCAATTGATTCATAATATTTTACTAGATGGAACCTATTGGAATTGTAAGTTAATATAGCATTGCCTTTTTTTTTAATACGCTTTTATTAGCTTCAGACGTATGTATGTATGTTAGTATGTAACGGAATCTTTGAACATGATTTTGACCCCCTTCAAAACGTCAGATTAACTCGAAATTTGGCATACTTATTAAGGACCGATGACAATTCAATAATTCAATAAGTTTGTCGCTTTATCACAAGGATTAGCTCGTGTTGCCCTTGCGCCGTTAAATTCCAAAAAACCAACCTTCTCCGGAATCGAACCCTGGTGTGCCGTTTGAAAGATTTGTCGTTTGAACGACAGTTATACAAAGCGTGTTTTTTTTTAGTCGCATTATCCTTACCAGGATCTTCAGGATTAGTGATTTTTCATATTCAGAGACACGGTAGTGTTTTGTGCCAAGTAATACGGTGTGTACTAAGGCATACACATGACTTAAATTTGAGACAAGCATGTGACTATTGGCAGAAACAACTGGAGAGTTTTGTACACTAACTAAAAAAAAAAATATAGTTTACAGAAAAAATAATTAATAGTTTAAAAACTAAAAGAACACGCTTTAATAGAAAACCAAACTAAAAAGTAGAAAATAATTAATAGTTTAAAAAACTAAAAAAATACGCTTTTATAGAAAAGTGAACTAAAAAGTAGAAAACAGTTTTAAATAAGTTTGAAATAAGAATAGAGTGATTAACAAGAAATATTTATTTTATCGTAAAAAAGCGTGGGGTGCTTTTTAAGATATTTTCAACAATTGACATCAAGCACCCCACGCTTTTTTACGATAAAATAAATATTTCTCGTTAATCACTCTATTCTTATTTCAAACTTATTTAAAATTATTTTCTACTTTTTAGTTCACTTTTCTATAAAAGCGTATTTTTTTAGTTTTTTAAACTATTAATTTATAGAATATTTTAAATATACGAGTTTGAGAACATTTTGAAAAAAAAAAAAAAATTTCAATGAATTTGCAATTTTCAAAGTATCCGGTATCTCAAGAAATTTAAAGCTTTTGATGTCAAAAACATTTTATAAAAAATAAAGTAGCAACACATACCATGCTAAGAATTTCTTTCCTAGAAGGGTTTGAGGATGAAACTAAAACGCCGTTTTTTAGAAAAAGAATTACAGGGTTATATTCCCTGCCATAAACTTGAAAACAGGCATTTTTTGTGCTAACAAATGGTTTTTGTCGAAACATACAAGCCTAGGTGCAAGGTTTTAGTTAGCTATGGATACAAATATTTTAAGCACCCAGACGGCCCTTGCAGACTTGCCTACTGGATGATATGTGACAATACACCTACAAGGATACTGTGTTTCTTGATGCAATGCAAATGCATTGTGTCACAATAAGCACTTGCGGAATATGTCGTAACAATTTTTCTTCCTTTAAACTTTGATGTCTTTTATTATGTAATAGAAATATTTAACGTACTGCTATTACTCTTTCAAATCAATTTTTTGAACACAGATCAATGCATGACAATTACTAAATGGCCCACAACTTGCACAAATACCAGCAAAAAATAGTGATGTATTAACAGGCACTTTATTGTCAAACATTGACTATTAAAAATAAATATTTACTGAAATTTTTTTTTTTACATAATTCTTTATTTTAAAGTAAACAGAAATGGGGGGGGGGGAAAGGGGGGAAAAAAAACCCTTTTTTATTTTATACAAAAAACATAACCTAAACAAGATTTTAAATGTGTTTTGTTACAAATATTTCTTAACTAATCTGCTGTATCTGACAAGAAACTTTTGGAGGCAGATTCTTGAGGAAAACTAAAGAGAATCCCATTAATTTCTCTCTGAAAAAACAAACAAAATTAAAATTCAACAACAATGTCATTTTTCATAAGTTAGCTTTTCTATTAATACAAAGCAATAACTTCACTTCAGAAGGGAACAATTTTAAGGCTTACTATACGTTCAATTGCTAGAATACAATGGCGAATCCAGCCAGGAGGAGGGGGGGAGGGGTGCACGCTCCCCTCCCTCAGGTTGAGTATTTTTTATTTTTGCAATTTACAAAAAAAAAAAAAAAAAGCATATAGCCTTCTCCTTTCCCATTCAAACAGACGTTGGAAGACTGTACAAGAATCCAAACCTTCACCCCCTTGACCTAGAAGACATCTTCACGACACTTTAAAACACATCCCGTTCTGTTAAAAGCATCCTGAGATCGAATTATCAATAATTATTCTTCCCGTCCTCCAGGACCCCTGATACCCGATTCCTTTTTCTGTCCGGTGGGAGGAAGAGATTTTGACTCTCACATTCGCAGTGCTAGAAGTGTGGGTAAACGCGGGGTGACGCGTCCCCCCCCCCCCCCCTTTTTAAGAAAATACCCATGTATCCACCTACTTCTAAAATTACTGAAATCCATCCCCCCACTTTTAAAAACACTCGATTCGTCTAAAAACTAATACAGAAAAATAACATTAACCTTTCAATGTTATGACACCGAGAAAAAGTGATTTAAAGTTTTCAAAAGTTTAAAAAAAATTACGGTATAACAAAAATGCATTATATTACTTTGTGCAATAAAGGTATAAGTATTTTTATTAACAAATACCGTTACACTTGGTCAACTTTTAACTTTGGAGGATCTCCCTTTTAAGTTAAATTTCTATTCTTGTTTCATAAAAAGACAAGTTATTAAAAAAAAAAAAAAAAAAAAAAAAAAAACATTTTAGAGTTTTCGATTAATTTAATTTAATGAAATTATGCACATTTTGAAGCACTATTTAAATCTAAATAAAGAGTAATGTATAAAATGTTGAATTATTACTTCACTTCATCTCTTACTTCCAAGTAAAAAAACTTATTAACAGAATATTCATTAAAATAACAATAAATTTTGAACCCTTGTTCGATACTAGTGTTTGGAAGCAAAAATGGTTCCCTTACTAATTAATATTTTTATTATAAGAAATTATAAAATTTATCGTTGGGGAAGGGGAGGAGGGGCTTGTACTTATCACCAACTTTTGGGCATTCCCCCTCCCCCCCCCCACTTTTTTGTTTCCCACTTCTACCACTGCACATGCGTAATTTGCAACACCAACCAGGGGGAAAAAAGAATAACGAGAGATTGACTGTTTGGGTTACCCCCGGAAATTACCACCTCCATTCAGCTGGACATGGTAATTGGGTAAACTTAAAAGTTTTGATAAAAAGGAAGAGGAAGGTTGTTTATAAACTGCATAAGAACTCGCGCTTGTGTTTCGGCTTGTAAATAAACGTCATCTATAATTCAGATTAATAATCCTTCTTTGCAACACCACAGTGGAAAGGTATGCCAATTTTTTACATAAAATAGACTTATAAACAATTTTGTAACAAGTATTATCTATGTAATGTATATCTACAGTTACAGAATTTGTCAACTTTAATCACGGAACTTTTTCATTTCATTTTTTAATTTTATCATTACACTTTTTCATGTTTAAGTGTAACTATTGCCAATGGAGACATTCGAAACTTAAATTTGTTTTGAAATAACTGTTCAGTATTTAAATTGTATTTGTTTCGATTGCCTTATTAAAAATATTATTTATAATTATTAATAAAACATTCTCTTTGAAAAACAATTTTTCCCTAGATACTTTAGATTACTCGAGTATAGCAATGGATTATCCAGTAAAACAACGTATTTTTACTTATTAAGTTCACTGCATAAATATGTTATAAAGATGTTTAATTTTAATGTACTATTACTGATTTCCCAGTTTGATGTAAGTATAGTATAGAATTTATACTTAGTCAGTTAGTCACAAATAAATTAGCAAGTTCCCACTTTCATTGGAATTTCTTCAGTATAATCAATTCCTCATCCGGGGATGTAGCTTGCTAAAATGTTTAAAATGCACGGTACATTTTGAATACAATTTATTACTTTCAATTACCCATATGTAATACATAGGGTAATGAAAGTATAGGATTCGGTTAAAAAAAAATCTGGTCAAAAAAGTGATCTAGAAAAATAATTGATAGTTTAAAAAACTAAAAAAATACGCTTTTATAGAAAAGTGAACTAAAAAGTAGAAAATAATTTTAAATAAGTTTGAAATAAGAATAGAGTGATTAACAAGAAATATTTATTTTATCGTAAAAAAGCGTGGGGTGCTTGATGTCAATTGTTGAAAATATCTTAAAAAGCACCCCACGCTTTTTTACGATAAAATAAATATTTCTTGTTAATCACTCTATTATTATTTCAAACTTATTTAAAATTATTTTCTACTTTTTAGTTCACTTTTCTATAAAAGCGTATTTTTTTAGTTTTTTAAACTATTAATTATTTTCTACTTTTTAGTTTGGTTTTCTATTAAAGCGTGTTTTTTTAGTTTTTAAACTATTAATTATTTTTTCTGTAAACTATAATTTTTTTTAGTTAGTGTACAAAACTCTCCAGTTGTTTCTGCCAATAGTCACATGCTTGTCTCAAATTTAAGTCATGTGTATGCCTTAGTACACACCGTATTACTTGGCACAAAACACTACCGTGTCTCTGAATATGAAAAATCACTAATCCTGAAGATCCTGGTAAGGATAATGCGACTAAAAAAAACCACGCTTTGTATAACTGTCGTTCAAACGACAAATCTTTCAAACGGCACACCAGGGTTCGATTCCGGAGAAGGTTGGTTTTTTGGAATTTAACGGCGCAAGGGCAACACGAGCTAATCCTTGTGATAAAAATTTCATTGGAATAATACAATAATACAATAATACATTGGATAAGGCGACAAACTTATTGAATTGTCATCGGTCCTTAATAAGTATGCCAAATTTCGAGTTAATCCGACGTTTTGAAGGGGGTCAAAATCATGTTCAAAGATTCCGTTACATACTAACATACATACGTCTGAAGCTAATAAAAGCGTATTAAAAAAATGCCTGTCTGTGTGTACGTGGTCAGCATAACTCCCGAACAAATCGACCTCTTGACCAACGACGTTAAAATTTGGTGAGCAGGTTGGTGAGGGCCCAAGGACCTATAAGGTTGCTAATCAAGGTCAAAATAGGTAGCTAGTCAAAATAGGTTTTAGTCAATAAGGTAGATGCCAGAGAAAAAATCCTGTTTTTCAATAATTGCTAAAAAACGGCTCAAACGATTTTGATAAAAATCGCTGTGGTAATGCCTCTTAAGGTGTTCTAAACATCCTCACCTCCGAAATTCCCGTAAAAATGTTTTAATAGCGTAAAAAGTTAAAAAATGAATGCCTTCAACACAGAGAGTAAGCTTTCCTTGAGCATACCTCATCAACGATCGTTTTTTTGTTTTTTTTCTCCTCTCAGTTTCGCTTATAATAAAGGATAATATAAGGATTATCGAAAAGTATATCGCCAAAATCACCATTTTGGCGATTTTTTTCTTTTTCTTTAAGACCCATACAAGAATGATCGCCGACTGGCCATTTATTCTAAATGAAGGATGAAAATACAGAAACGGTAAATGACACAAATCCACGTCAGTATATTGAAAGTTGTGCGATGTTCCACACCCCTAATTTTTAAGGTAAAATAAGTAATGAAAAAAAAAGAGGACAGTGTTAACCATCATACGCTAAGATAGCAAGTCGGGGGGGGGGGGGGAGAGGGGAGGGTCAATCAATGAATATGGATTATCTTCAAGTATATTTTTTGAACACTACGTAGATTTTTTTGTTGTTGATTGTTTAGAATACTCAATTTCGTCGGGGACAAAGGCACACTGTTGCGCCCCTCCCTCAGGAAAATCCTAGAATACCCTTTAAGTAAATGGCATTTTATGTGTACATCATGAATTTTGAGGCGTTATTTGACGTACTTACAAATATGTCACCTACTGTAAAACACATCAAAATTATCCAATGTCAGTGAAGATATCAATGATTACTTTACTGTTCTTACCAAAAAAAAGAAATACTCACTCCAATTTAAAATTGCCGACCGTCAACTTAAGCTGCATAGCGATTACCTATCAGGATGTTTTAATACTACAGACAATTTTAATTATTTTTACTTTTTTTTCATTCAATATGTTTTGAAACATGATTCAGCAGGCTATTTGGTTGTTTTCAGATTATCTGGCACCGTCAGCAACACGAGTGCTATAATGCGTCGAAACATTCGTCATTTGACAAGCCAACATACATTTACAAACACCCATGCCTTATACGGGACTCGAACCCGCAACCTCGCAGTCTAGAAGCAAGTATGCTAACCACTATACCGTTTGGTCGGTGATTCAGCCATCGATATAAATAAGCAACTGGATAGACCACTTAACGCTGCAAAAATGAAGCCGTTGCCAGATGCCGTTGGTAGGATAAAAAATACGGATTGCCGAGGATTGTAAATATAATTTTGGGTTGTACACAGCAGAAATGTCAATAGTAGATCTTAATTAGTAATAATGTGCTAAAAAATATATACTCCAGCATTTTACAAGGTTTTTCGCATTTCCATCCAACTATAAAAGTGAACTGTGATTGGTTAATCTTCACACCAGCTTCGCAATCCCCGGCGCGTTTTTCTCTTTGCATTGACAATGGAGCAGTCTATCCAGTTGTTTATCTATATCGATGGATTCAGCAGGCATTTTGTTAAAAAAGCATGGAATATCGGAAATTTGCCGTCGGCCGCCTTTCCAGAACATTTGATGGAGTGAGATAACGAAGATATCTATGATTATATTTGTGTTCGCAGTCCACATCAATGTAGGCGCGGAAAAAGACGCCGACACTTCTATTTCTAGAGTAAAAATGACGATTCTTCAAACTCGAGTCACGATGCATTCCGGTATTTTTGATATTTTTTTTTTACATTTTTTAAAAACTTTTTTATTCAATTATATTTTATTCTGAATTGGACTTAAAAAAAAACAAAAGAAACAAAAAAAAAAAACTCGATAAAATTTTGAAAATTTGCCGACTGTTCAGTTTTTTTTAACTTTTTTTTGGGAAGGGGGGTGTGGGGAGACGACCCCTTAGCTCCCCCGCTCGCGACGCCCCTGTTTCTAAGCATAGATTGCGACTACCTATCTAAATACGATTACCTCAATTTCAGTAATCTCCAAGAATCGCTCTCGAAAACAAAGAAATGTATTACAGCCGATTGGCGTATTATTCACGTCGGACGTCGGTCTCTCAAATTGGTACCGTCTTTCACACACACAAAAAAGGGGGAGCCAATAGTATTGAGATTTTAACTTTTAGTCAGTTGAAGTTCATAAATAACCTTTACCATTGTGTATTGGAAACTATTTTCTTGGATCTTTCTGGAAAAAAAAAGTCAAGGAAATTACAGGGATGAGTATGGTAAAAAATCAAAAAGCTGAAAACAAAAATCCAAAAATTTTATACGTAAAACATATTTTAAGCTATACTTTAAAAAAAATTGTGTTTTTCCATGTGCATTTATAACACTGCACCATCTCTGTCCGTCCATGAGCAAAAATGGTTTAAAATAGCGATACCTAAACGTAGGGATACACCTTGTGCTGTCATCAGGCATGGTATAACTCCAAAGCAAAAAAAAAAATCATGTAAAAGCGATGAAAACCGGCAAAAACTTCAACATTTCAACAAATCAAACAACTTTAAGGAATTATAACACATCGACAAACAGGCCAACTTTAATTTAACCCAGTTTTATAACTTTTTAAGCTACAAGTACTGAAAATCTTAAAATTAAAATTTTTATTCATATCGTTATAAGCTTGTTCAGTCAAATAAAAAGCAACAAACAATTTTATATACAATTGCAGTTAAAATAACAATTTTAAACACAGATTATTTAGAAAAATTACAATTGTGACTCATTTTCAGAATATTTTTATACAAAATGATAACAAAATTTGAGTAATTCTGCATAGATTCAAATCAAGCGGTAAAATTTAACATTAAACAAGCACTAATCACGAATATGGTGGCTATTGCATTAACTAGATGAACGGCTACAATTCGGTGTTGAAAAATTTGGTAATAGCTGGTATTATATTAGCGTAAACCTCGGCGAAAATGACCATCACTTTAACAAAAGTACTATAAGCAATATCGCTTACAATGCCGGCGAAAATCTAGGTATCGGTAAAAACGAACATCGCAACAACGTGCATATCGGCGATAGCGTTCACAATATCAGCACAAATCTCAATAATATCGATCTTTTCTTGGTAATACTAGTGCAAATTTCGGTAAGATCGGATGTTACTACAGAATGGCTTTCGACGAAATTTACTCTCACGCCAACAGAAATATCAAAGTTAAGAGTTAAATATACCGGGGCAACTCTCAACAATAACGCTATTGTATCGGCGTAACACTTGACAAAAATTATAATCACAACAACGTAAATCTCGGCGATAGCGCAATTCATCACGCTAATATCAACATTCGTTCGGTAACATCGGTGCAAATCTCAGATTTTACAACAAAAGGCAGCACTCAGCGAAAATGACCATCAAATAAATATAAATATCAGTGTCAACGCCGAATATACCGGAACAATTCTTAGCAATAGCATTGTTATATTGGCGTAATACTCCGCGAAAATGAAAACCACAGCAACTTAAATCCCACCGATAACGCACGTCATAGCCACACAAATCTCGGCAGTAGTGGACATTACATCAACATAACGATTAGCGAAAACGAGCATCACATACCAACGTACGTTTACACGTACAACAAACGATAATTCCGTGGTTGTCAGACTTGAAAGCAAGCACATTATTCGTATACGTTAATCGCTTGAATTAGTATGAAGGAAATTACATTTTGAGAAGAGAAAAAATTGCACCAAAGGATCAAATTTCGGCGCAGTTGAAAAAAGTATAAAATGTAAGTTTAAACGCCAACCTAACTAAAACGTTGCATTTCAGTAGATTTTTGTATTTGGAGCAGGAATGCCGTAGATTTTCTGCTCTTCCCGATCGGTCAGAAGGGAAGCTGCTTCGCGATTCAGCCTTAGAAAAAAAGGTTATTTTTCCGTAGGTTAGAAAAATCGGGGGAAAAAACAGATTTTATTTCAGGAATTAGAAAAGCGGAACTTTCTTTGAAAAAGCGGAATTATTTTTTTTCTAAAAAATTAAAAAAGCAGAATTCCGCCACATGGCGGAAAAAACTCATCCCTGGAAATAGTCAATATATTTAATGTCTTCAATACATATGGGTAAAGATTATATCAAATGAATTAACTAAACGTACAAATCTTAATTTAAGATATTTTAAGGCTACGATTTGGAGATTTTAGATTAATCCAAAATTCCCACCGGGAAATACTTATATTTTTGACAGAAAGATTGTTTCCATGGTAACTGTATTGGGAATTCGAAGCCTGTAGATATACTGAGTCTGAACAGAGATGTTCAGATCGGAAATTCATCTGGAAATTAAAATTGTCGCTAATTTGTCAAAATGTTTGGTTTCAAATTATGCTAAAATTGGTGGTATTTACATTAATGAATTTCACCAATCCAGGATTAGACTGTGATGATCTCTAAATGGCAAATTCTTCAGATGCTCCCAAAGAACTTAAGGCGTCTTCTCACTTTAGGCACCTCGAAAATAGGCTATTTTCGCGATTTTTTTTCGAGGATTTTTGCAAACAATTATGGGATAAAATGGATCCTATATAATAAACACATCTTTCAAGTACAAGAAAATTTTATTTTTTTATTTTTTTGAACAATTATTATAATAAAACAGTAGCATCGAAAAACCCGTGTAGAAATGTAATGTTCGTGGCTTGTTGATGAAATTTCGGAAACTATCCGGCCGATTGTCATGAAATTTGAATGACATATTCTTCATAGTTATGGCTATAGCGCATATCATCAGATTTTTGATATTCGCGAAAATAACAAAATGGCGCACGTTTTTCGAAAAAGTAAAAAAAAAAAAAAACGCGTTTTTTTGCAGTTTTTTGTAAAAAAAAATACTTCAAATCAAATAGCCATAACTATGAAGAATACGTCATTCAAATTTCATGACAATCGGCCGGATAGTTTCCGAAACAACAAGCCACGAACATTAAATTTCTACACGGGTTTTTCGATGCTACTGTTTTATTATAATAATTGTTCAAAAAAATAAAAAAAATAAATTTTCTTGTACTTGAAAGATGTGTTTATTATATAGGATCCATTTTATCCCATAATTGTTTGCAAAAATCCTCGAAAAAAAAATCGCGAAAATAGCCTGTTTTCGAGGTGCCTAAAGTGAGAAGACGCCTTAAGTTCTTTTAGAAGCATCTGAAGAACTGGCATTTTAGAAATGGTCAGTCTAATTTGCTCAATTGCGGAAACTGGAAAATTTTAGTGACGGCATATGCTCTTCCCAAAATGCATATCTGGCTGCTCCATAGATTATTCCATTTGCGATCGCGTGCGAGAGATGACCGCTTTTTCTTATTCTCCCAGCTTAATGATAGTCCATTAACCACACAAATGGATTTAATCTGGTTTCTTACGTAATGATTTATTGTAATACTCCTCGTGCAATTAGGTCAACATCAATTAGATAATATATAGCTTTACGTCCATGGCTGAAATATCGAGTTTTTGAGGAATTCTGAAAACCCTTTTCGCCATAGACTAATTTGATTTTATCACTAAAGAAAATCGATGCAAGCATATCAGTAAGAAGATTTGTCATTTCCAACGTCATGTTTTTGTAAAGAGTAAAACATGAACTAATGTTTTTTTAATATGATCTGTAGAAGTATTTTCGGTGGTTAATGATTTTTGAATCGATTCTTAAGAATTTAGGTTTATTTCTCGTTACACTCTTCAGGGCTGCAATAATTCTGAGCCAGTGTCGCACCACTACCAAGGATAAACACTTTCCCTATACTAAACTTCAAGTTAACTAGACATCACTTAGACGGTAGATCGTCACACTGCTCATATATGTATTTAATCCATTTTGGCGGCGTGAAAGCATAATGTTCGCCAAATCACAACCCTATAGAGAACAAAAGGCTATAAGGTTTGGCGAGAATTATGTCTTCACTCCGCCAAAATGGATTAAATACATATGAGCACTGTCACGATCTACCGTCTAAGTGATGTCTATACTAAACTTCAACTTAACTAGACATCACTTAGACGGTAGATCGTCACAATGCTCATATGTATTTAATCCATTTTGGCGGCGTGAAAGCATAATGTTCGCCAAACCACAACCCTATAGAGAACAAAAGGCTATAAGGTTTGGCGAGAATTATGTCTTCACTCCGCCAAAATGGATTAAATACATATGAGCACTGTCACGATCTACCGTCTAAGTGATGTCTATACTAAACTTCAACTTAACTAGACATCACTTAGACGGTAGATCGTCACAGTGCTCATAGGTATTTAATCCATTTTGGCGGGCGCGTGAAAGCATAATATGTTCGCCAAACCACAACCCTATAGAGAACAAAAGGCTATAAGGTTTGGCGAGAATTATGTCTTCACTCCGCCAAAATGGATTAAATACCTATGAGCACTGTGACGATCTATCGTCTAAGTGATGTCTAGTTAAGTTGAAGTTTAGTATAGTTAAGTTGAAGTTTAGTATAGATCTCGACAGACGCGATCATATTCATCAAAAACAATAGAAAGTCTTAATTCAAGAATACATTAGAAATTTTCGGTCGCGTGAGCTGAAATGCATCAAATCTAATTACATTTGTACAGTTAAAATATATAAGTTTAACTTCTATACTACACTGATAATCTTACACATACATTTCTGTCCGTTTTAGATAATTTTATTGCCTAAGCTAGAATTAGACAACTAATTTTGAGGTCAAAGTGGTTAATTACACTTTTTAAAAATATATATATATATTTTTAAATAAACAGAAAATTATGCCAAAATTGATTTTAACAACTATTGAAATAAATGTTTTATTTTATTCCAATTTTTACTTTCAATTACCCATTTGTTAAAAGGTAATAAAAGTACTAGATTCGGTCAAAAAGATTTTTCTTCCCCACATTTTTTTATGTTTTGGAGCGTGTTCAAAAAAGTAGTATATATAAAAAAAAGCAGGAATATGTTTTTAAAAACATGGAAATAGAAAGGATATGATTTAATAAATACATGAAAACAATATTTTCGAAGAAACTTTTCCAGTTGCAGCAAACAAGATAGGACCAGTGGCGAAGCCCTTGAAATATTTCAAACATATACTGCCAAAAATAAACATTCATGAAACTTCCATACATGAACATTAAAACATATTTTTTTCCAAATAGATGTGTTTCTTAATCTTTATTTTGCACTTTTCCATACTTTCTTTTCTGATTTTGCCATACCTTAACATAACACCAAATATAGACACATTTGTTTCTTTGTTAAAATTTTTGCCATTATTTATTATAACTAAAGATTTAAAAAAAAAGTTATGAATCATAAATTCATTAATAGTTTGAAATTATAAAAATTATTTTTCATATTTTCAACATTCCAAACACCATAAGTATTCTTTAATGGTTGCTCTCCATTCGATTGGGCCACTGTAGGAACTACCCTGAACCTTAAAAAAAACAACTTATAAATAGTTTTTATATGAACATTTGGCAAAATGAAGTCATTCTGATTATATCGATTGAATTAACAATTTTTTTTAGGAAAAGTAAATTTACTAGGTTTCCCCCCCCCCCCCCCCCACGTCTGATAAATCTGCAGATGAAATTATTTTTTCTCTTTTATCAACTATGCTATCTGCTGAATCTTTCACAACTTGAAGAGTAATTTCCCCACATTCTGCATCTATTCCTCTTTTGAAAACAGTGTTTCACTATGATATTTGCTACCTGCACCCATCTTATATTACATTCAGTAACTGTTTAGTGTATACAGCGCAATGTTCACTCAAATATTTACACCAGCTCTTGTTTTTAGACGTCGCACGTAAACGGCCGCGGACTATAGTGTTTTAGCTTACAAGTTCATCACCTTTCTTGCGATGCAGAGCCCATTTCTCCAGTCTCGGAGGGGTGTTAAGGCGTAGTTGTCTACAATTTGCAAGATCCTCAATGGTACATTAGTTGTATGAACGTTTTGCAGTTTGGAATAGCCTTTGATTACCTTAGTAAAACACTCAACAATTCCCAATAATGAAAATTAATAGATAATTTGAGTAATAATCCACAAAGAGTTGGTTGGGGAAAACGGGGATGAGATTGGCAAAAAATCTAAATTACTGAAATCATACGCGAGCAAAAAACGTGTACCATAATTTATACGCGAAAGATGTTTTAAGAACAGGGATAAGATTGGTCAATGACTTCAATAACCAATCCTAGAAGAGCAGTGCCATTTGCAACCAACAACCAATAGCTGAAGTGTATCCGGGTCGCAAAGCGCTTGTGAAGTAATTTGTGAGGAAAAATCTTTTGCCCATACATGAGAAAAAGTATACTTTTCACGGGAAAAATTGTCCAGGATAGGAAAAAACACGAATTCTCGAACAAGGTTCCCACTCAAATCACAGAATGAAAATCAATGACTTTTAAGTACCTAAATAATGTTTTTAAGAGCCGTAAAAAAATTTGCTTTCAGGCATCATCTTAATATATAAATTTTTAATAAAGTATAATCTACGAAAAAAGTTACAAGTTGATGGATGCGTAATACAAATATGTCAGAGAATTCCAATACGGTGCAGATAAGTGGCGGTCAAGCGGGGATAGCAAGTCCGAGAGTTGTATTTTTTGCAGTTGGACACACAACATCCACAAAAATTAAGGACTTTTAAGGACCTCTAAGCATTTTCAAGGCCTTGAAAATAAGTTCAAAAATATTAAGCACTTTTAATTATAAAAATTATTTTTCATATTTTCAACATTCCAAACACTTCTTTAATGGTTGCTCTCCATTCGATTGGGCCACTGTAGGACCTACAATGAACCTTAAAAAAAATATTTTATAAATAGTTTTTATATGAACATTTGGCAAAATGAAGTCATTCTGATTAATTAACAATTTCTTTTAGGAAAAGTAAATTTACCAGTTTTTTCCCCCTTCTTCATAACACCAATTACGTCCACGTCTGATCAATCTACAGATGAAATTGTTATTTTTTCTTCTTTATCAACTATGTTACCTGTTGAATCTTTATTAACTATGTTACCTGTTGAATCTTTATCAACTATGTTACCTGTTGAATCTTTGTCAATTATGTTACCTGTTGAATCTTTATCAACTATGTTACCTGTTGAATCTTTATCAACTATGTTACCTGTTGAATCTTTATCAACTATGTTACCTGTTGAATCTTTATCAACTTGAACAGTAATTTCGCCACATTCTGCATCTTTTCTACTTTTGAAAGCTAAAAACAGTGTTTCACTTTGACGTTTGCTACCCTGCAGGAGCGTAGCCAGAAATTTTTCTAGGGTGGGGATATGAAATTATAAGCCAGCAAATCTTGATTGCCATTTTTTTTATTAATGCTACATGTATTTAGCAATCAAGACAGCAGATATTTATTCTACGCATGTTTTAAAATTTAAAAACATTTCAAATAAATTTACTATTTTAAACAATAAAATTCTTTAATTTTGATGAAATAATAGCAAAAAGACAAATTTCGGGAGGGATATATCCCCATATCCCTCCCACTGCTACCTGCACTCATATTAATTTACATTCAGTTACTGTTTGGCTTGCTATACAGAGCTATGTTCATCCAAATATTTGCATCAGCTCTTATTTTTAGAGGCTACTCTTGGATATCGCACATAAACAGCTGCTGACTATAGTGCTTCAGTTACACAGGCTCATGTTTCCTGCGATGCAGTCTATTTTTCCAGCCTCGGAAGAGTGTAGTGCGAAGTTGTCTGGGGGCAATGTGCATACAATTTGCAAGACATTAGCTGTATGAAGGTTTTGCAGTTTGGTATAGCTTTTGATTACCTTAGTAAAAAACTGAATAATTCCCAATAACAAAATTTAATGGATAATTTGAGTAATAATCAACAGAGTTGGTTGGGGAAAAAAGCAGTACATTTGCTAAATTTTCTCAACATATTGGAATTATTTGAACCCCTAAAATCCTCCTCGTTACACCTATGTCTCTGTATCATTTTAGGTATCCATTTTTGACATTGTAGAATTTCTATAAATAAGTAGTATTATCTTTCTTTAAAGTAATATTGTCTGGAAACTGCAGTCAGGAGGCAGCAGCATTATGATCAAGATTTTGCAAACAATTCTACATAATGCAAATATTTTGAAAATTTTAACAGGGTTCCTACAGTCAATAAAAGTGCTTAATATTTTTTAACTTGTTTTCAAGGCCTTGAAAATGCTCAAAAGTCCTTGAAAATACTTAGAGGTCCTTAACTTTTGAGGATGTTGTGTACCAATTGCAATATTTATAAAAATACAATTCAGACTTGCTATTCCCATGTGACCGCAGCTTATCCACACTGTATCGTAATCCTCCGACATATTTGTATTACGCATGCACCAACTTGTAAATTTTTTGGTAGAATATACTTTATTAAAAATTTATGTATAGACATGCCTGAAAACAAATTTTCAAAGCTTCTTAAAAACATTAATTAGGTCCTTAAAAGTCATTGATTTTCTTTCTGTGATTTGCGTGGGTACCCTGTATATTTCTATTCTGAAATAATATTTTTATTACAGCTTTCGTTAGAGTAAAAAATTTATATAGCAGAAATACAAGCTTCAAAGTAATGGTATTTGGATTTTTTGAGAAATTTGTGGAAACTCACCAACCTAAAAGAGCTGGTTTGGGATTTAATCTGAGTGAAATCTGTTAATACTTTGAGTTTGAGCTGCTATGAATGTAGCTGTGTTTTTTAGAAATTAATGAAGCTTATATTTACATGGTTTTGAAAAACATTAATGTGATCTTGTTTGCAAACTGTTGCTACTGTAACAAGAATCAGAAGTTGTGGTGAGGAAAATAAATAATTTTTCTCATCATATTTGTCCAAAAGAAATTCATAACAAGACTATTTAATCTCTCCCAATGTACTTTAGTAACCTCTTTTCAAAAGCTTATATTATGCTAGGAATTTATTAGCTCCAATTTCAGTAATATAACTCTATATCATGAATATTTTATAAAAATTTATTAACTTATAACAAGATATTAAAAAAATTCATAATGCATTAGACATCTATATGCAAAGGTATCCTATACTAGAAGACAACATAACCTGAGCTCACTCATTACGCTGTATCCTTCCGCCGAAAAGATATAGTTCCAAGCAAATCACAACTTATATGGTAATAGTGATAACCTGCGCACATAGTTTTGTATTAAACTTAAATATAAGTTGATAAAAAAAACGCTTTTAAGTTAAATTTTAATTAATATTTTACATTTTTAACTACGGATACTACAACAGGGTGGCTACAGAATTTGAGAAATAAAATTCCCTGACATTTTCCTGATTTCCAGAAGATTTCTTCAAGATTCCCTGATGGGCGCTATAATTCACAAAACCAAATAATGGAGAATTTACAAACAAAACAAAAATTTAATAAGTAAATTTTAATTCTAAATAGCCAAAGTATAATTGTGCCATAATAAATTTATGGTAAAAATCAAAACAAACATCCTTAGATGAAAAAGAATGGAAAACATTAATTAAAAAATACAAAATTCACCAGCTTCAGCCATACTGGCTAACTGCAAGGTACATCAAAACCAGTACAATACTTTTCTATTTAATTTAAAAAATAACACAAATAAAACATGCTATTTTCTTTAATATATGTCACATGCTGTTTCCTGTTCACAGCATAATAGCTGCGCTGTTAAGTTATAGTATCATCAGAAATCTAACAGAAATAATTGTTCCAGGCATAATAATGATATGATCCCAGATAATAAAAAAAGAAAAAAACGGAACATCAACAGGTGGTTGTGGGCGGGATATCGATGGTTTGGATTAGTTGCTGAGAGTAAAAAAAGTTCGGAATCGTCATTCTTCCAATTCGGCCAAGTTACCAGATATTGAGGGCTTTTTAGACGGACTTAAAAAGTACATGAAAAAAAAAAAAACTGTATTCAATGCCATGACATCACAGCATCCACTTCACTCGACGCAAGCCGAGGTAGATATCCGCACTGGGCATGCGAGAAGGGAACTAAAAAATTTCAAAATTCCCTGATTAAATTTTATTTTTACGAAATTCCCTGACATTTCCAGAAGAGTGAAATTCCCTGATTTTCAAGTTCTGTAGCCAACCTGTACAAGAGTTTTAATGAATCAATCGCACATATTTCCGATCAGCCAATCAGGGCGAGGTAAAACAGGTTCACTCATCATTATAGGGTATTCAGCGAGATCAGGGTATATTGTCTTCTATACTAAACTTCAACTTAACTTGACATCACTAGACGGTAGATCGTCACAGTGCTCATAGGTATTTAATCCATTTTGGCGGCGTGAAAGCATAATGTTCGCCAAACCACAACCCTGTAGAGAACAAAAGGCTATAAGGTTTGGCGAGAATTATGGTCTACACTCCGCTAAAATGGATTAATTGCCTATGAGAACGGTGAAGATCTATCGTCTAGTGATGTCAAGTTAAGTTGGAGTTTAGTATAGTATAGATTAAGCTACAAAACAATATTTGGTGGTGAAAAACTATTTAATTTAAAAAAGTATCAAAAGGAATATTGAACAAAACATATTTAAAAAATGAATTACACTGTCATAAAAAGTAGGTAATATCACTCAAATATGCATTTTTTACACAGCAATTACATACACAAATTTTTTTTCTTAAAAATACTAAGAATCATATTCAATATAAATCATCTATTTAAAAGTAATTTATAAATATGAAATGCTTTCCTTGTACATATACACTATCTTGATGAAACTCCAGACATTGAATTGTTTTTTTTAAAAAAAAAACACTTTCAGGACAAGTTAGATAGCATCATCATGTTTCTTAATCTCCCATTAAATGAATTTTTATTACAATATTATAGCAAGAATAAGTTTATATAGCTGTTTTCTATCAAGAGTGAAAGGTTTGGGTTCTGTGAGAAATTTTTTACAGACATAACTTAAAACAAAATTGCCCCTCAAAAGGGAAAAATAGTATAACTACTACGTTAAAAAAATAGGATTTTAATATTAACTTAAAGCAATTTTATTATAAATTATATATTTTGGAATAGAACATTTATTGCATACAACGTCTTAGAAAATATAGCATGTATATATATTTACTGAAACATTAACAAGTAAAGTATAAAAGTATAAGTTAAACATAACTCTTGAAAGAAAAGAAAAAAAGGAAAAAAAAAAGCCCTTCTTGTGCATGCAATCAAATTTAATTCTATTTATAGTGTTAGGCATGCCTACATATTTAAGTAGAAACCCTTAGAAGACTAGATATTTTTTAATATTAATTGCACATTTTGAACTGAGGAATGCACAAAAGTACATCTTTTGATTTGTGAATCCAAAAGAGAAGCTGTGCATTTTAAAATGTATTACATAATTCCCACATATTTCCAAAATAGTTCAATAAAAATAAATTTGGATTTATTACTTTACTAGTTATTACGAACATTAGTGTTTATAATTTTAAACATACAGGAAACAAAAATTTGTATTGCCATAAAATAAAAATAATGAGCAGCACTATAACACAAATTATTGCTTCAAGTAATTTAATTACCGTATTATATATTTAAAGTGTGATTACTTAGTTATGTATTCTCTTAAAAAGTAATTAGTAGTATAATATGTAGTGACAAATTTCTAAATGCATTAAAAATTAATTGCTTGTATAGTTTTTGAATAAGTTCAGAATAGAAAATTTTGTGATCAAAGTTCAGACTTTCTTTCAATCTTTATCAATTCAACTTCAAACACAAGAGTGGCATCACCTAAAAGAAAGTAAATCATCATTTTATTTTGTGAAACTTTTAAACTGTTAATATAAATTAAGAATGACATATTTTTAATAAATAAGTTATTTTGCACCTGAAAAATTGTAAAGAAGCAATAATTCTCAATTTAATAGGGAAGGGCGAAAACACTATTTTTACAATAGGATTATCAATGATTGGAATGATTTGCCAGCAAATGTTGTAAATTCAGAGAGCGTAAGGAGTTTTAAGAAACAGTTAGATATGCACTGGGGGATCATCAATAGGCAATAATTGGATTACACTGGCTAGGTAAGTAACTTATATTTTGTACTTTGTATATATTTAATTTAGGTTATTTTGTTACCATATTTGGTTACTTATGTTTGCGTACTGTTGGTTTTTTATAAAATTTGTCAGCTTGCATTATGTATTGCATTTTTCCAGTATGATTGTTAACCGCTGTGTCAACTTTGTGTATTGTATTGTATTATGTATATTGCATTGTATTATGTATATTTTATGGTATTATGTATATTGTATTGTATAATCCTGTAACTATTGTATATTGTGTCAGCTTGTATATATTGCTTGCATTATATATTGCATTTTTCCAGTATTATTGTCAAACGTTGTGTCAACTTTGTATATTGCATTGTGTATATTGTATTGTATTATGTATATTGTATTGTATAATCCTGTATATTGTGTGCATGATCCTGTAACTAAGCTATATTGTATGTATGACGTGTAACTATCGTATGCAAATTATTTTCTATTTCTATATACGTGTATATATATATTTACTCGACCAACCCTGTTGGGCCTTGAGCCTGTCGTTGGTCTTAAAATTTGTATTTATAAATATTTATTGTTTCTAAAAAAAGATTTAATATTCTTCGTAACAAGTCTATATTGATTCATTTTCATACCTATAGTACAGAGTTTATAAACTTAGGTACTGGGGATGTAAGGGATGTTTGCAAAGTATTCCGCTAATTTAAATATCTAAAACTCTATTAGTTATTTGGACTAAAAAGCTGGATAACTAGTGATAAATGTTATAATTTATCATTATAACAATTCTTGATTTTAAGTTTTTAAAACTTATGGACTATCTTATTAAATCTTGAGTAAAGTGTAAACTTTTAATTACTGAAGCTTAAAGAAGACTTGCATAACTTTTACATGTATCTCAATCCATAAAGTGAATTTTTGTATATTTTTGCCACTTCATCTTGAAATAAATTGAGAAATTTGGTGAAACTTTATGTTATTTAGAAAGTTCTCGAACTTATGGCAAACCAGACTATCTTCAACGAAAAGTTGAGCAGATGGATTGCATATGAATTTTTTACACAGTTAATTTCTAAAGCTTTTCTGCACAGGTCATAGTGTGGAAGTTACGAGAAATATTTAAGGGCTGCCACTAATTGTCCAGAAAATTTTAGGCAACTTTTTTAGAGGAATGGCAAAGAAAGACTATCGAGTTCAACACTAAATATACTGACACTTCAAATATACCTATTTATTCCATAGTAGCTCAAATGAACAGTCTTTAAATAGCCATATATTTTAATAATTTATGCATGGCAAAACATATAGTATTAGAACAATTTGGTTAGTGAATGAAACAATTGTCGAAATAATTATTGTAGTTTGTTCAATTTAAAAATGCATATGCAATAGTATCAAATGAATTATGATGTTCTGTGGAATCAACTTTATTTTCAGACATTGCCCTTCACTGGATCACTCTTCAACTATGTAATTTATTTTGGTTAAGATATAGACTGAGAGGCGACTGCAATTTTTGGACCCCATCGAACATCATTTTGAATTTTTTATAGAAATTGGAGAAAAGTGAGTAAGTTATGAATTCACTGGTCTGCCGTGGCAAAAATGGCTGAAACTGGTCAAAAATTGACTTGGAATGAGTTGAACTAAAATCTGATTGCAAAATACGCCATAACTTGCCAAATAATGAGCATTTTTTTTATTTGGTGACGCTCACTCTTTAATTTTCAATTAAGAAGGTTGCAGATGATTCAGATATGTGGCTGTGGCTTACTTGCATCTTTCGCAAATGAGCCAAATTGGCAAGAAGCATTACGTCACTGATGATGTAACTGATGTCGCCAATTCGGCTTACTTTTAAAAGATACAAGTTTTCCGAGCCATAGATCAGAAATCGTTTGCGCTTTTTCTCATTGAAAATCAAAATGCTGTGGTTTGCCAGACATAAAAGTTTGTTCTCTCTTTGGCAAGTTCTGACTTATTTGGCCATCAGATTTTAGTTCAACACATTCCAAGTCGATTTTTGATCAATTTCGGCCATTTTTGCCACTGCAGACCAGTGGATTCGTAATCTACTCACTTTTTTCCAATTTCTATAAAAAATTCAGAATGATGTTCGATGAGGTCCAAAAATTGCAGTTGCCTCTCGGACTAATAGTGTTGTTGTTGTGTCTTATCCTCCAGCTGTCTGACGAAGTCAGACAAGGTCCATTAGACCGTTGACCCTAAGGAAGTCGAGGACCAGAAGGGGGCAAAAGAGTATATATGTCCTCTCTGGAAAGTCCCAGACAGTCCAGAATGTGTTTAAGAGAAGTCTGCTGAGCTTGGCATTTAGAGCAGACTGAAAAGATCCCCTTGCCCTCGATAAACAAGACTTTTTGTGTGACCGCTTGCTAGTCTGGATATTGTAGTTCGAGAGGATCTGTCCCAATTGAGAACGAACAAAGAGCCTGGCTCTTTGCCTGCATACCAGTGATGGTAGGGAAAATATCTACCACTCCTTCTTTGAAATTTCATAATTAACTTTGGTAAGGGTTGAAAAGGAAGAATTAGATTGACTACAACCGGCCTTGGCTAGTCTATCTGCTTGCTCATTGCCGTATATGTCAACATGAGATGGAATCAACTGAAAATAAACATCATTGGACTCTAAAATAATCTTGAGTTTGAGAAGGATAGAAATACTAGTTTGATCTCCAACTGCAATCCAATTGCGGAGGTGTTGAAGAGAGATGCAACTGTCCGAAAGGATCCAAAGGTCCTTGATAATGTTTTCGTTGAGAATAGCCTCAAGGCCTTGTTCAATTGCAATTAGTTTGCTTTGGGTAATTTGGATAACCAAGAATTCTTATTGCAGTATTTTGTTTATAATTCTTATCCCAAACATGTTAATAACAGGGAGTGAGTTTTCAAAAATATTTAGGTAGGAATTTTAGGGATAATTTCAAAAATTTCAGGAACAGTTCAAGGCAGGGTTCAGACTCAAATCACAGAATGAAAATCAATGACTTTTAAGGACCTAATTGATGTTTTTAAGGACCTATGAAAATTCATTTTCAGGCATCATATCTATATTTAAATTTTTAATAAAGTATATTCTACCAAAAAAGTTAAAGTTGGTGGATGTGCAATACAAACATGTTGGAAAATTTTGATACGGTGCAGATAAGTGGCGGACAAGCGGGGATAGCAAGTCCGAGTTGTATTTTTATAAATTTTGCAGCTGGACAAGGACTTTTAAGCACCTCTAAGCATTTTCAAGCACTTTCAAGGCCTTGAAAACAAGTTCAAAAATATTAAATACTTTTAATGACTTTCAATGACCGTGGGAACCCTGTTAAGGATAATTCTCAAAAATTTTAGTGATATTTCTTTTGAAGCTAACGCAGATTCTCAACACAGACGTATTCTTTCCAAAGCTTGTTTGAATGCCGGCAAAAAACTTCCAATTTTCAAAAAATTTAGTCGAACAATTTTTTAGCAAAATAAGTTACACAATGAGGAACTTTCACAATTTTTGGTTTTATTTTTAAATAAAAGTGGAGAAAAAATCATGAAAAACAATCCCATTCTTTCAAAAATGTGAGCTCGGATAGATAGTTTAAAAAAAAAAAAATTAGTTTTTCACTTTGCGATTTGGCAGGAAAAAGCTACTTTTGCGTGTGACGTCAATGCGCACGCATGATGAACTAGTCTAAAACCTGTTTTAGACTAGGTTCCTCAGCAGATTTTCGACGGAATCTATGCATAACTACGTCATGGTTTTTTTATGCGTTTTTGGTCACATGACTTTTGCTTTGATTTCAAACTCGATTTTTGATTAATTGAAAGCAGAGAGATAAAAAATAATTGCATGGCTCAAATATATTCATTGGATAACACTAGAAAATAAATTTAAAAAAATATTCATTTTCCTCACTTGTGTAAGTTCCTCATTATACTATTTCGACAAACATGCAAATTTAATTAAATCCACTTTTCTCATCTGGAGTAATATCAGTTTCTTTCAACGGGGTTTGGAGAAAAATTGGAGAATCTTTTTAGGAATTATCTAAAAAATTAAGTACAATTTTAGGAATTTCAGCAAGAAATAGAAATATAAGGAATATTAGGGCGAATGCGACCCCTGTACTAATAGAAAAAAGAAAGAATAAGTGATCTTCATAGTAAAGGAGAGAGCAAACACACATCACATTTTATGGTTTTCCTGAAAATATTATACATGGTTCCCACTGAAATCAGAGTGAAAATCAAGGACTTTTCAAGGACCTAAATAATATTTTTAAGGACTTTCCAAAATTTATCTTCAGGCATGTTATTAATGTATGATTTTACAGCTGCTTCGTAACTAGTGTCAATATCAAAATCTTTTACGCACAATTTGTATTCTGCCCCTATGAACAGACTTTGATGATGTTGCAATTCATTTTTCATATACCACTTTACTTTGGTCATAGTACATTAAATATGCACTTTCCGCGCATAGTACTCGTAAAATGTTTCTGCAAAGTATAAATTGACATATGCAAAATACAAATACATAACAGGCAATTCCAGAGCAAAGCGGATACGTTGCAGTCTCGAGGGAATAAACAAATAAGATTGGAATTTTTATAAATATTGCCATCGGGCATACAACTATCAGTAAAAATTAAGGACTTTTAACAGGGTTCCCACTCAAATCACAGAATGAAAATCAATGACTTTTCAAGACTTTTAAGGACCTAATTAATGTTTTTAATGACCTTTGTAAATTTGTTTTCAGGCATCATGACTATATATAAATTTTTTAAAAAGTACATTCTACCAAAACAGTTACAAGTTGGCACATGCGTAATATAAATATGTCAGAAAATTCCGATAGAGTGCAGATGAGTGGCGGTCACCCGGGGATAGCAAGTCCGAGTTGTACTTTTATAAATTTTGCAGTTGGACAACATACTAAAAAATTAAGGACTTTTAAGGACCTCTAAGCATTTTCAAGAACTTTTAGGCACCTCTAAGCATTTTCAAGGCCTTGAAAACAGGTTCAAAAATATTAAGCACTTTTAATGACTTTCAATGACCGTGGGAACCCTGTTTAAAGACCTATAAGTATTTTTAAGGACAGCTAAGCATTTTCAAGTACTTAAAGCCTTGAAAACAAATTTAAAAATATTAAGCACCTTTAATGACTTTCAATGAGATCCCTGTTATAGAAGTGGATACCCAAATTTAGTTCCCATGCCACAGATATATATATTTTATATGATATCGATGTATAATTTTAGCGTATTAAAGTTTTAGGTACTATGTGTTATTTTAAGGCTCATATATTAGACTGATTTTCATTATGTAAACGAATTGCTAATGAAAACAATACCAGGTATTGTGGGCGGAGCACCAGCTGACCCATATCCTAAATCAGAAGGAATCACTAGCTTTCTTTTTTCTCCTTCACACATCCTAAAAGTATTAACAATTTATGAGAAACTTAAAGAAAAAAATAGACACAATAACAATGAAAGGAAATAGAAAAAAAATATTTGAAAATTCCCTTTTTTGTTGTTGCTTTTAAGGCTATGCAACACTAAAATAAAACCTGGATGTTTATACTAAGTACGTGGGACATGTTTCACTTTATATAAATTATTTCGGGATGAAATATTGAGAATGTTTTTTTTATCAAGCTTTCTTTACCAATCATAAAATTACTTTATTTACACAAAATAAATGAGTCTTTGTATTATTGAATTATTCAATACTTAATGAAGGAATGAAACAATAAGCATGCTGAATGGATGAAGAATTAATAAATAATGTTTTCTATCAAGCTTTTTTAACCAATTATTAGGAATCACCAATTATAAAACTACTTTATTTACACAAAATAAATTAGAATTTGTATTATTGAATTATTCAATACACAATGAAGGAATGAAACAATAAGCATGTTGAATGGATGAAGAATTAAAGAATTAATAAATAATGTTTTCTATCAAGCTTTCTTTACCAATTGAATTATCAGGTATCACCAATTATAAAACTACTTTAACTAAGAAAACTTTAAACTACTTAAAGAAGAATGTGCCTGCATTACTTTTCTCAAACTAAAAAGTTAATCCCTTTTCTTTAGCATTTGCTACATCCTCGATAGTTGAAAACAGGGTTTGTATGAATTTTTATACGTTGTTTATAAGGAATATATAAACAAATTTTAGAGCCAATAAAAATGAAATAAATTTTTAAAAAAATAATATATATAAAGAAACAAAAAGAAAATGTAACAGAATGTCTTTAAATAAAAAAATGTATGGATTATTTTAGACGACATTGACTAGGCATTATTAAACAGTTTCCATAAAAATAAAAAAATCACAAAGTTAGAACAGAATTCGGAAAAAAAAAATTTGAAATTAGAAAGCACATTTTAATAGTTTTAGATTTAAAAAAATACTTCGCTAGTAGAAAAGTAGATGTAAAGTTCTTTATGGAACTTGAATATTTATTATTAAATTTAGAGACTGGGTGTAAAATCAGCTCGCAACACTTTACCCAAATTATTACGTAACTAAGAATTTATAAGCACGCTTTGAACAAAAATAAGAAGTTAGTAAGTAATATTTTATAAGAGTTCTTACAAACATCAAGTGAAAATAAGGAGCCCTTACAGAATTTTATGAATATGAACCCTGTATAGCTAGAAAATTAACTAAATATTTTATATAAAACGACCCGGTAATCAAAAAATTCTAATAAGTAACAAAAATCAAGCATAAAGTATACTTCAGAAGTCCTTGGTCCCATCCACGAATAACTTGCCCAGAACCTAATGTAAAGGATAAGGGCTCGCCTCGCTTGTAACTGTTGTCAAATTCTGTTCCATCCTCCAAAGTACCCTGATGAACGAGAAAAAAATTATTGATCGAAGTAATTATACAAATTCCTAAAAAAAATAATAGATATAAACTTTTGATGCATATAATTTAAAAATATAGATATTTCAAAAAATAATAAAAAGAAATGATGTTCATTCATCTTCAATTATATTCCTCAACACAGAGAAAAAGCTTATCAATCCTACACTTATGTACAAAAAAGCTTAGGAAAACCTACATTTGCAAGTCTTTTTTAGTTAAATTTGATTCGCATTTAAAAATAGCTTTTCAAATGTGAACAATGCACCAAGCATTTCAAGGTTGCAGGGTTCGTAAGCACAGAGGCAGCTAGCTCCCTTTTGGTTTGACTAAATCTACACATTGTTGGCCAGTATCTAATAATTATTATATTATAGTCAATTATTGATTATATATATACTTATTTACTTTGACTTATAGCTTTATACTAGAACTTATTTCGGTAAAAAATTTATTTCAGCAAAGTTTTGCAAACTGCGATTTATATCAGACATTTACACGACATTTTAATATTCCTTATAAAGAAAATTAACCTAAGGCATATTGTTATACATTACTTGGAATAACATTGTAATACAGCTTTCATAAAATTAGAAACACGTTTCTTTCCACAGAAAACAAGTAAGATTACTTTAAAATTAACACACACAACCAATTTCATTTAGAACTGCCCAGATACATCGATACAAAATTATTTTGGCTGTTTTTGAAAAAGCAGTGTTATCGCCAACACTAACAGAAATATTTCCATATTAAGATGGCAATCTGCGAGTTTTGGTGTCTTACAAAAAAAAAAACTCAAGGTATGGGCCAGTACACTTATAAATATTTAACTATTTTTGTAAATTTTGTCTCTGACTAAAAACAAAAACCAAGTGCTATATCTAAACAGTATGACATTTTAAATAATAAGAATTAAATCTTTCATCTTGAAATAAAATTCCGAAAATTTCTTATATGTCCCCAAGGACCAAAAGTATGGCAGGTACAGTACGCAAAAAAAAAAATCTGAACGATGGCTATATCTTCGATTCTAATTATCGTAGAATCCAGCAGTTTGCACCAAAATGTTTCATTTACCATTTTCTATATGTCTGGTGCAAAATTGTTTTCTTAGGAGGCTGTTTACTATGTAAATTTAACTCTATCTTTAAAAATTTCAATACGAACCCCTATTTTTTATGATTTCAATTGATTTAAAATACTTTGTTCACCCTAGATACTAAATTTCAGTTAATTATGTTGAGAAACACATCATTTATGCGCAAAAATGTTTTGGATGATCTTGAGGGCAAATTTCTGTATAATGTGGAAGAATCGAACGTTTTGCATGCTTCATGTAATCTATTATGTGGTCCCTTAAAGTGAGCTTTTTTTACATTTTTGCTAAAATATTGTGAACCAAGAGTTAAAATGAAATGGAATAAATTTTGGAGGGGTTTTCAACCATGATAATTCTAATGGAAGCAAAAAAAAAGAAAATGTTTCAATTTTAAAACTTGTTTTATTAATTACTTATTAAAAAAAACTGTTTAATGTAAAATCTGCATTTATTTATGTTTGGCCTTTTACAAACTATCGTTCGAAACAAAAATTGCTAAAATATATTAACTATAATCTAATCCAATAACGACCTATAATCAAAGTAACGACCTAATCGTCAAAGTATTTATCATGTCAATCAAGCTGCACTTTAAAGTACAGAAGGCACTGGAGATATTGTAAATATTTATAAGCACCAACTCAACATTAAAAGTTTTGAAAATTTAAATTATTTTTATTATTGCATGAATATTTTGTAAAAATAAATAAAATAGGAAATTTTTCGAAACATTTTTTTCACAAAAAAAAGGGACCTAGTAAAAAAATCTGGATAGACCAATAAATACTTTAGGTAAATATTTATAAACAACGACCATAACCTAAGTAACAACCTAATAGTCAAAGTATTTATAATACCAATCAAGCTGCACTTTGAAGTACAGAAGGCTCTGCAGACTTCTGCGCAATAGTAAAATCAGTTGCTTCAAACAAATTAAACTTTTAGCTATTAAGAAAAAAGTTTGCCCTCTCTAGATAAGAAATTACTGCTTTTCAAGCACTTCTTAAGTTGGAGGAAAGACAAATTATAAAATAAATAACAAACATAAAGTTAAGTAAATAGTCCTTTTGATAAAAGTGTCAAATCGTAGAATAAACACTGTAATAAAAAATGATAAAGTTGAATGACGAATTATAGCTCTCTAACATTAATTAAACAAAATTTCAAACAATAGGTTAAAATGTGTTACATGGTGGCAAAGATAATTCGTAATTCATAGGTAAATTTTTCTCCTCTAACCGTTTATCAGCATCTGAAGTAGTTATACCAAAAAAAAAGTTCAGTATGGAATTAACTTTCATTATTGACCATTTAACATGTTCAAAAAGTACAGTAATTATGTATTATCCCGGCAATGAAAAAAATATAAAACGTTCGACCTCTTAAGAAGTCTGGTTAGGTTTAAACCAGCGTCAGAGCTTTCCTGTGAAATGTTTCGGCTCCACTGCGGGCCGGGTATTCGTCTGGACCAATTAGTTTAATGAATTAAGGGAATCCGGTTAGCAAACAATTTGTCCGGCCAACGATCGACAGGATAATACATAAGTACCAATAGCAGAAACAGTGAAAGCAAAAAAAATATTGGCAAGTTTACAACAACCATAGATATATTTCACTTGCTATAAAAAAATGGGTTAAGAATTACAGTACCTTGGCGACTTTTTGAAAGTTGGCGATTTGGCGCCGAAAGTGGCAACTTGAAGGTTTTCCGATAACCCTAATGACCATTTTGGATTTGGCGACACAGCCTTTTGAAGTCATTTTCAATTCAGCGATTTGGTCTATTCCTAGTTGACGTTAAAATATCGCCAAGCCGATTTGGCGCGGTTTTGTAGGCGATACAGTTCTAAATTTGGCAACCCCATTTTTTATTGACGCGCTTTGGCTTCAGCCTTCCTATACCACAAATCATGGAGCTGGTTCGTTTCTCAATTTTTCATATTGGAATTAAGAATTGGCGACATTCTGGCTTTGTCGCCAACTTTTCAAAAGTGCGCCAACCCATAAACGTGAACTAGGAATTTACCAGCGATTTTTTTGAAAAGTCGCCATCTTAACCAAAAAATTTGGGTTGCTACCATTGTTGCCATTAATTAGCTAGATAAGGGAACCTCAAACCGAGGGTTGGCTTTTAACACAGCCCACCTCTTGGCGCCTTTTTGAATTCTCGCCAAACTAGTGGCGATAACGTCGCCAATGTGGCAACCTAGACGGATTATGGAGGAGAACTGTTTAGAATCGTACGGAGTGCATTTTTTTAACGTCCAATCGCAACGGCGTTTTGCCTAAGTTTTCTTGCCAAAACTATTCGAAATGCGCAACGAAATTCTGAAACCTGATTGGTTAATTAATCTGTATTCATACACGATAGTTGGATTTCGTTGGAAAAGACGTAAGAAGTTAATTGTTTCCGTCATTTATGCTTGTAATCTCTTGGGAGAAGGTTTTTATGGTAAGTGTTATTTTTTTAAAAAAAATATTATTTCTGGCCTTCACGTATCGTTTTTTAATTGAAAAATAATAATAATAACAAATATTCAATCAGCAGTCAACTTGGCAAGATTTCAAATAAGTCGCCAAGAGGTGGGCCCATCTAAGATTTTACCCAACCGAGTTCCGAAGTTCATATAAATTACCTTATAATGCATGTACAGGACATCGCCTTTCTTGGATTTAGTTTCACAACCTTCAACTCTCTTTTTCACTCCAATTTGAAGTTTTTTTACTTTAGAGGTAGTTTTGGTATCATCACAAGTTACAAAAGTTATCAGAGAAGCAAATGTGTATAGAAATACCAAAGTATATACAATGTATTTCACAAGAGAACCCATCTGAAAAGCGAGAGAAAATTAATACAGGAATATGAAAAATACAGTATAATTGAAGCAAAAAATAGTTTATGTACTTATATATTATGAAGAATGATTAAAAAATCCTGATTCAATAAGAATTTACAATACGTACGGTTTTAAATAATTTGCACTGAAAATGTACACTTTATTTCACATAAATAGATAACTATCCAGTATAGAAAAAGTCCGGCAAAATCTGAAAACAAAAACAGTCAGCTATTTTAGTTGCCAAGTTTCAGATTTATAAACCACGCTACTTTAGTAAGTTGAGAAAGAGTCTTGCTGATTTTGTGCTATGCGAGTGCGTTTTTAATGATTTATAGAATATCTAAAAAACATACGTACTAAAACTTTTTTAATATAAGTTTAATTTTAAGATTTTTAATAAAAGAAATTATTTATTTACACAGTTTCTTTTGCAAATTATGGATTTCGTGTAAAGTGATGTCATAATAAACTGCTTTTATTAAATAGAAGAAATATGTCATTTTTATTGGCTAAATATTCAAATTTATTTTTAAGCTTGTATTGTGATTGATTGTATTGATTGAAGTAAGTTTGCCAGATACATTTACTTTTCTCATGCATAAAATCAAAATATCTAAAAATTATATCTGAATTAAATCTGGCAACTATGTTGTATTTATTTTATTTTTGTGTTGCGTTTGCGTATTTGTTGATCATTCACGGCCTAAGGCCAAAGAGTGCAAAGAGAGTAAAACTGTGTTGACGGAAACTATTTCTCCGTTCTTTCATTTTACCCTATTTTCACGATTCTTTCAAAATTTGTTTTATTTCAAAATCTCATGATTGACTGTCGCTTTCAAGTTTTAAAGAATGGCTCACACAAGCACGGAGGAAAAATTTCTTTCTGCTGTTGAAATTATTAGAAGCCTTCCAAAAGCAGGTGAGTTATATTTAGTTGATATATATATACTTTGTTGACAATGAATTAAAGGAATATACAAGTGTTTCAAATAATCCAAATCAAAATATCATCCTTTTTAATTACTCTTTCCTTCTTCCTTATACGAAGGAAGCAATCACATAATTTTTATCAATAGACTTCATTGCAATATTGATTATTGAATACCTTTGAGAAGAAAGCAAGATTCTGGGTAAAGTTTTGTCCCATTACATGTTTTGTTTTGATCGTAAATCAGTTGTAACTTACTGATCATTAATGTTCTGTCGTAATGTTATAACAATTAGAATTTGATAAATTGAGATTGACCATCTATTTTTGATATTGATTACTACAACATGAATAAATATTGAATTCATTAAGTATATTTATTCATTTATAGTTAAATGTACGACTTAGTAAGCCGGTACTTTAAAATATTCCCAACTTAAGAATGTTTTTATATATGTTTGGAATAGCAAAAGTATCTTACAATTTTGTTTAGGAACACCTATAGATAGGATTTTTTTCCTAATCTTACTTTTTAAAGTATAAAAGGATTGATTATTTTTTTTATATTACTTATTAACCTAAACTTTTTTTTATTAGTTTATTATTATTATCGATGCAATTTAGATTAAATTAACAACATTTATTTTTCTGCAAAATGTGATTGTTTAGTTAAGTAGGGTGAACCTACCAGTAATTGACCAGTTAGTGCAAGTTTCTACACATTTAATTTTTTTTCTTAAAAAATTATTAACGGAATGTTATGAAAATTTCCCAAAATATCAATTGATTAATGAAGCTCAATAATAAATTAACATGGTGTTCCAGTCCTTTTTACAATTTAAAATATCATCAGAATTTCTTACCAAAAGCAATTTTGCCAGTAATTGACCACAGCCATGCTAGTAATTGACCACAGCCATGCTAGTAATTGACCACTTCCATTTCCAGAATAAAACCAAAAGTTAATTGTTAAATTCTGTTATAAAATGCTCTAATATTCATAAATTAACTATTAAATGAACTAAAAAAAGAAAGTAAAAATAAATATAATCAATTTTAATCCATGAAAATACAGGAACATCAGTGTAAAATATAGTATGATGGTTTTATAAACTTTAGTTATCAAAGTTAGTTTTACTGGTAGGTAATTATGCGTATTTTATTCAAAAAATTAAAACAAGAAAATCAAAATAATATAGAAAAGATTATCTAATCCTATACTTTCAATTCTGAATAAATTTAGATGAAAAGAATCGAATGTAGAGGATATTATTTCTTGAATAGTTTCAAAATCATCCGTTTTTCTAATGGAAATCATTTTCTTGCATTGGCATTTATCCAATTACATAGAAGAGTTTCTTCTGAGGGTGTAAGAATTGTCGAGGGTCCATTTTTCTAAATTCTGGGGTTTTCCCTTTTAGCTTATTAATCAACGTAAAATGAGGAATGTTGTATTTTCTGGCAGTTTCTCTTATTTTCCCAATATTTTCTCTTGAAAAAGCGTAGATTTCAAGACCTCTTCGGTGTACTTGAGAAAGGATTTCTTCCCTTCCATGAGTGTTTAATTTTAATGATTTCAGAATTCTTATAGCCTAGGTATATGCTTAAACCTATAAAAAAAACTTCCTTAATGATTTATTTAACCCAATTTCTTATCAATATTTAAGTTAATTTTTTCCTGTTCATATTAAAAAATATTACTAAATATATATCTTATTCATTTAAGGTGTGAAAAGTAATTTTGATATTTACAAGGGTGTTAATGATCTGTAAATTTTCCTGCTTATCTTTGACCAATTCTTTTCTATCATCAGACCATTTGATCGGATTTTTTGAATTTTTAAAGAAATAAAACAATTTATAAAATTCTGACAGACATTTTATGTACCAGAGTGTTAGTTTAAATAAAAATTGTAAGTAACCTACATAATATTTGTGTAGGGTAAAGTGGAAGTATACTTAAAATTGACTTTTGACCATTTCTTGACTTTTTTTAAAAAAATTATGTTAAGAAAGTAAGCCTAGTATATTTAAAAATGATCTAATGTACACATGCAATAAGAAAATCCATCTTAGAGTTTAAAAATGACTTACTTTTGTATTCTAAAGTTGAAAAACTAATACTTAACACCCTTATCGACATCAATTAACTACAATGGTCAATTACTGAAAAAATCAATTTTTCGGGACAAATAGTAAGTGAAGATTGCAATAAAAGCATAAACCTTTGTTATCACTTTGTTTTTTCCCAGAAAATATGCAAGTAAATAAAAATTTAGTAGTTGACCATTTTGGTCAATTACTAAAAATATAACACTTAGCCTGATCAGTAATTGACCATCTGTTTTTCATAATTTGTTTATTAGTTTAAAGAAAAACTACTTGTATATTAATATAAAACAAACATAAATGATCTACATACATTATTTGTATTAAACCATTTAGGAATTATTCATGTTGATGCTAAAAAATCAAAGAAGCTAAACCACCCTTCACTAATAGTGTCAGTCACTCATATGAGACCCTGTGACATACCTTTGTGTTTGTTAATTTTTATCATCCAATTGGAAGCTTGTTTACCCCTATAACTTTTGGCATGGGCTTTCATTAGTTATTGGATATATTTTAACCAATAAAAATTAGAATACCATCACAACAATTCTTGTTTACTTCCTTTTTGTGTCATTTTGGTCAACTACTGGCATGTGGTCAATTACTGGCGTATCACCCTAGTTAGGCCTTGTGAGATTTTTTGGCTGAGTTAATTATATTTTTTAGCAAGAATCTTTACAAATATTTTTTTTTTTTGCGAGAGTGATTTGATCATATGAAAACCACAATAGTGATTGTGACTAATGTCATATCAGTGTCAGGCTACTTGGTTTGGTCTTAAATGCAGGGCAGTGTCTTTTAAAACCCCTTACAGATCCTTGTAAGAAATGTTATAAGGAATTCAAGGCAGCGTCTTTTAAAGGCTCATATACCAGACATTACCCTCTTGAAATAAAAATTCAAAAATAAATTTTCTAATTCGAATGTTGCTTGAAAAGTATTTAAAAATATTTAATTTCATAAACCAATTTTTGGTTGATATGATACATATAAGGTATTTCACTGATTATGCTGATTAAAGCCTAATTACCCCTTTTTATTCTTTCCTACTTGTTATTTATTTGCTTTGAATCAGGGTTGGCATGTTTTAAACCAATTGGTTATGGTTTAAACCAAATGTTTTGTTTTTTTCTCAAAAAAAACAATTGAATTTTTTAAAGAGTAATTTTAAATTATATTTTTATTTATTTATGGATAGATTTTTCAAATTATTTGATGTTATAAATGACTTCTATTTTTAACTGAACTCAACTTTTTTTTTCTATTTTTTTTTTAAGAAATTAATTTACTAAATAAAAATATATGAATACTATAGATGGAATAAGTTCTAATGTATTTTAGAAAAAATCTTGCAATTAAAGACTATTGAAGTTTTTATAAGTATCAACAAGTTTTTATATTAAACTATCAATATATTAATGTTTTATAATAATTCAAAATTATTAAACTTAAATCATAGGCTGCATTTTAAATTTGTTTCTAAAATAGAGGTTTTGTGTTTTAACAACTTATTTCTAAACATTAAAAATATCCTTTGAACAACTTATCACAATTACTGATGAATCTAAGAGCAATATTTAATGTATTATGCAGTAAACAATTACTATTGTATACAATAAATTTAAAAAAATAGTATAGAATAAAGTATTGAAATTTAATATGATTTGAATGTTCACATAAGTAGCAACAATTGTTTATTATTTAATGTTTAAATTATTTTCAAAATGAATGTTAATTGTTATTTGAACATAAATGATTCTAGTTTATGTCAAATTTTATTTATAAATACCTATTTGTAATTAGAAAAATATTTTTTTTTTTTTTTTAATTTTATTTATAAATACGTATATGTAATTAGAAAAGGATTAAAAAAAAACACAGTTTAAACCCAAATAAAATTGGTTTTAACAACAAAAAAACTGGTTTCAACCAAAAAAAACTTCTTTTTTTTTTTGTGTGTGGAAAAAACCTGGGTTTTTTCCAACTCTGCCTTGAATATATTTCCACCACATGTTAGCTTTTTGCTAAAATTGAACCAAATAAAAATTTAAACTATTTGTTATTCAAGACCATGGATGAGTGTGAAGAATAAGTAGCTTCTATAAAGTTCAAGTTAAAACCTTAAACATAGTACAAATATCCTCTCATTTCATATTTGTTATATATTGGTTTTTTAAGTAAAATATTAATAATGCGTATTAAATCTTACTATTTATATGAATTTAAATCTTTACTATTTATATAAATTTAAATCTTTACAATTTAAGTCAATCGAAATCTTTAGTATTAAATTCAGTTGAAATCTTAACAATTTGTATCAATTAAAATGGTTACGCATGATTAAATATTAATACAGTCAAACCCCTTTAACGCAAAATCGCTTAACATGAAATCTCGTTTAACGCAAAGAAAAAGCAGTTCTCCATACTTAAAACTTTACGTTAATTTATTTGATTAACACGAACAATTTCAGAAGCCCCGTTGACTTCGCGTTCATGGGGTTTGACTATAACTGTAACCCTCTGGGACCTGGATAATTTGTTTAATTGAGAAATGTGTAGGGGAAGTTGCATTTGGACAATTCTTTGAAAACTGAAACCACTACACTTAAAAAAATTATTTCAAAAGGAATTATTTCGTTTTCTACTGTTGTATAATTCCAGACTTATGTTAAGAAAGATTGCAACTGTTATGTAACTTGGTAAAAAGGAAAACTAATAAAACTTAAATTTAGATGAAATATTTAGTAATAGTATCAATGGCAGATACAGCGAGGGGCTGAGGGAGCGATCGCCCCCTCTGTTATCCAGAGTTAAATAGAAAAAAAATAATGAAGGCAACAAAGAATATTTTATGTGTTTATGATGAGTGTAATAAACAAAAGGCTACCACTGGCGTCCAAAGGCAATACAAATATTTCATTTATATACATTACATGTGAATGAACATGCGAAAGATATGAATTAAAAATAAAACAAGTGTACTGGATGGTTTTTTAGGTTTTTTAACTTACGCTTCTCTCATGCTATGGATGTAGTCAATCAAGGTTTGACGAATCCTTACTGAACATCTTAAAAATTGGAGATGAAAAAGCAGAGGACAAAGCAAAATAGCTAAGTGCTCTGCAAAATATTTCAGACAAATTTGGTTTAATTCTCGATGATTATGGAACATGGAAGTAGAAATTTGTTTAATAGTGCACTTCAAGGAAAATATGAAGTTTGGTATATGTTTTGGAAGAACGTTTTGGTTAAGAAATAGTCTTAGAATTCTTTTTGTAATCGCTTCTTGTTTAAAAAGTTGCTTGTTATAAAAAAAAAAAAATTATAATGTTTTTGTAGTCTAGATATAAACTTTTTCTATTAAATACATTGGAAATTATTCGTTTTGGAATCCCATGGTATAGTAGTATAATTTAAAAACAACAAATTTTATCTAAACTATTCAACAGTCCAAAACTAAATTTTTTCCCGCCCCCTCCTGGCCGACCAAACAGTATAGTGGTTAGCGTGCTAGCTTCTAGACCGCGAGGTTGCGGGTTGCGAGTCCCGTGTTAGGCATGGGTGTTTGTAAATGTATGTTGGCTTGTCTAATGACGAATGTTTCGGCGCATTATAGCCCTCGTGTTGCTGACGGCGCCAGATAATCTGAAAACAACCAACCGCCCCCTCCAGAACAATGCTCTGGATCCGCCCTTGTATAGTATTTATGTGAGATGTCCACAAGAAATTTTTGTTTCCACTGAGTCAATAACTTAATAATATTTTGAATTATAAAAAGTTTTTGTTCTTTATTCGATGGATTGCTCTTATTAAATGTTTCTCCCTAACTAGAAATAACTTACACCAAGCAAAACCAAACTTTTACTAGTGTTGTCATTTGTACTTATTGTTGATAGATCTTAAGATATCATGAGTTTATGAATCAGTGAAAGTGCAGAGAAATCTCATTATAAACAGTTGGTAGAAGAAGTAATATAGATAATGAAATCAGCTGCTAAAAATTTAAGAATTCATGTACTTAGATAAAAAAAAAATTCTCCCCTTCAAACTCACAAATATTTTGCAGCTGACTGTACCTTAGTAGAAATAAAAGCAGATGTTGCAGAAACACAGATGTTATGGAAAGACGTTGGCGTTTGAAAGAGGCATTGTTGCAACATGCCCAATTCTTGCTTGCCAATGCTAAAAATATTCCTGATGATTTATTGTAATTTAAAACTTAATTAATAAATTCTTTACAAAAGTATTTTTCAATACTTTAAGATTCAGTTGGTGGGAATAAAATGAAGTTGTTTAGAGAATATTTTTTTAAAAATATATTAAAAAAAAATATATATAATCTTTCAAATATTCTAAAATTGCGACCACTTTGACTAACAACTAGTATAAAGTAATAGTTTGTCTAAATAAATGCCGAATGCAACTGTAAAAGTATCACTATTTTCACAAAATAATAATACTATATGTCCCATGCATCCTTGTTCTAATGTCCCTTGCATCAGACCGCTTTTTTGTTTATTAAATCCACACAAAAAATATTATGTATATTTTTCTAAAAATTTTAGTATGTATTTATATAGAGTTATTAACCCCAAATGTATTTATACTTCTCATAATTTTGGTGCTTATAAATTAAGAAAAAATGGCTTGGGTGTAACATTTTATTCTTCAGTCCATTGTGTTCGCTAATGTAAAATACATAATTGACTTAATTAGAATAATTATTTTTGCATAGTAATATTATAACACCAAATAATATTGTAGAATGAATAAATGTAACTAGTAGATTCATTAAACGTTTACTATTCTAATTAGTTTACAAGATGAACTCTGTTTAGACATTAATGTTTCTAGATTATTCTTTTCTTCATGAGTTGCATCACTTTTTTCACAGATGTGATAGCCACCTGAGTGCGGCTGTATTTTTTTTCTTTTTTCTTTTTCCGTTGTTGATAAACAAGAGTCCGATTATGATATCCGATTATGTTAGTGGCTAGTTTGAGCCATCGATATATAAACACTGTTCTTGGATAGAAATTAGGCCCTCAAAAGTAAACTTCGTTGTTATTGCTGACGTCTGGCTCTTTTGACGAATGAGTTTGACGACCATTGCTGTAAGCAATTTTAAATGCGCATGCGTGCACTAAAAAAAAAAAAAAAAAAAAAAAAAAAAAAAAACATAATTTACTAAAACTAATCTGATCTGATAGTAGATATTTCGATGATCTTTAGAGAATGAGGAACTTGCACAAGTGAGGAAAATTAATATTTTTTGTATTTTCTAGTGTTATCCAACGAATATATTTGAGCAGTGCAATTATTTTTCATCTTTATGCTTTCAATTAATCAAAAATCGAGTTTGAAATTAGCCGAAATCAAAGCAAAAGTCACGTGACCAAAAACGCATATAAAAAAAACCGTGATATGGTTACGCAGAGATAAAGTTGCAAAACGAAGGAGAAACTCACTCATTCCCTTTCTAAAACAGGTTTTAGACTGGTTCATTATCTGCGCGTTGACGTTTCACGCAAAAGTGTCTTTTTCCCGCCAAATCGCAAAGTGAAAAACTAAATATTTTTTTAACTATCTATCCGAACTCAAATTTTTGAAAGAATGGTATTGTTTTTCGTGATTTTTTCTCTACTTTTATTTAAAAATAAAACCCAAAAACGTGAAAGTTCCTCATTCGTAACACTTCTGCTGGACTTTTTATTCTCTAATATAACTTTAAATTTGAACTTATTTCTACGCGTTAATAATTCTTCTGTGTTGCAATTATCAAAAAGAAGAGAAAAAAAAGCTCCAGCTTGCGGTACCAGTTTAAATATATCGACAAGCTTTGTATAATATCGAAACGAAAACTGATTCTCCATATTCTGGCTTACAATCCATCACTTCAATGATATTTTTATGGATCTTAAATGCAGCTTAATTTGTTAACTCGTGTCCCTTATCCCAAGGGCTATAACATGTAATTACTTTCCTTAAAGTACTCAATGTCAAACTGCCCCACCCTTTGGACATGGAGTAAGATAGTCAGGGACTCTTCTTTTATGCGAATCTTGTCATGTACTTAGCGGTGGCGTTTGTTTCATTGATAAGACGCCAACTAAATTCTCTGACATATCAAGCAGATGACCCAACGCACACCCCTATTGCAGGCTGTATACATATAGTAATGATCTTTTAATGGTCGACAGTGACCCCCCACAGCAATCCCAGGAGTGGCAGACAGGAGAACGAGTCGGGCGAGTTCATTTCCAGTTTTTATGAATGGAAAGTCATCGGGGTTTTGTGAAACCCACAACGCTGACTCCATGGGATTTAAAGGGTTAAAAGATGCTGTGACTTTAATTTCTGTCGAGCATTCAGGAATATCTCCTTTATATACTCAAGATATTCTACAGAGAATTGAGGACTAGAAATGGAAAACGACCTAAGTACCGAAAAAAATCGAAAATAGTTGTTTTACGGAAAAATGTCCTTAAGACTAAGCTAAACAAAGTAGAGAACACCCAAAATTCAAAAATTTGTCGTAAGATCACTCTGGTAGAATGTGCCATGCGAAGTGAAGTGGAGAACGTCCTAAGTGCGATAAAAATAACAATATTAAGAAGGTATTTAAGAACTAAACGTAAGGAAGTTAGGTTAGTTTGTAAGGTGCTGTTGTCTATGAAGCCGAAGGAGTGAAATGCACAACGCCCTAAGTACCAGATGCGAGTCTTTTTCATTTTGCGGCTCTCCTGAAAAAAATTTTGTTTTTAGACTTAGGTCGTTTTTCATTTCTAGTCCTCAATTGGTTTGTGAGAGTCAGTAATTAGCGCTTTAGAAGAAAATTATTGATTAAAAATTCACGTCAAACCGTAACAATCATCAAAAGAAAACTACCAATTCCAAAAATTCACATTCACAAATTGCGTTGTGTCCCGTCCTTCTCCGATGAAGGTAAAGTCCCTTTTTTTTTAATACTTTATATTAACTTTGATTTTGTTTGTTTGTGGACAACACACTTGCCGTCATCCAATCGATCTGAAATTTGACAGATAAACTCGTTGTCGATGACATTATCTTATCTTCTGGGAGCATTTATCCTCTAGCCTGTACCTTCGGAAAGAGGTGGTGGGAATTTATCAGTGGGCAGACAGGCCATCTTCGTAATGGTCAAATATTATGAATTGTTCAAATTGCTTAAATATATTGCACATATAAGTTATAAATGCATAACAAAGGGTTTTCAGCAAGACTTTGTTTTTGTAGTTTAGTTTATCCTTTATCGCTGCTAATTAAGAAAAGCGATCTTCAATGGACAATTTCCGCATTTTTTTATTTTTTTTTATTCAATTCTAAACGTTTTGAAAAGGCCATAAACAGAAAAATTTCTGCTCAATGCGCTTTTTCTTTTTATTAATTTGCAATCAAAGTTCCCCTGTTACACGTTGGCGAGAAGACGATTCATTCGGCTCGAATTGAATGTGACGTCAAGGCTTATCAAACATCTTGGCTTGAAACGCGGCAGCGGGAACCAGTTTTGCAAATTTTTCGCAAATCGCGCCAACCTGTTCGGAATATGGTAATGGTCTACTAACGCCAACTATATTTGACAGAAACCTCACGATAACCATAGAAACGGAAGGAAGCTTTGACGTCACAGATTTTGTTGAGTATTTCGATCAGACTAGTTTTGCCTCGATTTTGGGAAATTTTACTGTACGGGATATGGCTATATAGTCTACCAACGCCAACTATATTTGGCAGAAACCTCACGATAACCATAGAAACGGAAGGTAGCTTTGACGTCACAGATTTTGTTGAGTGTTTCGATCAGACTGGTTTCGGCTCGATTTTGGGAAATTTTCTTTTCTAAATATTTAAACAATTATTATTTTTTTTTTTTTTAAAGAACTTTTGTTTAAATATTTGGAATTTAGAAAGAAATTCTTCATAAATATAAACTAATTTCACTCGTTTTTAAAAAATGCGGGAATTGTCCATTGTGTTCTTCAAATAAATCTTTATGGAGAAACTTGAGGGAAAACTAGTTAAGAGCTTTAAGAGAAAGTCATAATAAAGATCATGGTTAGCGTGCTAGCTTCTAGACCGCGAGGTTGCGGGTTCGAGTCCCGTGTTGGGCATGGGTGTTTGTAAATGTATGTTGGCTTGTCTAATGACGAATGTTTCGGCGCATTATAGCCCTCGTGTTGCTGACGGTGCCAGATAATCTGAATACAACCAACCAACCTAATAAGGATCATTCCCTATACTCGCTATGTTACAATCTTCTAGCCCAGTGCATTTAGAAACTACTTTCTCTAGCCACCTTGAAATTTGCTGCGTAGGTACGAAATTGATCACTTAATGGAATGACATAAATTGTTTTCATTTAATATCTATCTATTGGAAATGAAAATTTAAATAGCAAAAGCGCTGGGCTAGAAGATTGTAATATAGCGACTCTAGGGAATGATCCTTATTAGATAAATCCTCCTAAATATTAGAAACTGTATAGGCCCCAATTTTTGGCGCTTCGCTCGCCGGAAGGTTCATCGCAATGCAAAATTGAGCTCGTTTCGCTCGATGAAAAAGTCAGTGACACATAAGCACAGGCTTACTTAACTCGTTAAAAGGTTCATTGCTATGCAAACACGAGCTCGCTTTTCTCAATTAAAGGTTCATTGCTGCGTAAGCGTAAGGTAGCTTCACACACTAAAAACTAATTGCTACGTAAAGCCTTAATATTAGAAGCCCCTCCCTTCTCGAAAACAATAAAAAGATTCCCGTTAATAACTATTATACAACACCCCTTTAAGAGTATTTTAGCACGTGATGTTTGTAAAAAGCAAAATTAGGAGGTCAAAACTACTTATGTTGAAAATTTCAGAAGTGTAGCCCTATTAAACGTCGTTTTGTAATTTTTTTTTTTTAATTAACTAAAAAATAACTAATTGAAATTTTATTATTCTGTTTTTCAAAAGTTCAATTAGATGTCTAAAACTACTTATGTTGAAAATTTCAGAGCGGTATCTCTATTTGAAGTCACTTTGTAAAAAATAAAATAATTAAAAAAGAACTAATTAAAATTTTAACATTCTGTTTGACATACATAAAATTAGAAAGCCAAAACTTCTTATGTTGAAAATTTCAGAGCTCTACTCCAATTTTAAGTAGGTTTCTATAGATCCACAGACAGACATATAGCTTGTTTTATTATTATAGATTGGGATGTGATAGTCACTAAAAGTCCTCTTCTGCAACCTTTTCTATTTCTCTACGTCTGGTTAAGATATCAAGCACGTGCGGTTTGGCGTAATTTAATGACTGAAATCTCTTCCTGTTAAGATTTGGCAACAACCTATATTGTCATACATCAGATCTAGATCATCGATGTAGATAAGCTACTGGATAAGAATGCTCCGATGTCAATGCAAGGGAAACTAGGGGTGGGGAACATCGCACAACTTTCAATTACACTATAATACACTGACGTGGATTTGTGTCATCTAGAGTATTTATATTTTCATCATTCATTTAGAAGAAATGACTAGTTTGGCGATATTTTTTTCGATAATTCTTGAAACGGTTTTTTAGAACGGAAAAAAAAAACAAAAAAACTCCGCCAAAGGAATGATTTTGGCGATGTACTTATCGATAATTTTTTTATTATCCTTACTTATAAGTGAAATTCTGCAAAGAAGAAAAAACAATCGTTAATGAGCTATGCTCAAGGAAAGAGACTTCTGTGTTGAAGGCATTTGTTTTTCAACTTTTTATGCCATTAAAGCATTTTTACGGGAATTTCGGAGGTGGGGATGTTTAGAACACCATAAGAAGCATTACCACAGCGATTTTGAAAAAAATCACTGAAGCCTTTTTTTTAGCAATTATTGAAAAACATGTTTTTTTTCAATGGCAGCTACCTTACGCGCATGCGCGATTTTGACTAAAAACCTTAATGGTAGGTCTTATGGTCATCACCAAATTTGAACATCGGAGGTCAATTTGTTCGGTAGTTATGCTGACCACATGCACACAGACAGACATTTTTTCTAGATCAATTTTTTGAGATCGGGATGCTGCAAAACGTAAAGAAACGTTTTTAAAAAAAAAAAAAAAAAAAAAAAAACGTGTTTTTTTTTTAAATTTTTGTTTTTTAAATCGAATACTATACTTTCATTACTTATTACACATGGGAATGCGAGAGACTTTTTAAAGTGCTAGAGTAGATATTTTTTGGCGCATTATTACTAATTAAGCTCTACTATTGACAGTTCTGCTGCGTACAACCAAAGATTTTATTTTCAATCCTTTTTTTTTTTTAATTTTTTTTTAATCCACCCAATGATCTGGCAACGGCTTCATTTTCCCAGCTTTAAGCAGTCTATCCAGTTGTTTATCTATATCGATGATACAGATAACAAGCCATATTCAAGCACATACGTTTTCTTCGTAGGGATCAAACATTATGAAAACTCGGAATTGTGCTCAAAATTGCTTATACAAGTTGTAATTGCATATAAAAGTTGGGAAAAAAAAAGTATTGTTTTTATGGGTTAATTATTTTATATTATAGCCCAGCCAACGTACCCAAGTATTATTAATTTACAGTATCAAATGCCACAAAGATATAACTTTTTGACATAAATATTTTTGAATGGTCACTAATGACTTGCATTAATCTATATCAGCGTTAGCCACTACGCGGCCCGCAACAGATTTTTCTGCGGCCCGCGGGCAACACAGAAGATACAAAAAAAACAAAAAAAAATTTATGGACTTTTTTTTACGTTATTGTAATTTATCCGACATAAAGAGTTAACTATGTTAGAAGAGAGTTCTCTGTTATGTGCCCAAAGAAACTATACTAAACTTCAACTTAACTAGACATCAGTTAGACGATAGATCGTGACAGTGCTCATAGGTATTTAATCCACTTTGGCGGTGTGAAAGCATAATGTTCGCCAAACCACAACCCTATAGAGAACAAAAGGCTATAAGGTTTGGCGAGAATTATGTCTTCACTCCGCCAAAATGGATTAAATACCTATGAGCACTGTCACGATCTATCGTCTAACTGATGTCTAGTTAAGTTGAAGTTTAGTATATACGAAAAAGCTTTCAGCAAAGTGGTTTTCATCATGAATAAATACAGGTATAACTTAACTCAATCTCATTTGGACAATTTATTATAATTGACTATAACAAATACTCCGAAAGACATTGACCACTGATCTCTACTACAACTTCTGGATAGCGCATGCTTGGTTACTGACTTGAAGTTGAAGAAGGCTTAATAATCGCCATAGAGATCTATACTAATAACTTCCCCCAAAACCAGTTCAAATTTTGTTTGTAACTATGGGCAACGTATTTCAAAGCATTATGGGGGGAAGTATTCAAATGACATCATCTGCTTGCAGAGCAGAAACTACTAAGAAGCAATCCAGAAGTTGTAGTAGAGATCAGTGACATTGACTCTATCATAAAATATAACTGAATGATTTCGTCCGCCATTGTTTCATAATTCATATCGACTAAAACAGAAAAATCTATAAGTATAGTTTAAATACTTTTATTAAAAGTTAGGTCCAGTCGCATTGTCACCTTGAAACAATATATTCCCTTCTTTTTTAGACTTTAATTTTCTATACTAAACTCCAACTTAACTTGACATCACTAGACGGTAGATCGTCACAGTGCTCATAAGCATTTAATCCATTTTGGCGACGTGAAAGCATACTGTTCGCCAAACCACAACCCTGTAGAGAACAAAAGGCTATAAGGTTTGGCGAGCATTATGTCTTCACTCCGCCGAAATGGATTAAATGCCTATGAGCACGGTGAAGATCTATCGTCTAGTGATGTCAAGTTAAGTTGGAGTTTAGTATAATAATGAACACTTTTATTTTTTAATTATTTGAAGGGGAAAAAAAATCAAATATCAATTGTAATTTTATTAACATAAGAAAATTAATATTTTTTTCAATTTTCAGAAATGCTATCTATTAGTAATCAATAATAAAGACACATATATTTGTGTATCCTGCGTAATTGGCAATTAACGTGTTAGTAAAGTTTAATGTGAATATTCGGTTTGACATCCTGAAAAGTTAAGGAAAAAAATTGAAAGTGTTAAGGCTCTTCTACAAGCATACCACACAAACCAAAATCCACATTATACTAGGTTTTTATCACTAAAAGCTTTCGTTCGCAAAAATGTAAACAACGAATATATACACTCGATAAGAAATTTTATTTATGAAATTTGAAAAACAGCACTAATGTCAACCAATTTAAAAATGGAAATTTACGTTTTTCTATTGAAATTTTCTTTGTTTTCCATTTGCGCTCATAAAAATAAAATCTTCATTTTTTACTGTACAAGTAGCAAAACAAGTTGAATCATTTTGGGCTTCTTAAAAAGGATGAAGTAGCAATATGTTGAAAGTTGTTTATGAAAATCTTTATACTCTGATAAGTAGCAATGTACTGTGAGGTCATCAAAAATATGTTCGATTTGAAAGGGAATTAATTGATGAATCGGAAAAATTTCATGGTTTGTGCGTTCAACAACCAATACTTGTGCACAATAACGGCTAATCAAACAGGGACCTACGCTTAACGTGGATTCCGAACCACAACGAACATCCATGCCTAACCCTGGATTCGCACCCAGTACCTTTGACATGCGAAGCCAGAGCCTTAACACCACAGCCATCAGGTGGGCGGAAACACATTGTTGCGTGGATGGGTTCGAAAGATTTGAAGCCAAAGCAGATCAAAACTTGCAGAAATTTTTTCCGATATAACTCTTTGCAGATTCTCTTACAACTCTGAGCTTCTCGTTCTAGAAGAATCAATACAGCTCTATACAAAACAATAGAGCTCAAACAGCAGTTATAAAAAACCTTCACAACTGTTACAAATCACCGTAAAAGACAATGTAATACAGTTCACTTTCGGAACTTTCTGAATGCTCGCTGAGAGACAGCTAACTCAGTAACTCCACTCAGTCAGTCAACTAACCCAGTAATTTCAGTCCACTAACGGACTCATGGCCGGGCTTATATAGGAAAGTCAATCCTTCGTGAATCTTCTAGGGATAGAAATTTGGAGGACTTTCCAGGTCGTAGTCGAAAAGTCCTATACATATACATGGGGATCGAAAATTTCTCCAATTGGTCGCCAAATTTGGCGACAAAAATTAGTTGCCAAAACCGTTGCCAACTTGGCTCTATCTCGCCAATTTGGCGAGATTGCCATTACCATAATGTTAAATGGCCTGCCCCGTGTAAAACTCGCTTCCCAGCGTTATCTCTGGAAAACTCGTTTTCAAGCATTAAGACACATATTGCAGGGAAGCCAAGTAAAGAACTCTTGCACTGCCTTATGCGAAATGTACATAAATTGTCCTTTTTTACATAATTAATGCTACGAAATATTTACAAATATACAGAAATTCGTAAAGATATCATAGATTAAAATGTTTTTTCCAAAGTCAATTTCTTATATAACACGACACATTTAAAAGCTTCTACACTAATTTACTAAGCCGACCAAACGGTATAGTGGTTAGCGTGCTAGCTTCTAGACCGCGAGGTTGCGGGTTCGAGTCCCGTGTTAGGCATGGGTGTTTGTAAATGTATGTTGGCTTGTCTAATGACGAATGTTTCGGCGCATTATAGCCCTCGTGTTGCTGACGGCGCCAGATAATCTGAATACAACCAACTAATATACTAAAAAACTTATACGAAGACCTTTCATTAGAGATCAACATTCTCACACAAAACTAGAAATGCTATACATACTTCAAGGAAAAGTCTCACAGAGACGCATTCCCAAACCAACAAATCAACCGGAAATATCAACCAACTGTCAATTTGCAATTCTTTTAGCCTAAGGCCGGACCAGTCTTGTTGCCAGTTTAGATCGCCAGTCTGTGACGTCACCTGACTGCTGGTTCCAGTAAACAAAACATTTTCTATTTACTGTCTCCGGCGACTCCCATGAACCAATCACGTGCACTCTCTCGTGATCACCGACAGATGGCGCAGCAGTCGCTTGGTTGACGTCACAGAACTGGCGATCTGAACTGGAACCCTGATTGGTAGCTTATAAATCCGGCTGAAACTATAAATACTACTGATACATGTCTCGTGTATCAGTTTGTAGAACTCGATATTATCAATAAGATTACACAAATTCAACCGTAAGAGCTTTAAAGTTCGACTTCTATATTAACTGCAAATAGAGATATCAGATTAGCATTAGAATATTCGGCGACTAATTTTTTTTTTTGCCGAACTCGCCAACCTTTTTACATTTAGCTTTTAGTGACAATCCCCAAAACGTGATAGACGACATTTCCATCGACAATTGGTCTATCTGCCAAGTTTCAGTTCCATTGGATGACGGCAAATGAGTTAATTTGTCCTCCGAAGATTAGCCTACCACATACACACAAAATTGGTTAGTAAAAAAGGATTTAAAAAGAATTATTCTTGATCAAAATCTTTACAGGAAAGAAAGAAAAAAAAAAAAAAAAATCGTGACTTTATCATTGTATTTGCGAAAGAGTGTAATCTTCATTTAAACTGTGAGATTAAACAATGGATCATGCGATTTTCTGCGTTCCTATTGTTGTGTGGATGGGTTCGAAAGACTTGAAGCCAAAGCAAATTAAAACTTGAAGAAATTTATTCCGATGTAACTCTTCGCAGATTATTTTACAACTTCAGAACTTTCCTTTCTAATAGACTCAATACAGCTCTTTACACAACAATAGAGCACAAACAGCAGTTAAAAACTCGATACACAACTGCTAAAATCGTCGCCAAAGTCAATGCAATACAGTTCACTTTCGGAACTCCTCTGAATGCTCGTTGAGAGACAACTAACTAACTAGATCACCCGCTCTCTTGGTCTTATATAGGAAAGCTGATCGTTCGCGAATCTTCTAGAGATATAAATTTTGAGAATTGTCCAGATCGCAGTCAAAAAGCCCTATACAGGTACATGGAGATCGAAAATGTCGCCAACTTGGCGAGATTGCCATTAACCATAATGTTAGATGGCCTTCTTCTTGTAAAACTCGTTTTCAAGCATTAAGAGACGTACTGCAGGAAAGCGAAGTAAAGACGAACTCTTGCACTGCCTTATGCGAAATGTACATACATTTTTCTTTTTACATAATTAATGCTACGAAATATTTACAAATATACAGAAATTCGTAACACTATAATCAATTTTGAGTTTATTATTGTTTATCAAAATGTGACCTCTCCCCTTTAAAAGAATATCTCATTTGTAATAATACCTCAACTTGAAATATTTTTGATAAGCAAAAATTTGTATAAGTTAAGGCGTCTTCTCACTTTAGGCACCTCGAAAATAGGCTATTTTCGCGATTTTTTTTTCGAGGATTTTTGCAAACAATTATGGGATAAAATGGATCCTATATAATAAACACATCTTTCAAGTACAAGAAAAAAAAAATTTATTTTTTTGAACAATTATTATAATAAAACAGTAGCATCGAAAAACCCGTGTAGAAATGTAATGTTCGTGGCTTGTTGATGAAATTTCGGAACCTATCCGGCCGATTGTCATGAAATTTGAATGACATATTCTTCATAGTTATGGCTATAGCGCATATCATCAGATTTTTGAAATTTTGATTTGAAGTATTTTTTTTTTTACAAAAAACTGCAAAAAAACGCGTTTTTTTTTTTTTTTTTTTACTTTTTCGAAAAACGTGCGCCATTTTGTTATTTTCGCGAATATCAAAAATCTGATGATATGCGCTATAGCCATAACTATGAAGAATATGTCATTCAAATTTCATGACAATCGGCCGGATAGTTTCCGAAATTTCATCAACAAGCCACGAACATTACATTTCTACACGGGCTTTTCGATGCTACTGTTTTATTATAATAATTGTTCAAAAAAATAAAAAAATTTCTTGTACTTGAAAGATGTGTTTATTATATAGGATCCATTTTATCCCATAATTGTTTGCAAAAATCCTCGAAAAAAAATCGCGAAAATAGCCTATTTTCGAGGTGCCTAAAGTGAGAAGACGCCTTAAATAACTCGATGTTTATTGTCAGATTCATTGATAATTAAGAATTTTTACAGTAAAATATAAAATTTAAATAAAAAGTTATTTTATGCCAAGTATCACTTTCTTTTAGGTTGATATCTAATGATCACAAAGTTCTTAGTTCTTTGCTAAAAAAGCACCCATAGCTTAGTTCTTGCTGAACTGTATTAGTTTTTAGTTTAGCGTACATCCAGCTTTAGGATTTTTTTAATATACTTGCTGAAAGTATCTTAGATGCCGTTTTAACGTGGCTTACTACACAACGACAAACTAATAGATTTATATATTAATATATAATTAGAATGTTTAAATTTTTTGTAATTCACGTAATTCTATATAAAGTCATTAGACAGGCCCTTTTTATCACTCTTTTATTAGTTTTGTACCGTAAAATGGGGTGAATCGGAACACTTTTCAACTTTCAAAGTAAGAATCGGTTGTAATAAAATTGTTAAGGAACATATTTTTGACATTGAAACTTGGGTCTTACCTTCTTCTTTGAGGATCAACCCAAAAAATGTTGAATAAACTTAGACTTTAATTTATTTTGAATTTTTTCATGGTGTTCCGATTCACTTCGCAGAAAGGGGTGAATCGGAACACTCGTTACAATTTATGTCTGATCTTATTTAAACGTTTACAGGGTGACAAAAAACAAGTAATAATGCATTGTGGTAAATAGGAACATAAAATTATCATAAAAAATCATTTAATATGACGGATAAAATTTGTTTTTGACATTTATTGTCAAAACAAGTCATATGTTTGAAAGCCTATCAACTCATTTCATATAACTCATCCAAATAGTCTTTAAAATTAATAATATTTTTTAATATACTTTATGTTTGCGTGCCGTATGACTGCAAATTCCTTAAAAATATCTTGAGAAAGGAGAAAAGCATTCTCATTTGTTTCAGAAAATCTTCGTTCATGAACTCTTTTTGTAAAACACACTTACATAGCAATTGTCTTGTGGGTGTAAAACTTTGTTCATACAGAGTCTTCATACATTTTTCCATATAACTTAAAGATAACGAAGTCATTTGGAGAAAAAAAACACTATAGCAATCGGGTTTTCTGCCATGCGGAAACTAGGCTCCCTTTCTGACATTTATTCAAGCCTGCAATCTTGATTACTGTCATGAAGGGTGTAATTAGACTCTTCTTCAGTTGTTGAATCTTGTGTGGAACATAATCTTGCCAAAAACAGCTTTTTAATATCACTTTTCAAGTGTTCCGATTCACCCCGCGAATCTCAAAATCGAGACGAGGAAAAACATAAAACTTCGAAAAATAATTTTTTTTAAAAATCAAGTTAAATTAAGTATGGTATGCTGTTGTGGATGTTTATACTTATCTAAAAGTATATTAGTTAAGTCTATAACTGGTACATGTTATTAATTACGGGATAAGTTTTGGAGAGGTTAAAACTCGTAGGATTGTATGCACGCTCTTTCAGAATTTTTTTTAAAAAAAGGACAGTGTTGAAAACCCCACCAAACATGTTCCAAGATTCCAAACATATTAGACAAGTAAAAAAAATATATTTAATTAATAAAAATGCATTATTTGTGTAAAGTAATAATTTCTTTGTAATTTCATGAAGTTTCGTTCCGATTCACCCCGCAGTTCCTATTCACCCCATTTTACGGTATGTATCCATGTAACGGAATCTTTGAACTCAATTTTCGACCACTTCAAAACTTTGGCTTAATTTGAAATTTTGCACAGTTATCAAGGACCTATGACAATACAATAATCCAAAAAGTTTATCGCATTATCCTTACCAGGATCTTCAGGATTAGCGATTTTTCATATTCAAAGGCACGGTAGTGTTTTGTGCCAAGTACTACGGCATGTACTAAGGCATACACATGACTTAAATTTGAGACAAGCATGTGACTATTGGCAGGAAAAACTGGAGAGTTTTGTACTTTTAACTTAAAAAAAGTTATAATTTACAACAAAAAATTAATAGTTTAAAAAACTTAAAAAACACGCTTTAATAGAAAAGTAAACTCAAAAGTATAAAGTTATTTTAAATAAGTTTGAAATAAGAATATAGTGATTAACAAGAAATGTTTATTTTATAATAAGAAAGCATGGGGTGCTTGATGTCAATTGTTGAAAATATCTTAAAAATTACCCCACGCTTTTTTACGATAAAATAAATATTTCTTGTTAATCACTCTATTCCTATTTCAAACTTATTTAAAATTATTTTATACTTTTCAGTTCACTTTTCTATTAAAGCGTGTTTTTTAGTTTTTTAAACTATTATTTATTTTCTACTGTTTAGTTTGGTTTTCTATTAAGGTCTTGAGGTTTTTGAAAAGAGAATAAAGAAAACCGAAAAACCACACGGAACTACAAAACAATCATCAAAAAACTAAAAATGTTTGAAAATATCGATATATCGGTGACTTGTATCGATATTTAAAAAAAAAATATCGATAAAAATATCGTCGTATCGATGTATCGCCGACCTCTAGTGTCGACAGTGGTATGCAAAAGGGTCCACTTAAATCCCCTTACTTTTGAAAATTATCCGTGTGAAACATAATTTAATTTATTCATCTGTATTTGAAATTATAGCATTACTATTAACATTTCATTAGGTAATCCAATTACCATTTTCTAAAAATCAGGATGTGAACGTGTTCTGTCTACTTGTGAGTAGCAGTGCCCCCAACAGTTATCAAAATATGATATAGCGAATCACTGGCAGACTGTTTCAACGATAAGATATTATCTTGTTGTGAAATGATCTTGTGTGACGAGTGATTGTGTGAATTTTTTAGGTGGATTTGAAAACGCTGGGATTCCAATCATTATTTTGGGTTCAAAGAAGGTTGTCGCAAGTGGTTTGTTGTTGTTGCTGTTGTTGGAACCTCTTCAAAAGAGGCAAAGGAAGGAGAACTACGGGCATACAACCCCTGTCTCCGTATACATATTTATGCTGACGTCATAGAACGAAAGCTTTTTAAGCGAAAAAGCGAAGAATCACTTTTCCGATACATGGAGAGGATAGATTAGCACAATTCAAAATATCTTTGACTGAAGTTTTTTGGCTGGATGAGATTTTTAGGAGATCAAAAAGAATTGATCTCTCTGAATCGTATCGGGCGCATTGGAGAAATCTGTGGGGATAATCGTCTGGGATATGACAAGAGTTACAAAGAGGAGAAGCCGAGAGTCCTATTTTGTGAAGGATGCTTTTGGTGGGATAACAATTTGAAATAATCCTGAAAAGCTTTACTTCTTCATATCTCGAGGAGATCCAGGATAGGAAGGGAGGAGTGACTAATTGATCATGAAACTTGAAGTTATATTTGGAGGAGGACCAAAGAAAATCAAATTCTTCTTGTCGTTTCCTCTTGATGAAACGTTTCATATCCATCCAATCCAAAATAGACATGGTTGGAGAGGAAGGATCTGATGCAGCCTTGCCGGCTAGTTGATCAGCTGTTTCATTAATTTGAATACCAGCGTGGGCATTACACCAAACCAGGATCGTTGGGGAGAGGATGGATTTGTTAATTAGGGCTAGTCGTGCTTCAGTAATAAGAGACGAACCCCTTCCACAAACATTGCCAATGCCCTCAACAGCCCCTTTATTATCTGATAATATTAAAGAGGGGACATCTCTTAAAAAAAAGGTGGCTAAATAAAGTATGGCAGCCGTTTCGGCGGTGAAACTCGAGGAGGGCATAGGAAGTCGAATGGATCGAGAGACTGAGCCATTTTCATTGACTAGGCCGAAACCCACCCCGCAGCCAGTCTTAGATCCATCTGTAGCCCAGAGTTCGAAATCCTCGTATCTCTTACGAAGTTTCCAAAAAAGGGATTGAATTAAGACAGGAGATTTGGTTGAGGAGTTCGGGAAAAAGTTGGTGATGCATTCCAAATGGTGGGTTTGCGAGGGGTGCACCTGAACTTGTAGGAAACGGGTTCGATTTTGAAGACCAAATTGGACTTCCAAGTTGCAGATCGTAGAACGAATCTGATGGTTTTTGATATAGGATTCAGGCTTTGGAAGGGGTAAATTATGAAATTGAACTTTTAGAGCCATTGTAATTTGAGACCATTTAGCACGAATTCGGTATGGTGGGATATTAGAAATTTTCCGGATGATGTCATTTGGCGCCCATTTGAAGATACCAAGTGCGAAACGGATAGCAGAGTTTTCCAAAACTTCATACTTGAGCATGTTCATCTGGGAATCATTTGTTCTCACTGAGTTAGCAAAATCAATCCGTGGAAGGAGGACTTGGGAGATGATTTGGAGGGCTAGTTTGGCTTTGATTCCCGTGTTTTTACTGCTGATGAACTTGATAATGTTTAGGATTTTTGAGCCTTTTTTGCAGCTGGCAAGGCAGTGTTCTTTCCAGGTGAAGTTGTTTTGGAAAACTAGGCCTAGAACTTTGGAGCAAGAAACCCAGGGGATAATATTATCATTGATAGAAATAGGCTGGGATAATTTCGAAATTTTGGGAGAAAGATCAATGATGGATGATTTCTCACTGGCAAAATCCACCTTCCAGCGTTTGGCCCAGACTGAAATGTTCTCCAAGGAATGTTTGATATTAGCGACACACTGGGCAGGGGACGAAGCCGAAACTACCACAGTGATATCATCTGCATATAAAAAAACCTGGGAGTGAGGGGGGACTTCTTTAATGAGATCATGCATGTAAATATTGAATAAGAAAGGAGATAAGATTGATCCTTGAGGAAGGGATGAAACCTCCAAGGGGTCGGAGAGCTGACCTCTCCACCTTACTTGGATCGGGCGGCAAAAGAGAAAATCCTGGATCAGGGAGAGTAGTTTCATTTCTAAACCAGCCGACTTAAGTTTTTTGACGAGTCCCTCAACCCAGACTCCGTCATAGGCTCCAGCGATATCAAGGGAGATCATGCAAACCCAATTTTTCTTGGATCTAGCCCAGGCAATGTGTTGGGAAATGTTATGGAGGCAATCCACCGCCGATTTCCCCGGTATAAAGCCAAACATATTTTTATGAAATAACTTAACCTTTGAGGTCCAAAAAATCAGACGGGCGAGAACCATTCTTTCCAGGATTTTACTAATAACGGGAATTAAGGCAATTGGGCGATAGCTGGTGGGTAGATTAGCTGGTTTGTTGGGTTTTCTAATCGGAACAATAACAGGTTTTTTTCCAGCTTTTTGGAAAAAAGGAAAATTCAAGGCAAAAATTGAAAAAACTTAACAGTTTTAGACAGTCCACATTTGGAAGGGATTTAAAGGCTCTTGCCGAGATACCGTCAATCCCCGGGGTCGAGACCCTCTGGAGTTTGATAGATCTATCGAGTTCCTGGATGGTGAAGAAAGGCTGACAAGTAAAATTAGGCTGAGATAGAGGTTGGATAGAAAGAGTCGAAGTGGTTTGAGATTTGGAAACGAATCTTTGACAGAGAAGGTTGGCTTGGTGGAGAGGATCACTGATTTGTTTATCTTTATCCTCAAAAATAAGGTTACTGGTGTTGTTAGAGGGGGCCATATAGTTGTTGATATTTCTCACCACTTTGAAAAGCTGCTTGGGAGAGGAGATTGATTGCATTTTTGAACTCCAAAAATTACGTTTTGCTTTTAAAATAGTCTTCTTAAAAATGGCAGTTGCCTTTTTGGCCTCAAGCCACACCTTATCATCGAGAGATCTTTTTGCTTTTTTATAAAGACAATTTTTTAAGCGTTTGGCTTTAGCACATGCCTTGTTCCACCATGAGAGCAAAGATTTTTTACCTCTGGAAGAAACCTGAACAGTAGATTTTTGAATAGAGGAGGACAGGGTAACCTGTATTGAATGGGCTGTTTCCTCAGCGGGAAGAAGGGCAGTAGAGTCATTGGTGGGGATTTCCACACAACTCAAAACACAGTTTTCTGAGAAAGATCGCCAATTTGTATAGGAACGATTTTGGGTATTGAAAGAAAGCCGATTCTTAAATTTGATGAAAGTGGGGAAATGGTCACTAGAACCCTTTTCTTCTACTCTCTTCCAGTCCACTTTATTCATTTGAGAGGGAGAGCAAAAAATCAAATCGAGAACACTTCCGACACCTGCGGAGTGTTCCCTTGTTATTCCTTTGGAGTTTAGTAAAACAAGAGGGCCATTATCAACCCACTTCGCAAAAGCTTGACCGCTTGGGGAGGAGACGTTGTCGCCAAAAGAGATACTGCGCGCATTGAAATCACCAGCAATGAAGCAGGGGTGATTTATGAAGGAATCTAGGGTTAAAAAGTCTTTGTTGGACCAAGGTCCAGCCAGTCTGTGAACATTGCCAATATGAAAAGTTTGTTTACAAAAAATAATCTTGATACCAAGAAATTCCATAGTAGGAGAATCTTGAAAATCCGGAAGGATCTAACCCGGAATATCCGATTTTATGAGGATGGCAAGACCCCCCCCCCCCCCCTCTCTTTCCCAGATCGAGGTTTATTAAAGTTAACATACCCTTTCAGGTGAAGGAGGGAACTATTCTTATTAATCCAAGTTTCTTGGAGACAAATTACCGAAGGATTTAAGTGATGCACCAAAAAATGTAAGGTGGTGAGATTGGCAGCAATACTGCGGCAATTCCATGTTAACAGAAAGGCCATGTTGGCTGGGGAAAAGACAAAATTCGCAAATTGTGTCTAAGTTCCCTCTCCAAAGTTCATAGGAGATGAAACAAATTGTTCGTCGAAATCGGGGCTGTTAAAGTTCTGTCCATGCCACAAAGGGCTACCTCTCTGAGCAATGATAGAGGTCAAACGCTCAGTCTCTGACTTTAGAAAGATTACTGTATTATGAAGTTCTGAGACTACGTCTCCCAGTTTGCGATTTTCTTTTTTGAGGTCTGCGATGTCTGCTTGGTATTTTTTTCCTTCAAGATGAATGATTCTGCTGTGTGGAATTCTTTCGCTTGCCCCTCTGTAGCGTCAACAATCGTTGTTAACTCTGAAGACAGCTGACTTGTTACGGCTGGTAGGGTTAAACTGGCCTGGTGACCAGAAGGAATGTCTGTGTTTCTGGGTTGAAACAAAACGGCTTGAATAGCTGCGATGGCACTTTTCAGTTCTTGAATATCTTTTTGGATACTAGGTATCACCTCCCAAGTTGAATGGGGATTGTTGGTCTGGGCTGTGATTGCCGCGTAGGATACTTTAGTCTTCAAAGATGCTTTAGCTAATTTGATAGGGATCTTTTCTTTGATAGCCTTGTTGATGGCCGATTTTTCGAGTTTATTGAACTCACACGAGGAATCTGTAGCTTTATGGTCTTTGCTTTTACATCTAAAGCAGATGCTTTCTTTTAGACACGGGGTGGAGGGAGGATGGAAGTCTCCACAAGCGGCGCACCGTTGTTTGCGGTCGCAGGACTTCTGAAAATGCCCAAAGCGGAGGCAGTTGTAACAGATTTTGGGGGATTCGGTGTAGGAGGACACCCTGTGTAACATATGAAACAGGGGTACTGACTGTCGTTCCTTATATCCAAGCTCTTTAACGAGTACGATAGGAATAGGATCCTCAGAATTCTTTCTTGTAAATCTCACAATTTGTGAGAATTTAATTCCCACCTCTATGAGCTCTGTTGCAATATCTTCAAGAGGAATAGAAGAGTCGACGCCTCTGATTAAATATTTAGTTGTGATGGTTTCTTCTATCGCTCACCAGGTAATGGGGACAGAGCCAATTACTTTTAAGTCTGCGAGTTTAACGAAAGTCGAACAATTTTTAGATTCCAGAAGAAGTTTTTGTCTTCTGGTAATTTTGAGCGTATCGTCTGATGATAAAATATTTTTAAAGGTAGACTTGATAACTTGAGGGTTCGAAAAAGGTAGACTGCCTTTTCCTGAAGTAGATTCGATAATAACTTTCGGACACGTTGCACCATATTGAATAGCGAATTGGATTTTTTCTAGCTCAGATAGCTCGGTGTAAAAAACCTTGCCACCGCGACGTTGCTCTTTGGTGGAACCACCCTCGAGGAGATCTTCGTCGTCCAACGACCTCTTGAGGCCTTCAGTCATGGTGAAGAAAAAACAAGTTACTTACTTGGTGGGGATTCTTAAAGAATCCAGAAATTAAATTAGTGAAAACCGACACTGTCGATTAAAAGTAGAAAAACGAAGTGACGAAAGTGGTAAAGAAGAGTTTTCCGAACACGTACAACAGTCTCCAGGTCTAGCATGGGAAAAAAAGCGCAAGTGGTTTAATACGTTGACTGCTACGGAATTTTGGCACGATTGTGGTCTTAAGAACAAATTTGATTTAACCTCTAACTGCTGTATGCGGTCTGACAGACCGCGAGTTATTTTTTGTGGAATGCTTCCACCCACTAAAATCTTTCAGCTTTCATATTCATTTTTCCGATACTTTGTCTCTTAAATTTTAAATTGATGTTCACTAATTTCTTTGGCGCAGTATGAACCACGTGTTGTCCTTGCGCAAAAATTATCAAACCACCCAACCACAGCACTCGTCGACGCGTTTATTGGAGAAGAGATTGAACCAGGTGATGCGAGTTGTATGCAACTCCTACGGCAGTCAATGTGTTAACCCTTTGCACTCCAGTGGCGCCTCTCAGGTGCCACACGATTGGATGCCAAACCACGAGAGGACCATTAGGTGTGATGCGGAAATTCGATGCAAGGCCAATGACTGTGTTTAGTTTCTATGAAGCAAATCCATAAACACCAGCCTAACCTAAAATGTCTCGAGTTGCTGATTCCTCCGCGCGAAAAAAGCCTGGAGTGCAAAAGGTTAAAATAACGAAAAGTTGCATAGCGCTTCTGTATTTTTTTTCCACTTTTGCTGCGTACATCAGTGGAAACTTTAAGTAATGGGAAAGCCGTGAAACTTAAGACTAATCATTAGTTTTATCTGGTTTGAAATCTACCAAATGCCGAAACACTGCCCTAGAATAATTGTATCAGATCCAACAGTACTAATTAAGCTTAACTAGAGTTATATACGATCTAATTATCAAATTTATGTTGATTGAAAGCCAGGGCGAGATTTAAACATGTACAAAGTTTGAACATAAGCAAATTCTTAAAAGTTTGTGTAAATTCTGATGTTAGTTTGACTGAAAAATTTGTTATCAATCAAGTCAATTTGTCGTCGAACTAACAAATCAAGTTTGTTAATTTGACTAACAAATTACTATCTCATAGTATGTAACTCTATGGTTATGGTAGCTTTATTTCTGTGAGAAATTCATGTTTTGTATCCAAATCGAGAATTAGAACTGCAACTACTTTTGTCTCCTAACTTCCACCGTCTGGACCGCGAGGTTGCGGGTTCGAGTCCCGTGTTGGCATGGGTGTTTGTAAATGTATGTTGGCTTGTCTAATGACGAAATGTTTCGGCGCATTATAGCCCTCGTGTTGCTGACGGCGCCAGATAATCTGAATACAACCAACCTAACTTCCACCGAAAAAATCACCCGAGATTTGTGAATTTGGTAAATTCACCGTTCCATGCATCATCAGGATGATATGCCTAGCAAAGATAGTGCATACGTATACTCCACCCAAAGGTGTGCGAGGCTACTAAAAGATGTTGTTGTTTTTAGATTATCTGGCGCCGTCAGCAACACGAGGGCTATAATGCGCCGAAACGTTCGTCATTAGACAAGCCAACATACATTTACAAACACCCATGCCTAACACGGGACTCGGAACCCGCAACCTCGCGATTTAGAAGCTAGCACGCTAACCACTATACCGTTTGGTCGGCACTAAAAGATGTATTTTTCAGACCGTGTTTATTTATTTTTTAATGTTACGTTTCATTTAATAGTGAAATGTTAATAGCTACACTTTTATTTTATTTTCGAATGAATAATTTAAAATCTATACTACACGAATGAAGAGTAAAATCTAATACATCTTTTCTCCGACTTGATTCTAGCCGACCAAACGGTATGGTGGTTAGCGTGCTGGCTTCTAGACCGCGAGGTTGCGGGTTCGAGTCCCGTGTAGGCATGGATGTTTGTAAATGTATGTTGGTTTGTTAAATGACGAAATGTTTCGGCGCATTATAGCCCTCGTGTTGCTGACGGCGCCAGATAATCTGAATACAACCAACCAACCGACTTGATTCTACCCGTTTTTTGTTTTGTTTTTTAATCCAGAAGGTGCAAATGCACCCTCTTCTACCTTCGTGGCAGCGGCCATGGTTTCAAGAATATTCCTGTGTCAGGTACCAAATTTAACTTCAAGTTTCGAATGTCAGAAATTGTCGTGATTGTTATAGTCAAAATTATTTTATAAATTGCAGTGTAAGTATACAATGGATAATTCCCGCATTTATTTATTTGTGGCGACATCAAATAACAGATCAAACTTCTGTGCACTGGAGTACTCTTTTGCACAGGGGTAAAGTATCTATTCCGAGACATCATGGTCCTCGGTTCAAACCCCGTTCGTCGCCCATTGAAAGCTAGCTTACGCTTTATTGGTGACCCGGACGTGATTTGAACCCGCAACCTTCTGATAGTTCGTCGCCCATTGAAAGCTAGCTTACGCTTTATATTTATTTATTTATTCTAAATGTTTCGAAAAGACCATAAACACAAAAATTTCTGTGTGCCGACCAAACGGTATAGTGGTTAGCGTGCTAGCTTCTAGGCAGCGAGGTTGCGGGTTCGAGTCCCGTGTTACGCATGGTTGTATGTAAATATATGTTGGCATGTCTAATGACGAATGTTTCGGCGCATTATAGCCCTCGTGTTGCTGACGGCGCCAGATAATCTGAAAACAACCAACCAAAAATTTCTGCTCGATGCGCTTTTTTTTTTAAAATTTGCAATCAAAGTTCCTCTGTTAGACTTTGGCGAGAAAATGATTTATTCGGCTCGAAGCGAATGTTAAGTCACTACATGTGAAACAACTTGGCTTGAAACGCAACAGCTGAAACCAGTTTTGCAAGTTTCTCGCCAATCGGTATGGGATAAGGCAATTGTCTTCCAAACGCCAACCAAATGCACACCAACTTTGGCAGAACCTCACGGTAACCATAGAAACAGAAGGATGTTTTGACGTCACAGATATAAAGTAGCGTTTTAATCGGACTGCGATTGTACAAGGTTTTCGGGCATTTTCTTTTATATTTAAATAACTATTTTTTTTAAAGAACTTTTGTTTGAATATTTGGAATCAGAAAGAAATCCTTCATAAATATAAACTAATTTCACTCGTTTTTAAAAAATGCGAGAATTGTCCATTAAGGTTTATCGAAATAAAATTGTGACAAATATTATTGGCGTTGCAAAATTTAATGCGAGTTTCAAATTCCAAACATAGCATACGCGTGAATCCACTTAGGTAATGTGGAAACAAACACTACAGACATATCCAAATGGACCTGGCGGTTTAACAAATTTCCATTTTCTTTCGAGTTTTATTGTACAGTACCCCCCCCCCCCCAAAAAAAAACAGAACGATGGCTATATCTTTTGTTCTAATTGTTGAAATAACAAACAAAAGGTACCGTTGTAAATCGTGAAAGGTTTTTAATAATTGTATGTAGTTTTTTTTTTTTTTATCATGAGGGATCATCTACATATTAAAACAGAACCAAACTTTAAAAAGTTCAATAGCAACCTCATAATATTATTCCATATTTGGATTCAGCATTAAAAAAGAATGCGAAAGACAAAAATTCGTAATTTTCTAAAGAATGGTTTGTAATTTAAATGATAAAAAGAAAATGATAAATTAATGTTAAATAAAAAAGTTGGTTTTTTGGCCATAAATACTTAAATAATTAATATATTTCAGTAATTTTTTTTTTCAAAAGGTAGTTTGTAAATGGCCAAACATAAATACCAATCAGCTTTTGAATCAATTTCTTTTTTTAAATTAATTATTAATTAATAAAGCAATTAAAAAAAATTTTTAATAGAAACTTATGTTTTTTTTTGCTTTTATTAGATTTACCATGGTCTAACCCCCCCCCTCCCCATAATTTTTTTCTTTCCATTTTGACTATTAGTTATCGATTTTTTAGAGAAAATGTAAAAAACGCTCACTTTAAGGGACCGTATAGTAGACGACTTTTGAAAACTATCAAAGATTAATTCGAGGTAAACTAGAAGTGTGGAAAATCGCATAACTTTCAATTATCGTATAACCAATAGTTTAAAAACTAAGAAACACGCTTTAATAGGAAAGTGAACTAAAAAGTAGAAGATAATTTTAAATAAGTTTGAAATAAGAATAGAGTGATTAACAAGAAATATTTATTTTATCGTAAAAAAGCGTGGGGTGCTTGATGTCAATTTTTGTACATATTTAATGACAGATATTGGTAAAAGTAGAACCATTATGAAAATATCTTAAAAAGCACCCCACGCTTTTTTACGATAAAATAAATATTTCTTGTTAATCACTCTATTCTTATTTCAAACTTATTTAAAATTATCTTCTACTTTTTAGTTCACTTTTCTATTAAAGCGTGTTTCTTAGTTTTTTAATCTATTGATTATTTTCTACTTTTTAATTTGATTTTCTATTAAAGCGTGTTTTTTAGTTTTTTAAATTATTAATTATTTTTTCTGTAAACTATCAATTTTTTTTTTTTTTTTTTTTTTAATTTGCTTTCTTAAATTCCATTTATTTAAAACAACATTTTTTAAGCAATTTCAATAAGTTATCCTTTAAAAATTTTACTGAATCATGTGACTTTTTCATTTTATAAATAATTTCAACGATCTAGTTACATTTGTGTTTATAGTGAAATATTTCTGTAAAATATTCATGCTTTGCTAAATACTGTTTACTAATGCCTACATTTAATATTTATTAATTTTCTAATTATCAGTAGTATTCGTTATATTTCTGCAATTACAGTATTCGATATTTTATTTCTTTCGTGTGAAGAATGCACATCTTTAATGTTGTAAATAAATTATGTTACTTTTGCGTTTACTTGCTATTTTTGTATTAATCTTAAACATGATTGTATAAATCCTTGTACTTTCTATACAATTTTAGACTAATAGTTGTATTTTTTAATCTTTGTGAAACGCGCCACATTAACCGTTCGATTTCTCCCGCTGTGAAGAACCTTAAAACTACCTTTCGTTTTATGGAAATCCTCCCTGAAGATCGGTCAAAAAATGGTCGAAATATTTTCGCTCATAAGTGACGTGTTTTTCAACATAATGCTTTGAAATTTAGTATACAGGGTAAATGATGTATTCTGAATCGAATGAAATGATAAAAAATAAGGGTTCGTATTGAAATTTTCGAAGATAGCGTTACTTTTACTTAGTAAACGGTCCCTCAAGAAAAAAAAATTGAATCAGATATATAGAAAATCGTAAGCAAAACATTTTGGTGCAAACCGTAAGATTCTACGATAATTAGAACCGAAGATATAGCCATCGTTCCGTTTTTTTTTGGGGGGGGGGGGGGGGGGGTACTGTACAATGTTGACGTCGTAGCTCGATAAATTTCTTCACCTGAAAGAACCTGACAAAACATGAAAGAATACTATTTAACACTAAAAAAACTGAAACTTTGTATATACCTATATTGCCCAAAAGTAGTCAAAATGACTTCATTGTAAAAGAATAATTAATATATAAAGAAATTTGTATAACACATATATATATATACCGGAAATGAAGGAGGGGGGGGGGGTAACTACAATTATTAATAAACGCATTTATATGTTGTACAAAAAGTAACAAAATTCTAAGAAATTGTGTCATTATATACATAATTGTTTTTTTAATTGAAATAAGAAAGCAGTCAAACTTCCTTGGGCAATTCTTCCTTTCCAAAAATGACTTCCTTGGGCAATCTAGTGTTAAATAATCTATGAGGAAGTCCTATACTAAACTTCAACTTAACTAGACATCACTTAGACGATAGATCGTGACAGTGCTCATAGGTATTTAATCCATTTTGGCGGTGTGAAAGCATAATGTTCGCCAAACCACAACCCTGTAGAGAACAAAAGACTATAAGGTTTGGCGAGAATTATGTCTTCACTCCGCCAAAATGGATTAAATACCTATGAGCACTGTCACGATCTATCGTCTAAGTGATGTCTAGTTAAGTTGAAGTTTAGTATAGTAAGGATCATTCCCTATACTCGCTATGTTACAATCTTCTAGTCCAGTGCATTTAGAAACTACTGTCTAGAAAACGTTGAAATTTAGTGAATAGGTACGAAAATGACCACTGAATGAAATCACATAAATTGTTTTCATTTAATGTATATATCTATTATAAATGAAAATAGCAAACGATAAAACCAGGTAGAGCATATGCATTGACGTTAGGATATAAAATAAAATATATTCGACGCTATTTTCGAATTTTTTATTTTATGTCATTTCATTAAGTGATCTTTTTCATACCCACTCACTAAATGTCAAGGGCCGACCAAACGGTATAGTGGTTAGCGTGCTAGCTTCTAGACCGCGAGGTTGCGGGTTCAAGTACCGTTTAAGGCATGGGTGTTTGTAAATGTATGTTGGCTTGTCTATTGACGAATGTTTCGGCGCATTATAGCCCTCGTGTTTCTGACGGCGCCAGATAATCTGAAAACAACCAACCAACTAAATGTCAAGGTTTTAAGGAAAGTAGTTTCTAAATGCACTGGGCTAGAAGATTGTAACAGCGTGTATAGGGAATGATCCTTACTATACTAAACTTCAACTTAACTAGACATCAGTTAGACGATAGATCGTCACAGTTGCTCATAGGTATTTAATCCATTTTGGCGGCGTGAAAGCATAATGTTCGCCAAACCACAACAGAACAAAAGGCTATAAGGTTTGGCGAGAATTATGTCTTCACTCCGCCAAAATGGATTAAATACCTATGAGCACTGTGACGATCTATCGTATAACTGATGTCTAGTTAAGTTGAAGTTTAGTATAGGATTTTCTCTTAATCCAGACGATTTTGTACTAAGTTTCCACTTTCTTTCGAATTTCATCGTGCAATGAATACAATGTTGGCGCAGTTGTTCTAGATTTCGTCACCTGACAAAACATGATAGAATACCATCTATTTAATTAGGGCATTTCAAGTCCATTCTGTTGGGATCTTATCTCTTACTTCTTTGTGTTACAGCTTATGCAAAAAAAAAAGGCACGGATGTATTCCTCGCAGTTTCTAAAAAGGTCTCGGCCTCATTGTAGGCGCAGTTTCGAAACAATGCGCAAAATATAGTTTTATTACTTTACTTGCAGAGGTGACCAGTTTTCCTTGACTTCCGCCAGCTCGCGATGTGAAATGTTCTAACAACTTCAGAGACTTTGTTTGCTGAGTAAACTTTGAGCTTGTGTTTACACTTGTGACTGTTAAAAATTCACCGAGAATCAAGGGCACCGATAACCTTGCGGTAGAGTATCGAGCTCGTAACCGGAGGGTTGTAGGCAGGGCCCGATTTAGAATTTTTTTTTTACTGTAGGCCCAACATTCAGAGAGCCCCAATAGCAAATATTTATTTCCTTACGTCACAATGTTACCAGATCAAGCTACATTCGTTAAGACTAACTTTTTACGATTAAAACTCATAGTTTCCTTTCTTCTAGACCGCGAGGTTGCGGGTTCGAGTCCCGTGTTAGGCATGGGTGTTTGTAAATGTATGTTGGCTTGTCTACTGACGAATGTTTCGGCGCTAAATATAGCCCTCGTGTTGCTGACGGCGCCAGATAATCTGAAACCAACCAACCAACCAACCGTAGTTTCCTTTCAAACGATTTTTTTGTTATAATTAGTGTGATCTTAATTTCCTCAAAACTTTTGAATTAATAAAGACCCCCCCCCCCCCTCATGAGCACTGATTTTAAAGCACACTTTCCTGTATTTTAAACTTACATTTTACCACTGTTTCCACAAATTATATAATAAAAAGGATTACTTAATTTTATAACAATAATTGTAAATAATACAAAGTAACCTTTCCACTGTTTCCACGATCTCACCAAAAAGGAGGGCCAAAAAAGTTTTAAAAAATGTCCACGGAAGAGCCGGCAAACCAACCAATCACAAAGACTCTTTCATTTCATAATATAAGAAGTTTTATATGGTTGGTAAGTTGCTGAACATCTCTTTACAAGAGGCGAGAGAAGGAGAACAGCGGCGTAAAGCCCCTGTCTCCGTGTACATATGAAGAAGTTGTATATGATTGGCTGATCCGGAAAGATTTGCTTAATTAGGTTTTATTAGGTTATTCTATCTAACTTAACTCTCTGTGACTATTAAAAATATGGAATTTGCGGATGTGTAACTAAAAATTTTTTTATTATTTTTGTTCAGTACTTCCCATAAAAAGACCATGTTATTTAAAATTTTCAGAAAACTTTTAAAATTTGGGGGCCCCTAGGCCCAGGCCTAGTGGTCCTAATTGTAAATCAGGCCCTGGTTGTGGGTTCGGGCCTCCGTCCGCCAAATATCGGTGTGTACCTAATGGGGGCTGGTGCACATTAAATCTGTCGTGGGCCTCAATGTTCTCTCGTTGGTGTGGTGGCGTCGGAGAGAGGGGTTTACACTAGAAGATTTCGATCTCGTATTCATCTAGATGCTCAAAATTACGAGACGTATTTGGCTGTGTTAAGCACTTTATAAGTGGCAGAAATAGACAGTTGGTAGAAAAAAACGAGAATCACGACGGTTGCATCCTCTGGGATTTGAAAATAAGCAAAATAGTGAGGCGAAAAGGTAAAATTCGCAAGAAAAAAAACTAACAATAAATAAAAAGTTTTTATAACAATTTAATTATACGCATTGCAACTTGTTGGTGTGTGCTATTGCAACTTATTTCAGCGAGTTTTCATAGAGTTTGATCACACGAAGAAAATATCCATTCCATGCTCCCCCCCCCCCTCCCCCCCCCCTTTTTTTTTGTCCGCAAAACTTAACCCTTTGCACTCGAGACCTTTTTCACGCGGAGGGACCAGCAACTCGAGACATTTTTTGTTCGGTTGGCGTTTATGGATTTGCTTCATAGAAACTAAACACAGTCATTGGCCTTGCATCAAATTGTCTCATCAAATCTAGTTGTCCTCTCGTGTTTCGGCATCCAATCGTGTGGCGCCGGAGAGGTTAATAGAATGCATTGTCATCAACAACGAGCCTATCTGCCAAGTTTCAACTCGATTGGATGATGGCAATTGAATTAATTGGACACCGAGATTGTCTCGACGGGTTTTTTTATACATCTGCACTAGAGACATACTATTCAATAGGCATGCAAGCTAAAGAAGAGTACCATAAGAATAATTTACATCGGGGTGGTGGGGTTGGTTGGTTGTATTCAGATTATCTGGCGCCGTCAGCAACACGAGGGCTATAATGCGCCGAAACATTTCGTCATTTAACAAATCAACATACATTTACAAACACCCATGCCTACACGGGACTCGAACCCGCAACCTCGCGGTCTAGACGGGGTGGTGGGGAGACAGTACATATGTTGTATATAAGAGTGAGGAAAGGGAGGTGCTAGACGTCTAAAATTTATCTTAAACCTTGACTTTTAAAAACGAAATTTGGATTTCGTAATGAGATTTATACATTAATTTTCTGTCTAAATAAACAATAAAGCAGCCTTATTATGTGGCATGTGCTCACTTGATGGGTGTGTGGTTAGCACTCTGGCCTTGCATACCAATGGTGCCTTGTTCGAATCCTGGAGTTATGCATGGATGTTTGTTATGGTTCAGAATCCACCTTAAGCTGTATTTTGGCCTAATTAGCTGTTATTGTACACAAATATAGGTCTTTGAGCGTACAAGCCAACCAACCTAATATATGGCATGCAGTTTCTTTTAAATTTATTATACTAACTTCGATTTTGTGTGTTTGTTACGGGAAAATCTTCTGAGGGCTAATTATTCCACTTGCCGTCATCCAATCGATCTGAAACTTGGCAGACAGACTCGTTGTTGATAGCAATGCATTCTACTAAGTTTTGGTGACGAAGACAAAAAAAAAAAAAAAAAAAGGCGCGGAATGAAGTTTCTTCGTGTTTTCAAACACTATAAAAATTCGCTGAAATAAGTTGCAATGCATATAATTGAATTATTACAAAAACTATGTTTTTCTGATTAGGATTTTTTTTTTCCCCTCTCATTCTAATATTACCTTCTTGCCTCACTCTTTTTCTTATTTTCAAAAGCCAGAGGATACAAGTGCACAGCCCGTGAGCGGGAACTAAATAAATAGATTTTTATTGTCATGAAATACTCATTATTATTTTAGTTTGTTAGCTTAAACGATTTTTTATTGCAATGGATATTTTAGATACTTAGACGCTCTGCTTTTTGGTATTTTATTAAAGGGTAATAAATGACAAAGTAAAGGGTTTAAATTTTATGGCACAAGAACTCAAAGGCTATTCTGGAAAATTATCAGGTTATGTAAGTATTGTAATACGACGAGGAAGATAATTAATAACTGTTTTTGAGGCGGTAATCCGGACTCTTGTTTTTGTTCCTCCCAATGTTCTTATAACTTTGCAATCAAATTTGATGAAAAGTCTCATGCTTAATGAGTGGCAGGTCTTTGTTTATAAATTTTTACAGAAAGAGTTGTAAAAGTTGATTACCATAGTTATCCTGTCTCTGGAAGCACGTTTTTTATTAATACCTTGCGGTATGTTTCCCTTTTCGAATCGGTATTGCTTAAGTTTTTCTTTCATAAAAATAGAGAATCCAACGCTGTTCTAAGAAGCTTTACAATTTTCTTTAAGAGTTTCTCATTGGTGCAATATCATTTGCTGCATGTAAATGGATAGTTCCTGCATTTTTTTAAATTTATTTATTCAATTCTAAATGTTTCGAAAAGGCTATAAACACAAAAATTTCTGCTCAGGGCTCTTTTACTTTTTATAAATGTACAATCAAAGTTCCCCTGTTAGACTTTGACGAGAAAACGATTCATTCGGCTCGAATTGAATGTGACGTCACTGGATTTCAAACAACTTGGCTTGAAATGCTGCAGTGGAAACCAGTTTTACAAATGTCTCGCAAATCGCGCTAACTTGTATGGCAATAGTCTACCAAACCAACGCCAACTATTTGGCAGAAACCTCACGATAACGATCGGAAGCGGAAGAAAGTTTTGACGTCTCAGTTATGAGTGAGTGTTTTGATCGGACTGGTTTTGTCTCGGTTTTGGGGCATTTTCTTTTCTTAATATTTAAATAACTATTTTTTTTTAAAAAGAACTTTTGTTTAAATATTTGGAATCAAAAAGATATTCTTCATAAATATTGTTACGAATTTTTGTATATTTGTAAATATTTCGTAGTGTTAATTTTGTAAATAGATAAATTTCTGTACATTTCGCATAAGACAATGCAATGGTTTGTTTCCCAGCAATGAACCTCCCAATGCTTGATAGCGGGTTTTACAGAGGTAACTCTGGGAAGCGAGTTTCAAGGGGCAGGGCATTTAACATTATGGTAATGGGAATCTCGCCAAATTGGTGAGATAGAGCCAAGTTGGCGACGGTTTTGGCGACTAATTTTTGTCGCCAAATTTGGCGAGAAATCGCCAAATGTCGCCAAACTTGGCGACCATTAGGCGACATTTTCGGTACATGTATCCCATGTATGTACATGTATAGGTATTTTCGACTACTCTCTGGAAAGTTCTCCAGACATCTACCTCTGGGAGTTTCAAGAAGGTTCACGTATGTTCTCAGGTCACCCTATAATAGCTCAGGGAGAGCGGGTGATGTATTTAGTTAGTTGTTGACTGTTTTTAAGTCACGGAGCTAGTTGTTAGCTGACTGAGTTAGTTAGTTAGTTGACTGATTTTGAGTCACGGAGCTAGTTGTTAGCTGAGTCCGATAGTTGACTGGGTTAGTTGATTTTGAACCATTGAGTTGGTTGTCTCTCAACGTTCATTGTGAGAGCTGTATTCCTGACTTGAGTAGTTCTTGGATTTTGAGTCACTGAATTAGTTGACTGGAGATACTGAGCGAACAGTATTGCATTGTCTTTTGCGGCGATTTAGCAGTTGTTTGTCAAGTTTTTAACTGCTGTTTTGAGCTCTATTGAGGTGAAAAGAGCTGTATTGTGTCTACTAGAACGAGAAGTTTCTGGAGCTGTAAGAGAACTGTGAAGAGTTTATTTTTGAATAAATTTCTGCAAGTTTTGATCTGCTTTGGCGTCAAATCTTTCGAACCCGTACAACGCAACAATATAAACTAATTTCACTCGTTTTTCAAAAATGCTAGAATTCCCCATTGTAGTGAAGGATATTAAAAAAGGTTTTTAATTAAACCCACTTGATTTTTTTTTAACCCTTTTCACACGTATGTTCCCATATGGAGGACATCACTCGTTTTACCATCGCGCTCGTATGTCCCCGTACAGGGGACATCGCATCTTGCCCTTGAGCCAGTAAATTTCAACAAACCCAACTATCGATAAACTATTGCTCCTTTCTTTCAAGTGGCGCAGAGAAGTGCTCGGACCGTCGTGAACCAACACCTCTCACATTCTCTTTTGACACAAAACCCCGCTCAAATGTTTTTTTGTACATCATGGTAATTTTACCATATTTTGATTTGATTTCTTGTGCCATTTCAAGAGAAAACTTCAGGATAACATGTATTTCTCAAAAAGTTGTGCTGGAAAAAGTTAATTCTCCGTAATCACTAATAAACTTTTAATGTCACCTGAGAGGGCACATCAGAGTGATATGCTAGAATTACGATGTCCCCTGAGAGGGGACAGCGGAGTGCAAAGAGTTAATGCGGTGTAGTGTAATATACTTAAGTATTCTTAGTAGTTTCAATAAATTATTTTGACACGTTGAAAAATAAAAGATTATGTGGCCACATTCCCATCCTAGGTCAAGGGGTGTATTCAGGGGCTTTATAAAATTTTGATTGAAGGATGGTAAACCTTCTAGTTAAATTGGAACACATTTCCATCAAAAAAATTCATCTTGATTGAACATAAAAAAAAAATTCCGAGTTATTTGCTAACTTTCTAAAGCATAATTACGAGTGCAAAAGGGTTAAAATTAATCTTTGTTGTAGGAGATTTTAGATTTTGCTCCATAATGAAAACACAGCAACACATTCTCTTATCAGTTCGCTTTCTTATTATAAAGTTATTACTTAACTTTTAACTTGGGAGTTTAATTGCCAATCACGCAATCCTTTAGTATCCCTTTGGCTAATTAGTACAGTCTCTATACCTACGTTCTCGAAACAATAAAAGAACTTCTTTGTTGTTGTTTTTATAACTAATTAAAACGTGTTTCATGTCGGCTCACGCACGGGTTTTATGTCATGTCGCCCATGGTGAAGACACAGTTAAAAACTGCGGCTCAATTTGCGATGTGCCAAGCCAGTTTTCCTCGGCTTGAGAAATCAGCCAATTACCTCAGTGAATGGCGATATCGATCTTGGTCCTTTTAACCTGTCTATTGTTGTAGCTTGACGATAAAATCGTTTACGACATTTGATTTTAAATTATTTTAATTGCTGACAACTACGCATTGATAAATTTCCTTGTGGAGACCAACCCCATTTGTCAGGTACAGCGATATAAATAAACACTTGGATAGACTGCTTAACGCTGGGAAAATGAAGCCGTTCCCAGATGCAATTGGTGGGATAAGAAATACGGATTGCCGAGGATTGAAAATAAAATTTTGGGTTGTACACAGCAGAAATGTCAATAGTAGACCTTAATTAGTAATAATGTGCAAAAAAATATATACTCTAGTATTTTACAAGGTTTTTCGCATTTCCATCCAACTATAAAAGTGAACTGTGATTGGTTAATCTTCCCACCAGCTTCGCAATCCCCGGCGCGTTTTTCTCTTTCCATTGACAATGGAGCAGTCTATCCAGTTGTTTATCTACATCGATGGTCAGGTACGTGGCTTAGAAGTAAAATAGTCTTCATGGGTAAACTAAGCTCGTTGTCGGGGCTGATGCTTTTAACTGAACTACATTTATTTCTTTTTGATTAAACGAAAGTTTACATATGGATGATGCACCAAAGTACTTGAATTATACAGCTGTTACAAGTCCTCTTTATCTTCATGCAGTCCAATGGACGATTCCCGCATTTTTTTTTTAAAATACGAGTGAAATTAGTACATATTTATGAAGAATTTCTTTCTGATTCCAAATATTTAAACAAAACTTCTTTAAAAAAAATTAGTTATTTAAATATTAAGAAAAGAAAATGCCCCAAAACCAGTCCGATCGAAACAGTCAACAAAATTCGTGACGTAAAGAGATCCCTGCGTTTCTGTGGTTATCGTGAGGTTTCTGTCAAATAGTTATCGTTAAAAAAGTTAGCGTTAGTAGACCATTGCCACATTCCGTACCGGTTATTGCGTGATTTGCGAGTAACTTGCAAATCTGATTTCCGCTGCTGCATTTCAAGCCAAGATGTTTGAGATCTCTATACGTCACGTTCAATGCCAACGAAATGATCCTTTTTTTCGCCAACCCCTAACAAGGTAATTTTGATCGCAAATTTAAAAAAAAAAAAAAAAAAAGCGCATTGAGCCGAAATTTTTATGTTTATACCTTTTCGAAACATTTAGAATATAATAAAAAAAAAAAAAATTAAAAATGCAGGAATTGTCCATTGGGTATTACTTTCATGAAATGAAAGTATAGCATTCGGTAAAAAAAAAAATTGATTTTTTTTGCATATCTCTACGTTTTGGAACATCCTAGTTTCAAGAAAGTGATCTAGAAAAAAATTCTGTATGTATGTGTGTCTGTGATCAGCATAACTCCCGTACAAATTGACCTACGATGTTCAAATTTGAGATCAGGGTTAGTGGTGGCCATGGGACCCACCATCAATGTTTTCGTCAAAATCGCGCATGCTCATAAGGTAGCTGCCATTGAAAAAATCATGTTTTTCAATTATTGCAATAAACGGTTCCAACGATTTTGATAAAAATTGCTGTGGCAATGCCTCTTAAAGTGTTCTAAACATCCCCACTTCCGAAATTCCCATAAAAATGTTTTAGTGGCGTAAAAAGTTGAAAAATGAATGCTTTCAACACAGAGCTCTCTTGCCTTGAGCACACCTCAAGAATCTTTTTTTCTTCTCCCCTCAGTTTCGCTTATAACAAAAGATAATATAAGGATTATCTAAAAGTATATCGCCAAAGTCATCAATTTTTTTTTCTTTTTTTTTTCTCCCCGTCTTCTTTCTTCTGTTTTGCATTGTTGATATCAAAACATTTAATTTTTGATGATATAATTTATTATTATTGACTTATTCTTTCTTCAAATACTTCTTTATTTTTAAAGATTGATTAGCTTTTTTAACACTGAAATATCAAAGAATGGAAAATTATTTTCCCCTTTTTCTTCTGATTTGGAAGTTACTGAAACAAGGATTTTTTACTTAATTTAAAATAAAACTTTATAAAAATCCCTTTATGGTACTTTGATTTACTTACTATGTTCGTGTTAGTAAAATTCATATAGGTTATTATTATTATTTGTGATTTGATTTTTTGAGTTATGAAAAATTATTTGCTTCAGTCTTGAAAAGTCATGAATTTGTGACATTTTATTTTGGCAGAAACCCTGCATTGATGTCTACTCTGTCAGTTTTTCTGGCACCTCAGAGTATTTTCCTAGTTCACTAGAAAAATAAAAACTAGTTGTATAGTAAAGAGTGAAGATTGTTTTGTAATATTTTATAATTTACGTTCCCCTTCCTTCTTTATACAAGGTACGCATATGAAAAATCATGAAATGTCAGGGAAAGTAATGATTTTGAGCAAAAAAATGGCCATAAGTCATGGTAATACAGCAGGGTTCATACGCCTCAGGGAAAACCTGGAAAACTCAGGGAAATTAAGGCGTCTTCTCACTTTAGGCACCTCGAAAATAGGCTATTTTCGCGATTTTTTTTCGAGGATTTTTGCAAACAATTATGGGATAAAATGGATCCTATATAATAAACACATCTTTCAAGTACAAGAAATTTTTTTATTTTTTTATTTTTTTGAACAATTATTATAATAAAACAGTAGCATCGAAAAACCCGTGTAGAAATGTAATGTTGATGAAATTTCGGAAACTATCCGGCCGATTGTCATGAAATTTGAATGACATATTCTTCATAGTTATGGCTATAGCGCATATCATCAGATTTTTGATATTCGCGAAAATAACAAAATGGCGCACGTTTTTCAAAAAAGTAAAAAAAAAAAACTTTTTTTTGCAGTTTTTTGTAAAAAAAAAATACTTCAAATCAAAATTTCAAAAATCTGATGATATGCGCTATAGCCATAACTATGAAGAATATGTCATTCAAATTTCATGACAATCGGCCGGATAGTTTCCGAAATTTCATCAACAAGCCACGAACATTACATTTCTACACGGGTTTTTCGATGCTACTGTTTTATTATAATAATTGTTCAAAAAAATAAAAAAATAAATTTTTTCTTGTACTTGAAAGATGTGTTTATTATATAAGATCCATTTTATCCCATAATTGTTTGCAAAAATCCTCGAAAAAAAATCGCGAAAATAGCCTATTTTCGAGGTGCCTAAAGTGAGAAGACGCCTTAAATCAGCTTTTAAATCTCAGGAAATTCTCAGGGAAAAAAGAAAAATCTCCTCTAACACCTGGAAAAAGTCATTGTTACTCTGGGAAAAAAATCCTACTCTTCGATTCTCTTTGTTTAACCCTAACTCGAGGAATTGAAGTTACAGAATTATTTGATAACACAGACTCACAGAAAGTTATATTTAAAGAAAAAAGACTTTTTTCAAGTTATCTGAAGAATTTGTGTAATTTATGTTTGACTATAAATATTGACTAAAAATAATTTACTCCGTGAGGAAGAACACGACTCTTGAAAACTCAGGGAAATCTCAGGGAATTTTTTTCTTAAACTGAGTATGAACCCTGTACAGTGAATTTCATGGATTGCTAAGCATTTTAAGTAAAACATGTAACTGTGACGTCATAAACGCCGTGATCGCTATTCAGCTCATCAAAAACTCATCAATGTTTTTATTTACGTTTTTGACAAAACAGCGGTCACAGTTAAAACCCCCGGCCAATGAAAATATTTTTGAACTCTAAATTTGTGACATCACATGACTAAGTCCTTATAGGTGAAAAAAAAAATTCATAATTTATGATAACTGAAATGAAATGAAACAGTTTTGATAAGCTTGTGTTTACATTTTGATTTTTTTTCCCCGTCTTTTTTCTTCTATTGTTTTGCTTTGTTGACAAACATTTGATTTTTGATGATATAATTTATTATTTTTAATTTATTAGCTTTTTTAATACTGAAATATCAAAAAAAGGAAAATTATTTTTCCCTTTTTCTTCTGATTTGGAAGTCTACCTTGTTTCAATAAACAAGAATTTTTTACTTAATTTAAAATAAAACTTTATAAAAATCATTTTATGGTACAATGATTTACTTACTATGTTCTTGTTAGTAAAATTCATATTAGTTATTATTTTTTTTTTTTTTTTTTTTTTTTGTGATTTGATTTCTTGAGTCATGGAAAATTATTTGCTTCAGTATTGGAAAGTCATCAGGGCCTGATTTAGAAATTTTTTTACTGTAGGCCCAACATTCAGAGAGGGGCCCCAATAGCAAATATTTATTTCTTTACGTCACAATATTACCAGATCAAGTTACATTCGTTAAGACTAACTTTTACAATTAAAACTCATAGTTGACTTTCACACGATTCTTTTGTTATAATTAGTATGATCTTGATTTGCTCAAAACTTTTGAATTAATCAAGACTCCTCCCCACCCCCCATGAACATTGATTTTAAAACACACTTTCCTGTATTTTAAACTTACATTTTACCACAGGGTCCACAAATTATATAATTATAAAGATTACTTAATTTTATAACAATAATTGTAAATAATACAAAGTAACCTTTCCACTGTTTCCACGATCTCACCAAAAAGGAGGGCCAAAAAAGTCCACGGAAGAGCCTGCAAACCAACCAATCACAAAGACTCTTTCATTTCATAATATAAGAAGTTGTATATGGTTGGTTTGTTGGTGAACATCTCTTTACAAGAGGCGAGAGAAGGAGAACAGCGGCGTAAAGCCTTTGTCTCCGTGTACATATGAAGAAGTTGTATATGATTGGCTGAACCGGAAAGATTTGCTTAATTAGGTTTTATTTGGTTAATCTATCTAACTTAACTCTCTGTGAAAATAAAAAATATGGAATTTGCGGATGTGTAACTAAAAAAATTTTATTATTTTTGTTCAATACTTCCCATAAAAAGACCATTATATTTAAAATTTTCAGAAAACTTTCAAAATTTGGGGCCCGCCCCTAGGCCCGGGCCTAGTGGGCCTAATGATAAATCAGGCCCTGAAAGTCATGAAAAGTCATGGATGTGTGACATTTCATTTTGGCAGAAACCCTGTTTACACAAAATATTCGAAAAACTAGACATAAAAATGACGGAATTCGGCAATATAAAACCGACATGGTCCACATAGCTTTTTAAGTTCGTGACTTGTAATTTCACTGTGTGTTGTTTGGTTTCAAATGAGAGCATTTCATTGCATTGTCTTGTATTTTCTTAGGAACGCTTGCTTTTTCCACTTTCTGCTATAAGCTTCTTGTTGCCGATAATGTAAAGTAAAATAATACTAAGCTTTTTTCTTCCGGATTTTTTTTATATATTGCTTTCTTTACTAAAAAGAAAATTGTTATTTTTTTAATACGTGGCAGTGTGACTGTAAAGAACTCTTTAGGATACCTCCGGACAAACACTTATGTAGCAGAACAGGTTCCTTTCCCTCCCTTTGTTTCAGTTCTAGAACAACCTACATTTCTGGCCAGCTTATCAAATTTAGTGACTGCGGACGTTTGTTCTTTAAACGTAGCCTTTGGCGACAAGCTGTTAGCATTCTGGTCTCGACGGAGGGAAGAATTGGATGGTGTAACAACTTGTGTGCATAGCAGCGGAAGTTGAGATATTCTCCGGAATGGATTTTTGCTTCTACATAGTGTTGAACTGATACAAATTCTCTATACGTCTGAGGTCAACCTTCCCAGATAAAACTACCAAGGGAAACTATAAATGGCCTGACATGTGTCTTGTATCAATTTGAAGGTTTTGATAAAAATTTATTGGATTGCTTAATATTTTACCGGAAGTACTTTACGGTATACGTATAGGCTTCAAATCGCAAAAATCGGGGAAGATTTGTATGGCTTTAAAAAGCAAAATAAAAACAACACAAAAGAAGGAAACCCTATGATGGAGGAGCATACTAAAAAGAAAAAATATAATAATTAGTATAATAATAACAGTTTTTTATATAATAAATACCTTTTTAAAAGTTATTCTCAGATTGTAGTTTTTTTCTATTTTGCATTTCATTCAAACAGTAATAACTCCAGTTTAAATAAAAAAAAAATTGAAATTTGTTTTTTGCTATATAATCTGCATATATTTTTGAATGTTTTGACCCTAAATACTAAGTTGGTTGGTTGATTTCAGATTATCTGGCGCCGTCAGCAACACGAGGGCTATAATGCGCCGAAACATTCGTCATTAGACAAGCCAACATACATTTACAAACAACCATGCCAAACACGGGACTCGAACCCGCAACCTCGCGCTCTAGAAGCCAGCACGCTAACCACTATACCCTAAATACTAAGTGATTTGTAAATAAATATTTTTTTAATTGAATTTTAAAGATAAGATTCTGTATAAAAAAACTTGGATTTTTCTAATAGATTCAGTTAAAGCAAGATATCACAAAATATACACACTGTAAAATTCTGTTAATAGGGTCAAAATATAGAGCAGGGTATTCCGCATTATTGAATACCAAAATTGTATCTGTGGGTGAATTAGAATTTTTGTCATTACCGTTCGAAATTAGCCTAATTAGTTGATTAAATGTTAATTAATTATTAAAATTGAAGAAATTTTAAATTTTTTTTTATTGGAATAATGTACTTTTTAAGTGTGCAATAAAGGACTAATTTTTAAATTGAAAATTAAAAAAAAATGTTGTAAAATACACGTGTACCTTAACAAGGTTCCCGCTGTCACTAGGCCGACCAAACGGTATAGTGGTTAGCGTGCTAGTTTCTACTAGACAGCGAAGTTACGGGTTCGAGTCCGGTGTAAGGTATGAATGTTAGTAAATGTACGTTGACTTGTCAAATGACGAATGTTTTCGGCGCATTATCGCCCTCGTGTTGCTGACGGCGCCAGATAATCTGAAAACAACCAACCAACCCACTGTCACTAAAAGTCATTAAAAATGCTTAATATTTTATTGACTTGTTTTCTAGGCCTTAAAAGCACTTGAAAATGCTTACAGGTCCTTAAAAAAAAAGTCCTTGAAAATGTTTATACAGGGTTCCCACGGTCATTGAAAGTCATTAAAAGTGCTTAATATTTCTGAACTTGTTTTCAAGGCCTTGAAAGTACTTGAAAATGCATAGAGGTCCTTAAAAGTCCTTAATTTTTGCAATCGTTGTGCCAACTGCAAATTTTTAAAAAATACTACTTGCTATCCCCGCGTGACCACCACTTATCCGTGCTGTATCAGAATTCTGTGACCTATTTTATCACGCATGCGGCAACTTGTAAATTTTCTGGTAGAATATATTTTATTAAAAATTTATACATAGACATGATGCCTGAAAACAAATTTTCAAAGGTCCTTAAAAACATTATTTAGGTCCTTAAAAGTCATTGAAAAGTCAGTGATTTTCATTCTGTGATTTGAGTGGGAACCCTGTTATAGGTCCTTAAAAGTCTTTAATTCTCTCTCTAGTGTACCAGGCTGCAATAATTATAAAAAATCCACTCTGACTTACTTATCCTTGCAAGACCGCCACTTATCTGCAAGGGACTAGAATTTTCTGTTATATTTGTATTATGTGCATGTTTATGGTTCATGTTTGCTAATGGACAATGCCCCCATTTTTTAAAAACGAGTCGAATTAGTTTATATTTATAAAGAATTTCTTTTTGATTCCAAATATTTAAACAAAAGTTCTTTTAAAAAAAAAAAATTAGTTATTTAAATATTAAGAAAAGAAAATGCCTCAAAACCAGTCTGATCAAACCACACAACAAAATCTGTGACGTCAAGGGTATCTATGGTTATCGTGAGGTTCCTGAAAATAGTTGGCTTTGAAATCGTTGTCGCTGGTAGACCATTGCCATATCACGTACAGGTTGGCGCAATTTGCGAGAGACTTGCAAAAATGGTTTTCGCTGCCGCATTTCAGGCCAAGATGTTTGGGAAGCCTTGACGTCGCATTCAATTCGAACTGAATGAATCGTTTTCTCGCCAACGTCTAACAGGAAAACTTTAAATGCAAATTAAAAAAAAAAAAAAAAAGCGCATTGAGCAGAAATTTTCTGTGTTTATGGGATTTTCGAAACATTTAGAATTGAATAAAAAATGCCGGAATTGTCCATTGGTGAAGTGGAATTCGAGCGGAGTTCAAGTTATACTGGGTGCGACAACCACATGGGGAGCAGTGTTTATAGTCCGAGAGGCGACTGCAATTTTTGGACTCCATCGAACATCATTCTGAATTTTTTATAGAAATTGTAGAAAAGTGAGTAGATTACGAATCCACTGGTCTGCTGTGGCAAAAATGGCCGAAACTGGTCAAAAATTGACTTTTAATAAGTTGAAATAAATATAATTGCCAAATGCGCCATAACTTGCCAAATAATGAGCATTTTTTTTTTATATTTGGTAACCTTCACTCTCTAATTTTCAATTAAGAAGGTTGCAGACGATTGAGATATCTGGCGACGGTCTACTTGCATCTAATAAAAGGGAGCCAAGTTGGCAATAACCATTATGTCACTGATGACGTAACTAATGTCGCCAATTTGGCTTACTTTTAAAAAATACTAGTTTTCCGAGCCAGAGATTAGAAATCGTTTGCGCTTTTTCTCATTGAAAATCTCCAAAATGGATAAATTGCCTATGAGCACTGTGACGATCTACCGTCTAGTGATGTCAAGTTAAGTTGAAGTTTAGTATAATATATTTTATATTTGAAATCCTTGTGTCAGTGCATATGCAGTGGCTCCACCTGGTTTTGTCTTTTGCTACTTTAATTTTCATTTAAAATAGATAGATATTAAACACAAACAATTTATGTCATTTCACAAAGTGATCTTTTTCGTACCTACTCACCAAATGTGAAGGTTTTCTAGAAAGTAGTTTCTAAATGCACTGGGCTAGAAGATTGTAACATAGCGAGTATAAGGAATGATCCTTACTATGGATTCCTCTTAAAATCATTTTTGCTCTGTATTGACGCCTTCGATATCTCGAGGACCATAAACGTTGGTCGTAAACTTAATTAATCGCTTTGTTAGATATATAACTGGGTTTCCACTGTCATTGAAAGTCATTAAAAGTGCTTAATAATTTTCAACTTGTTTTCAATGCCTTGAAAGTGCTTAGAGGCTCTTTAAAGTCCTTAATTTTTGTGGATGTTGTGTGCCCACTGCAAAAGTTATAAAAATGCAACTCGGACTTGCTATTCCCGCGTGACCGCCACCTATCTGCACTGTATCGGAATTCTCTTGTTATAACGCATTCATCTACTTGTAACTCTTTTGGTAGAATATACTTTATTAAAAATTTATATGTATAGACATGATGCCTGAAAACAAATTTTCAAATATCCTTAAAAACATTATTTAGGCCCTTAAAAGTCATTGATTTTCATTCTGTGATTTGAGTGGGAACCTTGTATTAGGAAATGAAGAGTCCTGAATTGCATGTAAGGTATTGTTGCAAGAACTTTTTTTTTTCTTCGCGTGGCCTTACATCTAAAATTAGAAACCAAATGGTATGATGTATTTTGTTATGAAATTATGACATTTTAATCTCACTTTATACGTTTTCTCAATTCGGAAAAGAAAAAGTATTTCGGCTTATGACAATTAGTACTGCTTCTTTAGCTAAAAGACTTTTAGCTTTATTTTCAACATAATATTGTTGAATAAAACGATTTTATATATTTTCTTCTTCACAACCGAAAACTCTATATCTCAAAGGAAATTAAGTAGAGGTCGGCGATATATCGATACGACGATATTTTTTTTTAAATATCGATTGTAAAAATATCGATACAAGTCACCTATATATCGATATTTTCAAACATTTTTAGTTTTTGGGTGATCGTTTTGTAGTTCGATTGTGTTTTTTCGATTTTCTTTATTTCCTTTTCAAAAACTTCAAAACTAAAGTTAGAACTTGGCTGAAAGACGGTTAAAATGGCACCCTAACCAAAAAGAAAACAATGTAATGGAAAGATAAGATAATTTATTAGTAGTCATTAACACAGTGCCGCTTCTGTTGCCAATGTGTGCCTGGAATTTGCATCTAATTTTAAATATTAAAAACATCTCTATCAGCAAAATATGCAGTAAACTACTTTTCAAAATGTCTTCCTTAAAAATAAATGTGAATTTATGCATTGACATCCAAATGTATTTTATTTATTCTGATTGATAATACAATTTATTTATAAAAACATTTTTTATAATTTATTCGTAAAAGCAATTTTTATAATTTATTTATTAAAACAATTTTGGCATGAACTCATGAAAAGTAGAAATTTGCCCCAAAAAACTTCGTTTCTGGCAAAATTGAGAATCAAATAAAAAAAAAATATAAAGAAATCATGTATCGATATATCGATATTTTTTTCTATGCAACGATATAGTATCGATATTTATTTCGATCGATATTTCCGACCTCTAAAATGTAATGTAATAAGTCTCAGTATTAAAAGCTGATGCAGTCTTAATTATTAAGTTCTATGTTCCAAATTCTCCTTTTTCTTTTAGCATCATTTCCTTCTTTGCACAGTGACCTTTTTACATTTAGATATTTTCATCACCTCGCAATGCTTCACCTCAAGACCTCTTACCTAAAGAAATGTCCCTTTGGAAAACCAGAACTTGTTTTGCTTGAGTTCCTACTACTTGAATCTTGAGGAAAGAGGGAACACTTATTCCTCCCCATATACTTAAAAACCATCCAACACGTCACGTGTTCTTTCTTTCCTTTTACATTTGGAAACGTCTTAATCGATTTTTTGAACGCAGCTAATTGACCGAGAAATCAGCTTCGAAAGTTAACACAACTCAATAAATAAGTTGCGCATAGTAAAAAGTGGTGTGGGTAAATTTGAAATGAAGTTTATTATACAGCCGCCATGGCGCAATTTGTCTGTATGGGATTAACAAGGAATAGCTCAAGCGTTGAAAAGTTAAATTTTATTTCTTAGGTACTACATTTATTAAGTTTGTTTCGGCCTTTTTTTCCCTAGGCCGTCAAATTTAGTTGTTAAAATGTGCCCATTAACTGGGTTTAGTCTTTGCTTTAAAGCAGCGTTAGCCACAACGCTTGGCCCGCGACGGATTTTTCTGCGGCCCGCCAACAGCACAGAAAGATAAAAAAAAAAAAAAAAAAAAAACTAGGGGTGTGGAACATTGCACAACTTTCAATTACACTATATTGCTAATGTAGATTTGTGTAATTTATCCTTTTTATATTTTCATCAGTCGCTTAGAAAAAATTTGCAGTTTGGCGATATCTTTTGTGATAATTCTTAAATGGGTCTTTAAAAAAAAAAAAAAAAAAAAATCGAAAAAATGGGAATTTTGGTGACATGCTTATCGATAATTCTAATATTATCCTTTCTTGTAAGTGAAACTAAGCAGAGATACATTTAAAAAAAAACAAAAAAAACACGATCGTTGATGAGGTATGCTCAAGAAAAGAGAACTCGATGTTAAAGGCATTCGTTTTCCAACTTTTTACGCCATTAAAGCATTTTTACGGGAATTTCGGTGGTGGGGATGTTTATAACACCTTAAGAGGCATTACCACTACAATTTTGAACAAAATCGTTAGAGCTGTTTTTTAGCAATTACTGAAAAACATGATTTTTTCAATTGCAGCTACCTTATGCGCATGCGCGATTTTGACGAAAACCTTAACGGTAGGTCCCATGGCTACCCACCATCTCGCACACCAAATTTGAATATCGTAGGTCAATTTGTTCGGGAGTTATGCTGACCACATACACACACACAGGCAGACATTTTTTCTATATCACTTTTTTGAAATCGGGATGTTCCAAAACGTGGAGAAATGCAAAAAAAAATTAAAAAAAATTTTTGACCGAATGCTATACTTTCAACCTCTAATTACACAGTATAAATGGGATTTTTTTAATTAATATATATTTCTTAATTATGCAAAATGACTTAATGTAAATGTTTAAATATAACAAAAAGTTATCAGATTATAAAAAAATGTTCATAATTATCAAAAAATTACAATTTTAAAAATGTAACCGAAATCAGTGAACATCAAATTTTTAAAATGGAATTTTACGAATCTTGTAATGGCATTCTCTTGTTTTATTTCCTTTATAATGGCCTTTTTCATAGCTTCTTTTTCTAATGTATTTTGAATTAGGTATTTGTTAATACTTTTGAAGAACCTTTTTGTCTTCCTTTCGTTTCGATTTCTGAACTCCAGATGTAGTGAATTGAAGAACCTCTTCAGGAGTTTGGATAGTACTGGCTTTATTTATTTGAAGTACTTCAGATTGATTTCTACAACTTGGTCTGTGAATATCTTTTTCAATTTTTTGAGATGACAGTTGGTCAGTTACAATTCATGGTCTTCAAAAATAATTTCATTGTACAGTCATATTCCACAATGATATAACACATGGTTACTTGATAATCACAGAATTATGGAACAATTAAACCGACATATTTTGTTCTGTTTTTTATTTAAAGTTGAATAAGCTATCAATAGATTTTTTTTTAATAAGAAAAACAAAGTTTTTTTTCAATTATGTTGAAAATTTGTCTCCCAGGAGCACAGTTGACCATGGACTACTGTGCCTTATGCTGAAGAAGAAGAAATAATCATACTAAAATCATACATAGATTGCATACTTGCAAATTTTCTTTAGATATCAAAAATAAGAGCATCTTACCTTTATAAAACAACTGTTTAATACTATTTGTCTGCTGTTTCTTTGTTCAGGAAATGAAAAAAACTTGATGCTCGAAAAATTACTTTAAGGATCACAAAACATCAAACCTTAATCAAATGGTTGATTTCGCTATAACCTGTACTTTTTAGACCTATATAAAACTAACTCATGCTACTGTCTATGAGCTTTAATTTGAAGCTTAAAATGGTAAAAATAAGTAAATTGACGAAGGGTGGGCCACTCTGCTCCGTCTTCCCCTATATTTTGAAAAGATTTAAGAATAGCTTATTTTATTTCAGAGTAATCGCTAATCTTTCATTAAGTCCAATAAATACAATATTTCTCATCGTATATTTCCTTCCAAAATATCTCTGCAAAACAAAATGGTAATTTTTACCAGATACAGCAACAACGATAGGATCTTTTTTGAGTATTTAATCAATGATGATTCTAGGGTTCTAAATTCGGGAAAAAGTTGAGTATTCAACGTTTTTTTTTTCTTTCTTTTTTCAGTTTTTACTAGATGTGACGCTATGATTTTCACTAGGAAATAAATTCTTAAATGTATATGTTAAGAAAAAAAACACAATTATTCCCCCTAAACTTTTTTAAACGGGCTCTATCCATTGCTTTTGTCTATCTATCTAAGAAACAATTGGTAAAATTTTTTGACAAATAAATGTGCACTTTTAAAAATAAATTCGAATTTTCATATAGACGTATAACAGTTGACTGTGACGTTAACATGAATAAGATGAATGTATATTATGCATAGTGTTATTTTTAGTGTCGAATTATCGTCTGACTAGACTTGTTGACCAATCATAATACACCTTTAAAAATAAATATGAATTGGCCGCCACTCATCAACTCGTCTTCATTTGTTTCGTCAGACATTACTAGACCATTTTCTTGTTATGACGTACTGGTGCATCATGTTCGTATGAAACAGGAAAATACTAGTGATCTGTGTTAATAGCAAATTTTAATCCACCCCAATCATTTCTTGTGACACACACCTATACTTTTTCCTATTCAAAGGAATTGTACCTTACCTCTTCCGATTATGATCTGGAATGGAGGAAACTGTAAGGGAAAAAAATCGATGGAAAGTTAGAGCTTTAATGATTATCGTAACGATTGCCATAATAGCCCACTATTTATGTTTGACGAAATACTGGTTTGATAAGCTTTTGGGATACCACATAATGCAAGCAGTATTGTTTTTATTATGGAATCTATGCACAGCAGTCATAGTAAACTGTTATGGGGATAGTGTTGTTGCTTTTTTCTGTTTTTTTTTTTTTTTCTTCTTTTTTTCCTGTTTTTTTTCCGAAACGCATATAAGAATTATCGCAAAAAATATCGTCAAACTGGCTATTTTTTCTAAACGAATGATTGAAATATATAAACGTTAAATGACACAAATCTTCATCAATAACCAAGTGTAATTGAAAGTTGGGCGATGTTCCACACCCCTATAGTTAAATAAAGTTTTGATACTTACAAGTTAAAGATCCACACAAATTACTATACATTTTTTATTTTGTCAATTTTCGAAAATTGTTCTACAAGTTTCGCTGGGCGGTTTTACGGCACACATTTTCAATCCTATCCCTATTCGTCTGTTTTTGTTTAGGTGGAAGTCCTAGTAAGGCTTATTTCCTATACTCACTATGTTACAATTTTCTAGTCCAGTGCATTTAGAAACTACTTTCTACATAACCTTAAAATTTAGTGAGTAGGTACGAAAACTATCACTTAATGAAGTGACGTAAACTGTTTTCATTTAATGTCTATATATTATAAATGAAAATTAAAAAAGCAAAAGATCATTGTAGGTGGAGCCACTGGATATGTATTGACGTAAGAATTTCAGTTACAAAATAAAATATATTGGACACTATTTTCCAGTTTTTAATTTATGTCATTTCATTAAGTGATCATTTTCGTACCTACTCACCACATTTCAAGGTTTTATAGAAAGTAGTTTCTAAATGCATTGGGCTAGAAGATTGTAACATAGCGAATGTAAGGAATGATCCTTACTAGGACTTACTCTTAAGTTTAATTTTGTTTACATCTCACCAATTTTTCAATTTTGTTTTCAACTTGATTCTGCTGTAAATTCTAGAGTGAGTAGGTTCTCTATCTGACTTTTCGAGTACAAAAGTCAATTTTCCTTAAAAAAAAAAAAAAAAAAAAAAAAAAAGCCAGTGTCGATGACATTTAGCCATTGCCGAGATTAGAGGTCGGAAATATCGATCAAAATAAATATCGATACTATATCGTTGCATAGAAAAAAATATCGATATATCGATACATAATTTTTTTTTTTTGGTGCCAGAAACGAAGTTTTTCTGGTCAAATTTCTACTTAATCATGAATTCATGCCAAAATTGTTTTAATAAATAAATTATAAAAATTGTTTTTATAAATAAATTATATTATCAATCAGAATAAATAAAATACATTTGGATGTCAAGGCATAAATTCACATTTAATTTTAAAGAAGAAATTTTGAAAAGTAGTTTACCGCATATTTTATTGATAGAGATGTTTTTAGTATTTAAAATTATATGCAAATTCCAAGCACACGTTGGCAACTGAAACGACGCTATGTTAAGCTAATAAATGATCTTTCCATTACATTATGTTATATTTTGGTTAGGGTGCCATTTTAACTGTCTCTCAGCCAAGTCCAAACTTTAGTTTTGAAGGTTTTTGAAAAGGGAATAAAGAAAATCGGAAAAAAAAAACATGGAACTACAAAATGATCGTCTAAAAACTAAAAATGTTTGAAAATATCGATATATCGACGACTTTTATCGATATTTTTAGTACCGATATTTAAAAAAAAAAAATATCGTCATATTGATATATCGCCGACCTCTAGCCGAGACCCAATCCTCTGAGAAAAAGAACATAAAAAAATTTGCAGTAGGAACAGAAAAATTAGCTAAGAATTGTAAAAACTTTTCTAATCTAAGCAATTTCAAAACTATGTACAATGACAAAACTTCAGTTAAAACTAATATTCTTAGGTAATGAGAATTATCCTCATTATAGTTGTCTTTAATATTTCTCTCTTATTCTTTCAGGTTCCATACGACCTTCTAATGAAACAAAACTCAAGTTTTATTCTTATTTCAAGCAAGCAACCGAAGGACCATGTGATGCTCCTAAACCAGGGTTTTGGGATATTGTGAATAGGGCAAAATGGTAATTTTTTAGTTTCGTACATAGTAGGTATTTAAAGAGAGTATTAGAATTTTATTTTGTAGGAACTTCAATAAGTTTCAGTTCGATTGGATGACGACAAATGGATTACTTGTCCCCCCCCCCCCCCCCCCGAAAATCTTTCCCACCAAAAACAATATCGAAGTAAATATTATCCAGAAACCTGAGCTTGCAAGGAGATTTTTTTTTCTTTCTGTTTTTCCCTTTTTCGGGGATCAAATAACATAAAAATAATTGACCTTAAAAAAAAATTATTGTGCAAAAAATTCAAAATGGCGTCGATTTAAGTTGATGCTTGGTCTCTAGTAGATATATAGGAGTTAAAAACACCGAAATGGCAAATTTTTTATATCATACTCTGTCAGGGTTTCACTAATTAAATATTGCCAAATTTCCAAGTAGGTAAATTAACCCTCTGAAGAGTTTCTACTCCACACACTTGCAAACACAATCTGAGTTAATGTAAAGGTTTTTAAAAGTGGCACTTTTCATACTCCATAGGCTCTAGTAAATAATTTCGAAGAGCAGCTTAAAAGTGATAGTTCTAATAGTTTGCCTGACCTATACTAAACTTCAACTTAACTAGACATCACTTAGACGGTAGATCGTCACAGTGCTCATAAGTATTTAATCCATTTTGGCGGAGTGAAGACATAATTCTCGCCAAACCTTATAGCCTTTTGTTCTCTACAGGGTTGTGGTTTGGCGAACATTATGCTTTCACGCTGCCAAAATGGATTAAATACCTATGAGCACTGTCACGATCTACCGTCTAAGTGATGTCTAGTTAAGTTGAAGTTTAGTATAGTAAAGTTACACTTTATTGACCAAAATTTTGACAAATCGACGAGTATCCAAATGAAATATGTGCGTGGTAGATCTTGCATCTGACACTTGCAGCCACAGAACTTGTGGTCTGACAACCCCAGAACCTATGCACATTCAAACTTTGCCAAACCTCTCGGTGTCAGGATCTTTTTTTCCATGACCTCTAATGCGATATTTATATTAGTGTAGGATGGTCATTTTCTTTGAGGGTTACATTGATGTAATAGCAGCTATTGAATTGCCGAGATTTGCGTCGGTATGATGGGCGCTATCACTAAGATTCACGTTGTGATCGTCATTTTTGCTTATGTAATAAACACTATGTATGGAATTTGTGGCAGTGTGGAGATATAGCGACTAAAATTTTAATTATATATTAGGTTGACAAACAATTTGAAATTGTAGCTAAACTTATCAATATTAGTTTACATTTAAAAGTTGAAGCAATATTCCTTTTAAAAATACTTTTATATGTAAAAAATTAGGTTACTGAGTTTAATTAGATTGGCTTGTTTATCAATATAGTATAATTGTTTAAGTATATAATTTTTTTTTAGCAAAAATTTGCTTGACTTGCTAAATTTTTTGAAAATTTAAAGCTTTTTGCTGGTTTTTGTCACTTTTGCATGAAGTACAGCCATTTTTTGCTTGGGAACTGTGCCATGTCTGGTTCATGTGATATCACACAATGGCATTTGATGAACGTATAAATGCTCAAGCATAACACCACCTTAACCTTTATGCCAGATATTTGTCTTGTGAATATAACATTCTATTTTGTCCTTGCAATGCTAATGTTTTCTTAGGGTATACAACTACAAATTTTTCATTGTATAATTTAGATTTAAATTGAGTATCATTCAAAAAATATTTAAAAAGTAATATTTTCAGCTCTTGCATTAATGTGATTTTTTTATTTAGTTATTTGTATAGCCCATCTTTCTTGTAAACCAAAAAATATGAAATGCTTAGGACAAGCCTCGCAACTATGGCTATCATAGAAATGTACGTTGTTGTGATAGTGCGGTTTCATCGATTGTTACACCTATGTAATCGGTTCTATTGCAGAGATTTGCGCCTGTACATTGAGTGCTAATGTTGATGTGATGGTAATTTTTGCTAATTGCTAGGCAATTGTAACATCTGAGCTATGCAGTTGTAACATCAACCAATATTACTGAAAAAAATGTCACTACTTCCAAGATTTGCTGGTACGGTAGGCGCAATTGCCGATATTTTTGTTTTCGTGATGGTTAATTTCACCTAGTTTATGCTGATGTAACAGCTGTATTAACGAGTTTTGCAACGCTGCATCGATTTTGGTGACATTTGCTTATGCTTTCACTGATGTGATTTATGCCATGTCCGTCATTAGTGCCTGTGTGAAGATTGATTTCGCCATTTAATTCAAATCAATGCAAAATGACTAAAAAAAAAAATTTTGTCAGAAAATTGGTAATAATTTTTCTGTATAATCTTTATTTAAAATTGCAATTTTAACTTCAATTAGAAATCGAAAATAAGCTATAGTTTGGATAAAAAAAAACAATTAGAAAACTGGGTTTATATATGTAGATTCACTTGTTTGTCAGTATAGCATAATTGTTTTAGGTTATTTGACTTGAGCTTTTAGAGAGGTTGTTTGACTTGAGTTTTTTGGTGGTTTTTATTGCTTCTGCATGAAGTTCAATTGTGAAGATTGATTTCGCCATTTAATTCAAATCAATGCAAAATGACTAAAAAAAATTTTTTTGTCAGAAAATTGGTAATAATTTTTCTGTATAATCTTTATTTAAAATTGCAATTTTAACTTCAATGAAAATAAGCTATAGTTTGGATAAAAAAAGCAATTAGAAAACTGGGTTTATATATGTAGATTCACTTGTTTGTCAGTATAGCATAATTGTTTTAGGTTATTTGACTTGAGCTTTTAGAGGTTGTTTGACTTGACTTGAGTTTTTTGGTGGTTTTTATTGCTTCGGCATGAAGTTCAATTGTGAAGATTGATTTCGCCATTTAATTCGAATCAATGCAAAATGACTAAAAAATTTATTTTGTGTCAGAAAATTCGTAATAATTTTTCTGTATAATCTTTGTTTAAAATTGTAATTTTAACTTCAATTAGAAATTGAAAATGAACTATAGTTAGAATAAAAAAAGCAATTAGAAAACTGGGTTTATATATGTAGATTCACTTGTTTGTCAGTATAGCATAATTGTTTTAGGTTGTTTGACTTGAGCTTTTAGAGGTTGTTTGAGTTGACTTGAGTCTTTTGTTGGTTTTTATTGCTTCCGCATGAAGTTCAAATTTATTTGCTTTAGAGCTGTACCATATCTGCTGTTTTAAGATGTAACTCATTCATTTATTTTCTTATGGAAAAAAAAGTGCTTGATGCAGTATTTAATTTTGAAGTTAATGATAAATGTTTTGCAATAGCGTAGTTTCGCTAAAAATTAGCTGTGGCCTTAAAAATTTGAGTCTCTAAAAGACTCTTTTTCCCCTAAAGGCATGTTTGGTATTTTTTGCAAGCCCTGTTAGGATTACACAATCAATTAAACTATTTTATTGTTGCTATTTAAAACACAATGTACTTCCATAAATGAAATTGCACTGTTTCATGTTCAAAAAATGTTTTGTAACAAGCTTTGGAAAAAAGGTGTCCGTATTAGTTGTCTGTCCACTCCAAGAGAAAATAGGAAATTTAATAATATCCCTGACATTTTGCCCCCTGTAAACTTGTAAAATGCGTTAGTGGTATTCATAGGAAAAGTAAGTATAGTATGAGTTTTAAATTATTTATTTGAAGAGAAAGTTAATGCATAACTATTAATAAATATTTCAGCGGGGGAATCCAATTATTACTTTTGTTGAACAATTGTGATATCAACAAAAACTTTTGTCACCTTACATCCCTTCCCTCCTGCTTTATTTTGCAATTTTGCAAAACTATGCCTGATTACTTTTAATAAGATCATGTGAAAAATAGTCTTGTTTTTTGGCAACCCTTTTACTTTTGTTAACCTTTTTAGTAGCAAAGAAAGTATTTTAACAAAATTGTGGCCTGAATTCAATTTTGTGCTCTCTCTCTCTCTTTTTTTTATTTATTATTATTACACATAGAAGTATTTGCATTTTGGACAATTCCTCATAAAATATTTAAAGTAATTGATTTTTTATTTTTCTGTTTTGTGTCAATGTATTTATATTTTCTAATTTAAAAAATATCTGAAATGTAATTATAGATGTGTGTAAACTCTGTTTTTGTTTTACTGCTTTCTTTAAACTTAAAATATATTTTTTTTTAGGGATGCTTGGAACAAATTAGGAAATATGTCAAAAGAAGAAGCTATGAAAAATTATGTTGAAGAATTTGTACAAGTATGAATATTCTAGTATTTTTTAGTTTCTATTTTAAAAATATTTATATTTGGATAATATTGTTAAAAGACATACTTACTCACTATTTTTTGTTGTCTGACGAAATTCAATTATTCAGTTTTGTTTATGGTGTTTAGTCAGGTAGAATGTGTGTCACTTTCGCATAACTGTTATGCTTATAGAGTTTTCATTCTATGAAATTACTTGCTGCCCAATAACCTAAATTTATAATAGACTCATAGTTCTGTCAATATTAAAATGAAATACTCTTTTGAGCTATATGTATAGCAATGTGCACTAACAGGGAGTTGATACAGGGACTCCTAAATCAGTAGATAGGCGTATTAATCAATAGGCAAAAGTGACCACTAGTACCTAGGTGTTGTATCTGTCATTTGTACACAAAACCACCGCATAACCACTTCCCATTGAGTTGCAAAGGGGTGAACGATTGAGTTGCTTGCGTTTGAGTTGAGTGTGTTGCATAGCGTGTGACAGTGAATCGCCATATGTTGCTTGCTGTGTGACAGTGAATCGCCGGAGGTTGCTTTTGAGGCAGTGAGTCGACGGAGGTTGCTTTCTGAGGTGGTAGTTTGGAAGTTGTGCAGTATTTTTAGAAGGCGCCAATAGATGGCAGCATGAGTTACTGTATTCCGGTAGTCACCAATGTAGCAATGTGTGCTTACGGGAAGTCGAACCAGGGACTCCTAGATCAGTGACAGGGGTGTTAACCACTAGGAAAAAGTGACCACTAGTGCCTAGGTGTTGTATCTGTCATTTGTACCCGAGACCACTACGTATGTGTACACGAGACCACTACATATGATCACTAAGTAAAAATTTTTATTTCTTAAAAATAATAAATTAATTCCTAGTTGCAAATTTCTTTGTTATGAATGTATATGTTATCACAACAAATTTATGTACTATTTTGATTTGATTTAATGTTAAAAATTATCAATATTGATAATCGGAGAAAAGTAAAAAGAAAAATTAGCAATCCCTCTCCAGACATACACAGGATGTCAGTCAGGAGCTTAACATCCTTTCTTTATACATAACTTTGTACCACCATAACAAAAACAAATAAAATGCCTTATAAAAATTATTGACCTTTTGTATTATGGAGATTTTCAAATTTCGTTTTTTTATGAAAGTATAATTATTTTATTAGTGTGTAACTTATTTCAATAAATTATAAATTATTTTCATTAAAAGGTATTTTAATGATTACTTTTCTAATGATGACCTTAATTAAAGCATGGCAACAGCAATTATGCAGCTGAAGATGTAAAACAATTTCCAATTATACTTTGTAGAATTATAACCAAATGATAACAATTTTATTGGTTGATTTGGGACTGAAATTAGAATATTACTTTTCATTTGTATTTCTTTGAAAATATCAATTTCATCACACAGAAATATATCGATAATTGCAATCAAAACCTAAAAGGTTTCGTAACCTTTTTCAATTAAAAAAGGGTTAGTTCTTTCCTACATAAAATCCCAATTCTTCGTATGCTGACAAATTTTCATTTATATATTATTGATCAGACAAATTACTTTTTACTTAAATCCTGATTTTCAATCTAATTATTTGGTTACAAAATAAAAATCTGGTAAGAAATATCCCAGTTCTAAAACTTCATTAGTATACTTTGCCTTAAAGTATGGCATATACGAATGACTTATTCTTTTTCCAGACATTACAACAGTACTCAATGGATGACTTAGATGACCCCACTGTGATAAATGAATATTCCAATTTAATGGGTCCTTATATTGAATATGCACCAAAGGCAGTTCAAGAAAACTATATGCTAATGAATGGGAAAGCAAAGAAGCCTCTGAACAATAACTCTGATGGTAATTGTTGTACTTATTATTTTATTATTACTTATTTCTTAATTTGCTAACATAATTGTTCATTATTATACCTACAAAGTTTCCTGCCTTTTTCTTTTTATATAAATACAAATAACAAGGATGAGAGTTTTCCTACTCTTTTTTTTTTTTGTTTGTTGTTATGTAATATTTTCCTTCTCTTTGTCCCTGTTTCGAGGATCTACATTTTTCTGATCTGAACCAGATTTCCTGCAAAAAGTATACTTTTCCTCATGTCTAATCCTAAGATTTACCCTCTTAGCTCCCCTTTAATCACAGATTACTTCACAAGCTCCTGATATTTGAAATGTAATTATTATATAGTATGAGAAATTTCATTGTATCTTTAAAATTATTGAATCATCCTTCCTGCATACTTTTTTGTGGAATTTTCGTGTATTCTTTCCGTAAGCTTTTTTGACGAAACTTTTGGGTATCGTCCCTTCCGCTTGCCTTTTTAACGAATTTTTGGAATTCCTCCTTTTTGTTCTCTTGTCACTCTCATCCCTGATTATAAAAAAAAATCATCATTTAATTAATGTACCCTAAAAAGAAGAATACACAAGGTGAGCAATGAATTTTAAGATGCTTCTTGTTCTAAAATTTAGTACCCGAAACTCATTTAATACTCAAGCCAGAGCACTCCATTGGCCTTAAGTTCCAAGGAAAAAGGCCTTAAATTTTTCCCAGCAATTTATGTACTTGAAAGTTCATTCCTTGTCTAACCAGCCAGGGGATTGTAGCTATGGCTGACTGGTGTTATATGAAAGAACTTCCAAGTTCAAACCTCTCTGCTCGTCAACTTTTTGTTTCAGTTTATTTTTTTCTTTAGAATTCTTCATTTCATTATTATTCTCTCATACAATTTTTACACCTATAACTTTTAATATCTTTTAGCGCAAAAATATGACTCTCCTTATAATTCTTATGCAGGGGCAAACTGGGACATAAAATTGTCCCAATGATTTTAAATATAGGACAGCCCGAATTTCCCTTTTATAATCATTAATCAAACTTTAATACTTATTGTAATAATAATATAACTCCAATAATTAAATAGGTTCAACAATTAACACATTTTGCAATGTTTGTATATCTATATTTAGTGATTATAATTTCAATAAGTAATGATATAATTGTTTTAATAATTAGTTTAATTAAATCGAATTTTCATTGCCCCTACTGTTTATACCTCCTTTGAGTGAATTTTGCTTCCAAAATCCATTGATAATTGGTTGCAAAAACTTTAAAAAATCTAAATAGCAAAATAAAGAATCTTCATGTATATGACTAGAATATTTATTATCTAACTTTCTACCGGATCGGCCAATTTCCTACAGACCCTGACCGGCTCGGTAGTTGTACTGGATCACCCTATGGCCAGTACGCCTCTGTAATATGCATCTTATGTTTATAATACTAATATAATTAAGGTAACAAAATTGTAACATTATAGAGCCTCTAACTTCATGTTAGTCAGCTAGATCTTGAAAAAAGAGAGGAAAAAAATTTACATAGAGTTTTAGGGCATTTTCTTGGAACTGGTGTCCTATGGCTTAAACAAGGTATGAGTTTCAAGTCAACACACAAAACGCTCACCCGAATTTCCTAGACAATGAGTTTTCTTTATAAGTCTGAATTACAAATGAAAGTATTTAATGGTGTTTCCTGCGACGAGGAAACCCTAAAAAAGACCTTATGAATTTAAAGTATGGGTGTGGATTATCGCACGACTTTCAATTACACTATGTTACTGATGTGGATTTGTATCATTTACCGTTTTTATATTTTCATCTTACATTGAGAAAAAATTGCCAGTTAGGAGATTTTTTTTTTGATAATTCTTATATGCACCTTTTTAAAAAAAAAAAAACTTCGTAAAAATGGGGATTTTGGCGATATTTATTTCGATAATTCTTTTATAATTCTTTCTTATAAGTGAAACTACAAAGTGGAGAAAAAACGATCTTCGATGAGCTATGCTCAAGGTAAGAGAACTCTGTGTTGAAGGCATTCGTTTTTCAACTTTTTACGCCATTAAAGCATTTTTACGGGAATTTCGGAAGTGGAGATGTTTAGAACACCTTAACATTGTAAGCCAATTTGTTCGGAAGTTATGCTGACCATGTACACACACACAGACATAAATTTTTTCTTGATCATTTTTTGTTTTTTTTTATTGAATACTATACTTTCATTACCTTATGTATTACATATGGGTAATTGAAAGTAAAAAGGTGCAGGACAAAAGTTAAAAACATAGCAATTTATTTTAGACAAAACCTTTTATTGGCTCGTTCTCACTTAAAAGGGCCAATGAAAACTTCTTTAGAAAATCTGCATGTATCATTAGATTGAATGAAAACCAGGTGAGCACTACGCTGGATTCCCCCAGACGGCACAAAAATTAACTTATACCAAGTCCAAGCAAAATTCAAGTTGGCGAAAAGGAGGTTATTTTGTTAAACCATTCCAATGCAACTAAAACCGTCCAGTGAAATTCAACAAATGGGCAGAAAAAGTCATATTTGATGGACAACATAAAAACAAATAAAAATCGGAGCTTAAAAGAATATGCATTTACGAATAGATTGCATTTCATTTAATATCCTATTGAAAACAATTTTTCTTGCCCACCGTACCAAACAATAAATTCCCTTTTTAAAACAAGAAAATCAAAAGCTTCAAGTTTCTTAAAATCATCGTTAAAAAAAAAATTATAATATAATTTCTGATATGTCATCATCATCATTTCTTATGTCCAAGGGTGCATAAGGCCTTCAGTCTAGTTCTCTATCATCTCCTGTAACCTGCGCCAACCCTTACTTCTCCCCAGCTTGCCCATCCAGCCCTCCCTTTCTCATTCTCCATCATCCATCTCCACATTAACTTAAGATGTCCAGGTCGGCGTCTTCCTTCTGGTGCCCAAGTGAGGGCAACATTTGGGATTTCATCACCTCGCATTTTCTCAAGATATAGCCAGTTAGGCGCCATCTTCTAATTTTTATTAATACGCTTTTATTAGCTTCAGATGTATGTATGTAACGGAATCTTTGAACATGATTTTGACCCCCTTCAAAACGTCGGATTAACTCGAAATTTGGCATACTTATTAAGGACCGATGACAATTCAATAAATTTGTCGCTTTATCACAAGGATTAACTCGTGTTGCCCTTGCGCCGTTAAATTCCTACCAACCAACATTCTCCGGAATCGAATCCTGGTGTGCCGTTTGAACGACAATTATACAAAGCGTGTTTTTTTTTAGTCGCATTATCCTTACCAGGATCTTCAGGATTAGTGATTTTTCATATTCAGAGACACGGTAGTGTTTTGTGCCAAGTAATACGGTGTGTACTAAAGCATACACATGACTTAAATTTGAGACAAGCATGTGACTATTGGCAGAAACAACTGGAGAGTTTTATACACTAACTAAAAAAAAATTATAGTTTACAGAAAAAATAATTAATAGTTTAAAAACTAAAAAAACACGCTTTAATAGAAAACCAAACTAAAAAGTAGAAAATAATTAATAGTTTAAAAAACTAAAAAAATACGCTTTTATAGAAAAGTGAACTAAAAAGTAGAAAATAATTAATAGTTTAAAAAACTAAAAAAATACGCTTTTATAGAAAAGTGAACTAAAAGGTAGAAAATAATTTTAAATAAGTTTGAAATAAATAGAGTGATTAACAAGAAATATTTATTTTATCGTAAAAAAGCGTGGGGTGCTTGATGTCAATTGTTGAAAATATCTTAAAAAGCACCCCACACTTTTTTACGATAAAATAAATATTTCTTGTTAATCACTCTATTCTTATTTAAAATTATTTAAACTATTAATTTTTCCTCATCGATTAGTCTTAATTTTGTTTTCTGCAACATCTCATTTGCAATTGTTGTTTAGCCAGAAGATTTAACATAATTATTCTAAGACATTTGTTTTGAAAGTAGGGTGCGTACGCCTCCTACAATTCTGGAAAAACTCCTGAAATTTGTTTTTTCTTTAAGGGCCCTTATAACTACTGAAAAATTGTGTTTCTACTCTTGATATTTCTTTTTATCTCCTTGAAAATAATCATCGAAAGGTCGAAGGAATAGTAAAACCTTAAAATGTAGCTTTTTTTACTCTATAAAATCATTACTCATCTATGAAATCCGAAGTTCTTACCGTACTTCAGAGTCTTCCGTGCATGCACTTCTTCACTTCAGCCGCAAAGAAAAACCTTAGAACAGTCCCAGAATGCACCACAATTCTCAACAACCAGGCCCGTAGAGGGGAATTATATTCTAAGACATGTTATTTTTTCTCCGTTGACTCCTGAATTTACTGTACTTAACTCCTGATAAACTCTTTAGTAACTACTGAATTTTACTATCATAGATTGAGTATAAACCCTGTGAAAGGCATTTAGTCTCTGTGAGTTTCCATGTCTCAGATCTGTATAGGAGAACTGACAGGGGCGGATTTAGAGGTCAATCAAGGGGGGTGCGATTATGAACGTGAGTGTTTACAGTGGCGGTGATAGTTTGTCAACTTGGGGAAGAGAGGGGGGAGGGGTATCATCAATTAGTATGATACTACCAGGGTTCAATAAAACATAAAAATTAGAGGGTTTGACAATCCTCTTTTGCACCCCATGTAACAAATTACCCCGAAAATGTAATAAAAAATTAAATTTTAAATATTTTGTATTTTTTATTAAATAAAAAATATTTAAGAGAACAAAAAAATATCTCATGCAGATTATGTGAAGTGTAAAAAGCTCAGCAACCCTGAAAATTCAACTTTTTTATACAAGTTAATTTACCAATACATTCAACATCATAAATCAATTGATGCAGAAAAAGGCGATAGATCTTTTAACAACTTTAGACAACATTGCAGGTACGTAAAACTCTATATTCATAAGGTTTTAATAATTTCCAAAGTTTAACAATGCTTTTCAACTCTGTTTGACATCACATTAGTAAATTAAAATATAAGTTATATAAACTTGAGAGTACACACTATAATATTGGTCACTGCATTCAAATTTGATATGGTATTATTTACAGTTTGCAAATTTTCTTTCATATAAATGAAAATGGAGAGTTTGGCGATATTTTTGGCAATAATTTTTACGTGGGACAAGAAAAAAAAAGTAATAATAAAAAAATAAAAAAACGCATAACCGACGAAATTGGTGATGATATTCAATAGACATTACACTGTCCTTTCTTGAACGAAAAGCAGAAAGATATCATTCGTTGATGGGCGATGCACAAGGGCAGAGAGCTTTGCATTAAAGACACTCATTTTTCAACCTTTTACGCTTTTATCAGATTTCTACGAGAAATTCGGAGGTGGGGCGATTAAAACACCTTAAGAGGCATTAGATTCATGATTTCACCCTTATGTGAATGCTCAAACCTAATCGTAGGTCCCATGGCTACCACTAACCCGCACACCAAATTTGAATATCGTCCGTCAATTCGTTTAGGAGCTATGCTGACCTGTACGCATAGACATTTTATCTAGACCACTTTTTTGAAATCAGGATGTTTCAAAACCTGGGGAAATGAAAGAAAAATAGATTTTTTTTTTCTGAATGCTATACATTTTCATTGCCCTATGTAAACATATAGGAAATTAAAAGTAATTGATAGGTAAGTAAAAACGTGTTTGGCTATGATTCTCAATATTTGAAAAGAAGTATAATTACAACATAGAACTCACTTTAAAATGTTAAGGATAAATAACTTTTTTATAATTTAAGAAAGTAATTTTGTTTGACATTGTCAAAGGGTATTTATGATTTTGCATATGAGAGCGTGCTTATACAATGCTTATTCCTGTAAAAACAGTTTATTTTTATAAGAATGAAATATTTTACTATAATATATTCAAATATTATGTTGATAATTGCATAAAATATCGAATATCAATGTGTACAGTAAGTCCCTTCTTCGGATCATTCGGACAAAAATGAAATATTTAAAAAAAAAAATGTCTAAACAAATATTGTTAATGAAAAATTACATTTTGTAAAATAAGAAGTAAAATTAATATATATATATATATATATATATATATATATATATATATATATATATATATATATATATATATATATATATATATATATATATATATATATATATATATATATATATATATATATATATATATATATATATATATATTACCAAAGTTTAGTCACATTAACACTGTATATTGATGCACTAAGACTACTCTAACTAAATTAACATATATTCGAACTTTATAGTAAAAAAAGAGACAAGGTGAGTGTGTGTACAGTTTTTTTTAATAAAAAAAAAATTATCTTCAAATATAAGATAGTTTTTATTATGACTCTCTCAAGATTTTTTTTTTTATTTATTATGTAAACTTTTATTTTTATTAGTTAAATGCGCCTCAACAATATTAGTATAAAAATCTATAAAGATTTTCTGTATTAATCCAGTATAAATTTCTTTTAAAACTTTAATATAATTCTAATTTGGTTAGAGGACTATAATACCAAACGGTACGTTTGCTTTATTTCTGACAGCTTCGAAAGTTTTTAAGGTGCAATCAAGCCATAATTAAACTGGTGTTATTTAGATCAATCTGAAGTCTGTAGAAATTATAAATCTTTTTGAAATTTTGTATTAGTACTGCTGGGAAAATCTGGAAATGCTGTTTAAACATTATCATAAAAATGTTGAAATGAAAACTTTAAGAAATAACTGTTCGGACTTTTGCTAATTACGCTTCAAGAACAACAATATATTTAAAACTTCATTGGGTTGAATTCATTTTGATTTATTATTTCATTTATAAGGAATAGCATGTAAAGCGAACAGCCATATAAGCCCTTTTCATCTTAAAGTTTTATATTTTCGTTTAGTTGCAAAAATTCTCTAAAAAGATGGATTGTAATTGTACCCAACCTGTACTTTAATATAAATTTTGAGATTGGTTTAACATAACTGTATATTTTCTCTTATAAATATGATTTAAAAAGAACTTAAATTAGGAAAATGTACTCAAAGCCCATCTTAAAGCGTCAATACACAAATCCTCATATTTAAAATTAAAAAAAAAAAAAAAAAAAAAAAAAAAAAGCAGCAGGTTTTTCAAACAATAAATTTAACATTATCTGAAAATTAGTTTGTTTAACTCTCTGCGTTTTATTCAAATAAAATTCCAAACTAAATTAGTTACAGCAGGTGAAATTGTAATAATAATAATTTTCATATAACCATAGGACCTGCTTTTTCATCACAAGTCGCATCTCTAATCGGTTACATATTGTGTCTCATATATATTAGATATATTAGTAGTCATATTACCATCAAGTTTGAGTCACACACACAAAAACACATTTAAAATTAGAATTTAAAAAAAAAAAAAAACACATTTAAAAAGTTGTTAACATTAAATGATTTAAATCATTTGTAAGTCATAGGTATTATTCCTAATATTTCAGTAATTTATACTTAAATAATCAACTCTTACAAAACAATTTTGGCTTTTATTTAACAGAGCAAATAAAAACTGTCAAAAGCTGCGAATGCGCAATATTTACAAATTTGCAATCTAGGCTGACCAGTTTTGAAATTATATGTTAAATTACTTGATATTCTTCTAGTAGCAATAAATGTCGCTGTATCGGATATTTCCAGGCATAACAACGTTAGATTTGATTAGTTTGTTTATCAAGCAGAGAACATCTACCAGATGGTCTTTCAAGGGAAAAATGGACTTCATCTTAAATATGAGAAACCTCAGAAAACTATCAGGAAGTAGCTCAACAATCGACGCGAGATTACTAGTCAATTTTTTTAAAAGTGTTTACTCAATTTAAAAACAGACTACAGAGAGCCAAATATTGCTCGATCCGGTGACTTTTCGCAAGGTGTGAGATTGGAGCATAGCAATATTTAAAAACGTGTTTGGCTATGATCCTGAATATTTTGAAAAGAAGTTAAAAGCTATATAGAACTCACTTTATACTGTTAAGGATAAATTACATTTTATAATTTACGAAAGCAATTTTGTTTGACATTATCAAAGGGCTTTTATGATTTTGCATATGAAAGGGTGCAGATACAATGGGTTATCCAGTAAAATCAGTTTATTTTTATAAGAATTAAATATTTTATTATAATCTATTCATATACTGATGTTATTGAATTGAGAGTTACGTTGATAATTGCATAAAATGCCAAACATGAGTGTTTCTGATCATTCGATAAAAAATGAAATATTCAAACATATTTAGAAAAAAAAAAGCAAACGTCTAAACTAAAACAAATTGTTAATGATATATTACATTTTGTAAAATAAATAGCAACATTTAAAAAATCTTATCATGCTTATATATTACTATCAATTATCTTGCACTGCCATACCAATTGAAGAAACAAAGTCTTGACATCGCATGCACACTCCAACTCAAGCAAGAATGACCATTCCATTCACTTGTCCCTTCCAGCCCAGAGTAGAGGCATTTTAGTAATTTGCAACTCACAATGGTGCAATGTCACGTGCAAGGGAGGGGACAGTATGCCCCACAAGTTTTATTGCTTTGTGTCCTTAGTTTCAAATTCAAGGTTAAGAAAGAAGGGGTCGTTTTTGTTGATCTTTTGGAGAGAACGAAGGGAAACTTTTCTTGGTCGTAATTTAGCTATAGCTTCTTCATCGGAACTGTAAGTTCTTACAACACTCTGTAGAATTGCAATAATGCTATTGTACTGATTTTATCAAAGCTTTTTATTAATTATGAATTAGGCATTTTATTTTCCAATTATAATTAATTTTTTTTTTTTTTTTTAAACTTATTTTAGTGCATGATTTTTTTTGTACGTAGAATGAAGTTTTGGGGGTGCGATGGCACCCCGATATTAAACCTTTATGATTAATTGCCCTCTGATCAAGAAGACAAGAAGTATACCTGCAGAATGCTAATTGCAATCAAAAACTTGCCAGTTATTGGTCCCATCTCCTACTCACAAATGAGAAAATCGTGCTGAAATTGAGAAATTTTTTAATGGTATTGTGAGAAATTTTTTAATTTGAGAATCACACAAGATTCGTTGACCGGTACATTGCTTGTCATCACAATCCCGATCTACTCGTCCCCTCTCAAGCCTATTCCTTCTACGGGTTGTGAAATAAGGAGCTCGGTTAAGTGGCTTAAAAAATCTGTATTAATGAGGCATGAAAAATGTCAGAAAAAGCTTAATTTTGTTTACTCCCTCTAAATCCATCGATATTGATATTAAGTAAAAAATAGATCTTACAAATATTAAAGAAATTTCAATTTTTTATATTTTTTTTACTTTGAATTTGGAGGAAACTGCCATTTAAAAATAATTTTGACAAGAAACATCATGGGGGGTGCGGTCGCAACCCCCGCACCCCCCCTAAATCCGCGCCTGAGAACTGACCTTATTTATTTTTATATATTTGTTTTTAACTTACAAAGCTAGGTTTGGTGTTTCCCATATTTTATACAAGCATTTAAAGGATTGCTGGCTTTGGCTATTCTGCTTTGAATATCATCATCTGCTCCACTTTTAGTATTTAACGTTGCTCCTCTCTATATGTAAATACATCTACATTTTAATTTTCTACATTATCATTCAATTTGTGATATGCAGCAATTGAAATTATTAAAACAACCACTAAATTTATGCATAATTCGAGATATATATATATATATATATATATATATATATAGTTAATTTTTCCCAGTTTTGTCATGCCACCTTTGTCACTTAAGCAGACTTTTAGCCACCCTTCATGTTCAGCATTGATGCATTTTTACCCTTAATCCTGGAACTCTAGCTCTGCCTATATTTTTTAATAGTGTATTTTCCATAAAATAGCTTACCTGGTCATTAAAGGCTCATAAAAGCAATTGAATAAACACTTCTGATAGGAATTTTAATTTAAATAGAAATTAAATAATGTAGGTCTTAGGTATTCGTAGAATTTAATTTATTTCATGCTGTGATTTAATTTTTTATTTTCTGATGCTTATTCAGTCTCTCTTAAAAAATTACTAATTTCAAATTACTACAAATTGTAAAAATGCCACATTTTTATATTCCATTCTTAAATTTTTTTTATTTCAGATCATTTGGAAGCAGACATTCCATCAACTGGCAATAATCCTATAAAAGACTATGTAAATGATTATTCCAGTAAACCAACAGGTTAGAATGATTTTAATCATTTTCAATAATGTGTTTTCATGATGCTTTAAAACCTAAATTGTTCCACAATAATATTTCTTGCATCTTTGTTTTCATTGCAAATTTAAATAGTCTTCGAATGAAATGTTTTGTCACAATGTTCCCTTTTTTTAAAAAAAAGAAATTATCCACTGTGTGTTTTCTGACTTTATTATAATGCAAATAGTACTGTATTTTAAAGCCACTGGTGCAATTAATAAACAAAATTATACCAGTTTTTTTATAAAGCAAAGTTGAAAATCTCTTTAGCTGTAAACAGATCCCTTACGACATTGTATCATCAAATAATTATTGTGGCAATGGAAGGGAAATCTTTCAAAGTAAATTTGGACTTAATCCCCTTACAAAAACAGCTCATATAATAATAAAAAAAATCCACCAGTTCCATGGAATGGATTTTTATCTTAACCCTTTGGGACCCAATTTATTTTCTCCTGAAATTTGTTTCTGGTATAATTTCAAGTTGCAAATAAGTTAATTTAAAATTGTGTATCAACTTCATTTTGTATTTTAGTCGTTTTTTGTATTTAGTTTGTTTTTTTATAAATGTCCCAATGGATGCTAAAGGGTTAAGACTTAACAGATCGTTTTCCAAAGCAAGAATCTTATAATTCATTTGGAATGAAGTAAAAATAATGTATTATTAATAATGCAAATAAGTTTTGAAAACATAAACTTTATTTTAGTCTAGTTACGAATGACTTGTAAGTACTATTCGTAACCAGAATTCATAGATTATAGAATATATTGGCTTTGTTGCTATTTCACGTAAATGTTAGTAATACTACTAACAAATATTACTTTGCATCTGACATTAAATTACATGTATTGTTATTTAATATGGGTCTTTAAATTTAAGTTACTTTTCTATGCATGTTTGACCTCTTACGTTTGTTCCAATCAAGTTTTTTTAACCTTCAATCCTAAATAATATTTAAGTTATAGTTATTGTTTTTGCAAATTATCTATGAAGCATAAATGAATTAATTATCGTTGAATCTGTCTTTTTCTATAAACTAGTATGAATCTGAGTATTAATTCTGTGTTAAAATATACAAAAAATGGGGAGATTGGTTACTTTTTATTATATTAAGTGTAATTAAATAGAATATAGTATAATATAGTGTAATCTTTATTATATTGAGTGTAATTTTATTACTTTTTATTGTAGTGAGTGTAATTTTATTACTTTTTACTATATTGAGTATAATTTTATTTTGTTTTACTATATTGAGTGTAATCTCGCTTCATAGTATGCTAGTTGTGTCGCTTACTTATAACGTTTCATTTTTTAGGTGATTATCCTGTACCATTAAATGGCCATAGCGTTAACGGCAATGATAGCGACAGTGACGAGTTTTCAGATACACTTGAACGTGTGAATGATGTACGTTTATAATTTGCTCAATTTTAATTTTGTAATGATTAATGTGTATCTTGATTTAAATTGCTTGTTGTTAAGAGGGACCGTCCGTCTATCCCTCTGTTCCATAGGTCTAATGCTTCCTTTTTAAGGGCACAATAGTTGAGGGTGTAGTGCTTTTAAAAACATATGACTTTTTATAAAACGTCTTAAAAAATATAAATGTTACCTTTCAATTTTTTAATGAGCTCTTTTTATTGTTATTCTTGGTTAAATATTTTGCACATTTTTGGGCAATTCTCTGCTCAGGGTTCCCACGGTCATTGAAAGTGCTTAATATTTTTTAACTTGTTTTCAAGGCCTTGAAAGTGCTTGAAAATGCTTTGAGGTGCTTAAAAGTCCTTGAAAATACTTAGAGGTCCTTAAAAGTCCTTAATTTTTGCAAATGTTGTGTGGCCAACTGCAAAATTTATAAAAATACAACTCGGACTTGCTATCCCCACGTGACTGCCTCGTATCTGCACCGTATCGAAATTTTCTGACATATTTGTATTACGCATCCACCAATTTGTAACTTTTTTTGGCAGAATATACTTTATTAAAAATTTATTTATTGACATGATGCCTGAAAACAAATTTTCAAAGGTCCTTAAAAACATTGATTAGGTCCTTAAAAGTCATTGATTTTCATTCTGTGATTTGAGTGGGAACCCTGTCTGCTGTACACACAAGTCATTTGGGCTCGTTTTTGCTGTTCGTAAATAGATTATAATTTTAAAATTAGATTGAATCTAGTAGTTATGTTTTTGTTTTATATAATATTAATTTGTTGGAAAGTCACATGGAAAAATAATTGTCTTACCTAGGTCAAATATGTATCTTATAACACCGATGCACGAGACACACCTGTGTGTGATAAACACCTGTGTGTGTCAGTGACTTATAAATGTGTATTTGACCTAATTAAATCAATTATTTTTCCATTTAAATTTGCCACAAACTTATTTTATGTAAAACAAAAACATGACTAGATTTATCATAATTTTGCAATTCTAATCGTTTATGAGAGGAAATAAGAGAAATAAGTCATCCATTGAATTGCCCTTTAAAAATTTAATACTTCGGCAGGTATTGTATATGTAAAAATGTAACTTTAGGTTTTTGTTTTATTGATGGACTAATGATGCCTCTTAACTTCATTTTAATGCATACAATATTCTTTTTTTGTTTTCTTCTAAATTGGCCACTTTCTTATTTTTATTTTTTAATAACTTTCTGTTTGCATAAAACCTATAGTGATAGAATTGTGAGATTTTATTTTGTTTAGTTTCAACTTATTTTTTTCGGTAACTACCTAAACTATTTGGTTTGGAACCAAAATATGTATCTATCGGTAGGTACAATTCTTCCATTAACTGAGTTAAATCCTTTTTTTAGTGAAAGGAAATTTAAAATAGGTTTTGACCTTTTTATATGAGATGTAAACAATGAGGTTACAATGTATCAATTATTTTTACCTTATATTTGTTTTATCATATAGAATTTGTTTTGTAACAAAATTTATTGGAGTATTGCTGAATAGTTTCAAGTTCCTCTGATATTGCTGCAATGGGATTTTTCCCTGAGAATATTTCAAATCAATTATCTCCTATTCCTAAGATTAATGGAATACATTAAGTATTTTTAAGGGTACTTAATAAAAAAGAGTTAAAAGGAGTTAAAACGTTGGACACAGCAGCTTCAAACTATGTTAAATAGAGTACTTGAGACTTTATTGATGTACAAAATACTTTATTGCTTTACAAAATTGCAGCATTTAATTTAATCAAGTTGTTTTGTTTCTGACATAGGATGACACTCCAGAAGCATCTATATCTCTCAACAAGCCAATAAACAACAATGATCCGCTGATCAGTGCGAAGGGTCCCAACATTGTGAGTGCCCGTGGTGGTTGGGATCAACGATTTAGGGCTGCAAATAACTCAGCTGGGGGTGCCTCTTCTGGCAACGGTGGAAATCATGTGCCTCAGAATCCTCACAGTATGTTTGTTTGTTAGTCTTTATATAGCTAAGAGTGATTGCTTGTCTTTCCCATGTGCCTAATGGCTGTTCCATTGCGGCACCATAAAACTAACACAATATTTTCTATACTTTAAATTCCAAAATATTGCTTCAAATTATATTTGGGAATTTTTGTCATATACAACAACTATAATTAAAGCATATTAACAAATATCTAATGAGAAAAATTAGTATTTTGATTATAACTGCTTAAAAATATACTTCTTTGTCGAAATTGGGATCCAAGTCTGACATCCAGAACTTTCTTCTTATGGGAATTATAGATGGCAGGATAATAAATATTTATATATATAGGATAGAAAAAAAATCAGCAAAAATGTTATTCACGCAACTAGTTTGTAAATATGTTGTCAATTAAATGTAATAAAAAATTTTAGCAAAATTGTTTATCCTGGCAACACAAATAGTTGCCTACCTATTGCATCTTACTGGCCCCACCTTTTCTCCTGACACATCCGCTTGCACAACTGGGTTGTGTATGCAACTATACTATTCTTACTTTTTTATCTATTTTTGTAAACACATTGTACAGATACTTTATATTTATCAATTACTAGCTGTGTGGTCCTGCTCTGCTGGGGACCCATTGAAAGACATAGAAGTTTACATTTTAGAAAAAGTTTAACAGATGTAGTAATGGGCATTTGGTGATTTTTTTTCATTTAACAATAAGAAAAATCACAAAAACCAAAAACATGATAACTAAATAAAAACTAAAACATAAATAATTATAAAATTAAGTTAAAATATAAATATTAAGGGTACTCTTCCATTAGGCCATTACCAGTTGGTGCCAAGCCTAAATATTACCCATATAAATGTCACGTAAATGTATCGTCAATTCTAAATATAGAAATTATAAATTATTTGAAAATTGTTAGTTTGGATTATTTAGGCCTTTTTTCGGCGAAACAGTTTGCAAGAAATCGCATTTATCTGTACAAAAGCACCAAACAAAATTGCGCCAAAAAAATGTCTTGTAGTTCATCTGAACCAAAAAAAAAAAAATTGTATTCTTCAAATTTCTTTTTTTACACAGAGAAAAAAGTTTTCAAATGCTTACCTTACCCTTACCAACTTAATAATTACAACCAAAATAAATCGCCAAAGAAATGAAATTGCAAATGGAATATTAAGTTTCTGGTGTAAATAGTAAGATATTATGGTGTAAATAATAAAACATGTATTTATAATACAAAATATGTATTCAAATCTAGATTAAATAATATGGAACTTGGATACACAGTACAAAAACACTATACAAAAAATAAAAAATAATCAAAAGAAGGAATTTTGATATTTTGGGTATAGAAAACGAATAAATTTTTACCTGGAAATAAAAAAAAAAAATATTGTAATGATTTGAAAGTTTTCGGGGAATTTCAATAATTTTAGCCGTTATGTTTACACTAAGATTATTAGGTAGCGTTATGCTAAAACCTTGCAAGCGCAAAGCGTCAATTTACAGTAAATATATGGAAAATTATAATAATTTTGGAACCGCTTATAGAACAGATGATTGTAATCAGGGTGTCCACAGATCGGGAAAACCGGGAATATCGGGAAAAGTCAAGGAATTCGGTATTTCGGGAAAAATCAGGGAATTATCAGGGATTTTGTCAAAAAGTTTAAAGGAATTTTTCGAAATTAAAATGAAACTATTAATTTTGACAATTAAAGATACACTGCTACCAAAAATACAAAAATAAATTTGAAAAAAAAAATTAGAAAAAGTTAAAAAAAAAAGTTCGCATTAAAATTTCCTGACAATCACTGAACCTGCTTGCTTTCAGATTTGCCTCAAATCGCCAAAGGAATGACTACATTTCTTCCTCATTTTTCTCTCATATTATAGTAGTCTATCGGCATTATTTACGTTGGTATTTGATGGTCATTTTTCTGAACGTTACGATGGTAAAATTGCCGATATTTTCGTGATTATAGAGGGCAAGAAACACGTTCTTGCATGCTGCTCATTTTCGTGATGTGTCCCTGACGCTATTTCAGAGATTGCACCTGTCAGTCATGGTACAATTCTGCTTTTTTAGATTTCAGCGGTTTTTTTTTTTTTTTTTTTTTTTTTTTTTAAATTTCCATCATTCCTGAGACGGATTCAAAACTGCATTACAATTTCATTGGGTTTACTTGCTTGTCTGACAACCAAGGAACCTACATACTTTCAGACTTCCCCAAACTTGTGATATAATGACCATTTTTCTTGCTGATTGCCAGCATCTATCGATGTTATTTATTCTGGTGTGTGGTGGTTAGTTTCGCCGAACGTTACTCTGATGTTAAGCTTGTTATTGCCGAGATTTTCGCTGCTAAGAAGGGAGCTTTCACCGAGATTAACATTCTTGTGATGTTCATTTTAGTCCCTATTAATCACTATTCTAAGGTTTGCGCCTCAATAGTTGTCTATATCGCCGAGATTTACGCTTGTGATTGTCAATTTCGTAGATTGTGACGTCGATAGAATCGCGTTTATTTCATCGATTTTCATCGATATATTGGATGCTAACGTTGATATTTACTTTGGTTTGATGGTAATTTTTGCCGATTGTTGCCTTAATGCAGGGATGTGATTGCTTCCGCCGATCTTTCCGCTTTCCTGAACTTTTCTTATTTTTCCACCTATCAAATTTTTCCTCCCACAGCCGACCAAACGGTATAGTGGTTAGCGTGCTAGCTTCTAGACCTCGAGGTTGCAGGTTCCAGTCCCGCGTATGGCATGGGTGTTTGTAAATGTATGTTGGCTTGTCAAATGACGAATGTTCCGGCGCATTATAGCTCTCGTGTTGCTGACGGCGCCAGATAATCTGAAAACAACCAACTTTTCTCCCACAAATTTCTCATTGATCTCGTGGAGATTAAAATTTCCTGACAATCATGGAACCTGCATGCGTTCAGTCTTCCCCAAACCACCATTGGAATTATTATCCCCTCCCACCTTATTTTTCTGTAATGTTAGACTCTATCGGAATTATTTACATTGGTATGCTATAGCCATTTTGCAGAACGTTACGCTGATGAAATGGCAGTTATTCCTGTAATTATGGCGAGCGTTATCGCCGTTATTCCGTTGCTGCGTGATACTCATTTTCGTCGAGTTTTACTCCAAAATAATAGTTACTGACGTTATTGCAGAGGTTTGCATCTGTCGGACATAGTACAGTTAAGCTAAAACGCGAATTTCGACTTTTTCTTTTAATTGAAATTTTGATCATTCCTGAGATGATACAAATCTGCATTATAATTTTGTTGGACTTACAAGTCTGACAATCACGGAATCTTCTTACCGGGCATTTTGCCTGCACCGGTACGGGCATTTTTGCCGATTGTTGGTTTAATATAATTGCCGAGACTTGCGCCCGTACGGCGGCCGCTATCACCGATATTTACGTTGAAGTAGTTGTAATTTTCACTTAGATTTAAGTCGTTTTACCTGAAGTTATTGGAGAGATTCACGACGTCGTTTTGGTGTCATTCGCCTAGACTTCTGCTGATGTGAAAGCCGCTATGTACGTTATTAGTGTGTATGTGAGGATCGTTTTCACCGTTTGGCTTGAATTAATGATGAATGATTAGAATTTTAATTTAATTTTGCACAAGAAATTAATCTAAATCTTCCCAGTTTTTATTATGTATCCTTATTTAAAATTGTCATTTTAACTGCTATTGAATGTAAAATTGTTTATTTTAACTTGAAAAACAATTTTACATTTTAACTATAGATGTAAGTAATAGTTTAAAGTTAAAGCAATTTTTTTTATGTATAATTGTTTAAAATTAATTGTCTGGGGAAAATATGTTTATTTTGTAAAAATTTTGCTTGGGTATTGTACTTAAACAAGTGGCTACAGCTGATTTTAAACAAAAAAGAAAATTTCAAATAATGCATATAATGAAATTGAACAATTTGGACAACGAAATTATGCAAACTAAAAAGCCAATGAAAATGGTGTAACTCCCCCAATCCAACTACATTTGAAGACAGTTTTTTTTTTTTTTTAATGCACAAATCGATATATAATTAGTAAAATATAAAAATTTTACTTTACGAAAATATTTTAAAGTAATTATTGATTTTTAAAATTTAATTACAATTTCAAGTATTTAGAAAACAAAAATAGTTATTATAATATATAGAGTATTTGTTAAATGTGTGTGTTAGATCCATTTTGACATGATTTATAGTTTGTCTTTATTTTTAAAATTTTACTTAAGAAAACAGCTTATTAAATCTGAAATTTAATACTCGAGTCCTCTTTTCTTGAGATTAGATTGTAATGTAAAAAAAGTGTGATTTTAAAGTATAATTGTACATGCACAGTGCAGGTACACTATACATACACTACACTAAATGAAGCAATTTGGTATTTGTGTCATAAATGTGTAAAGATAAACAGTACATGCATCATAATTTTCTTTATGATGGTGAATTTGAATGTTCTTTTACTTGAAAGTTTATTATTTATATATATTTTGTGGATAACTTATAATCAGGGAAAAAATTGGGTGTTACAGGGAATAATCAGGGAAATATCAGGGAATTTTAAAATAACTTTTCTGTGGACACCCTGGTAATACATAAAATAATCAGAAAAATAAAGGGGACCTTTTAAAATAACTTTTGGTTTTATTCCGATATAATAAAAAAATATTGTTTCCATTCCAAGAATTTTTTTTCCATGTCAATAAATTTTAATGAAAGCAACTTTTTATCGAATTTAAAAGTTGTTCTCTACAGTCTCCATGTACTAAAGCTTCTATGTACCAAATTTCGTACCTCTAGGTGCAAAACTGTGGATTTGTATAAGGTTCAGACGTACAGACAACAAGCTTTTATATATATAGGTACATGGTCTAAATTCTCTCTTTTTGCAGGTTCCGTTCCCTCTCTCCCCCCCGCCCCCACCAGCAGTCTAGTGGGAGGTTCTGGTGGTAGGGGTGGCAATGGAGGCGTTGAAGATCTCTCCTCTGAGGTGGGTGAGCAGCTGGCCATGGCAGTCATCCGCCTCCAGCACATTATGGAACAGGTGGTTGTGAGGCTGGACTCACTTGAGGCACTGCTCACAGAGAAGAAGGCAAGCAATTCACTACAGGTAAGGAAGCGGGTTTGTTTCGCACTGTAGCAATCAAATTACTGTAGAACCTCGATTAACTTTCCCTCTTTCATCCGGAACTCTCTGTTAACCGACCATCCTTTAGTCGACATCAAAAATCTCCCAAATGAGTAATAAATCATTTGCCCTTTTTAAAACCGGAATATTTTCCTTCTCACTAAATTTGCATAAGTAATGATGAGACTTCTGACCGTTTTTCAAAAGGACTGACATGGTTAGAGCAATAATCATATGCAGGTCAAACTGAACTATCGCTTTTAAAAAGACTTAGGGAGAGAACCGTGAAACAACGATTATCAAGATTATGACAACAAAAACTCATTTCCTACAATTATGTCATAAAAAAACATTAAAAGCCTTGCATTCAAGAAATGAAAATAATTTACTTTTTATTATTTTTTACAATTCTCTATTATCCGTCATTTTCGCTTATCCGACCTATCTTCAGTCCGAATTAAGTCGGTTAATCGAGGCTCTACTGTATAGAACTTTTCAAAATCCAGTCTCAACCCGAGTAAAACTGTAAATGGTATTCAGCAACTATTTTTAAGCTTAGGTATCTCAACCTGGAGTTGAAAAACTCCACTCTCTGTTTGACCTAATTTATAATTACTTGTCTTTATACAGTGGTTACAAATCCATCATTTGGGTTTGAAGTTTTAGATTTTTTTTCTTTTTCTTTTATATGAAATAAGTTTCTTCAATATAAGCATGCTCGTTTTGCAACATTGAAAACACTGTTTTCACAAAATCTGAAATTTATTACTCAATAAGTTGACAAAAATTCTTTAGGAAACCAAAATGTATAATTTTTTTTTTTTTTTTTTTTTTTTTTTAAATCCTGGGAGAGGTTAATAAGCTTTCTGGGCCCTTGAAATATCATTGCAGTTGTATCAGCTTAAAGTGATTTTGCAGAAAAGACAATAAGAATAGACACCATTAATTAAAAGCAAAAAGAAATTTGTGATAAAAATGTAGAAAAGAAAATTCAAAACAAATTGGTGGTCTTGCTCAGTTTTGATTTTATGATGCACATACTCAACTTCGCAAGCTAACAACTCATATAAAATCTTTCAGATAAACAGAATATTAGAGTTGATTTAAAAAACCCAAAAATAAAAATCCTATGTGGACATGAGCTAAATTTGCAATACATTGTTTACATCTCAACTTGGGACATTAAGTTTACAGGAATAAAGTTTAGCATTAGAAATTCCCAGAATTTCTTTTGGTTCTCATTGACTGTTGGCTGAATGGAAAGAAAGTTGCAAAAGACTGTATGTTACATGTGATGTCATGTTACATGTGAAGTCTTTAATTCAGATATATAATGAAACCTCTTTACTTATGTATATAAACATGTCAGTTAAATTTAAGTCAATATACATTCATCTGTTAACTTTAAATTGCTTATCTTAGTTGCAATGTAACTATACTTATAGCTTTAATATAAACTGATTCAGATTACTTTGCTCTGTTAGATGATATAGGTAAGCATATAAATGTTTTTATTATTATACCACTTTATCTGAGATTCTGCAATTTTACAATATAGTATCTGCCGACCAAACGGTTTAGTGGTTAGCGTGCTAGCTTCTAGACCGCGAGGTTGCGGGTTCGAGTCCCGTGTTGGCATGGGTGTTTGTAAATGTATGTTGGCTTGTCTAATGACGAATGTTTCGGCGCATTATAGCCCTCGTGTTGCTGACGGCGCCAGATAATCTGAAAACAACCAACAATATAGTATCTGTCAAAATTATTAATAATGTTGTTTTTACTAAGTTTTATTTAAATATTTTATTGCTTTTTTGTTTTTAGAAGAAGTTAATATCTATGTGCTTTCTTTAGTATAGTACTAATATTTTCTGTAGTATAATACATAACTATCCTCCATATTTTATTCTTTAAAAATTAAACATTTATTTATATTATTTTTATAAATTCACTGTCTTTTCAGATCACTCCTAAAAAAGTTTCTCGTTGGTCCGTTTTTGGAGTTTCCCCTAAACTAGCCATCCTTATTTTGGCCTGGCCTTTCATTGCTCAGTGGCTGATGTATGTTATTCGAAAAAGACAAAGGCAACAGTGATCAGACTTTCCACATTTCCTCAGATTATATTAATTATGTATATTTTCGTACAGAATAGAAAACTTGAGTCAAGTGAAACATATTTTCAAAGGAGTGCTTGTGTAATCAAAAATAGGATTTATTCACTATTACTATTATCTGTTTAGTTTGGTATTAACTAAACTAGATAATTCTTTTAATAAAATTTATTTTGCTATGCTTATTTTATTAAAATTTGTATGGGAATTTTGGGGTATACTACAAAAATTAACTTTTTTTTATAATCATAATTATGAAACAGAATTTTGTCAAAAATTCTAATGTCATTCTATTTTTACTTTTAGTTTAATCATATTTATTGCATGTTATTTATGAATAAAGCAGCAAATGTATTTACCTTTCAATTTTTATTACATTATGTTATAGCCAGAATTGATAGTTTGATGTGTTAACTATATGTATATAGTATACATATATTGAGTATGGATGGTTCTTTTATTATTATTGACATATCAGAGTTAGTTCTTATGTAATTTTGGCTGAACACTTATTATGTAGTTATTTCAGGGGTTGCATTCATCCTTAAATTCCTAATATTCCTTAATTTTTTGTTTTCCCCTAAAGTTGTACTTAAATTTTTCGATAATTTCTAAAAAAAATACAAAAATCTCAAATTCCCCGATTTTTCTCTATAACCCTTGAAAAAGCTCAGATAATTCTCCAAAGGAGAACATCTTTTCTGATATTTTAATTAATAATTATTTATTATAACTTTTTGTGTTAGAAAACATATGTCAACTTTAAAAGAAATATCATTGAATTTTTTTAAGACTATCCCTAAAATTTTAAGAATTTCCTAACCTTTTTAAGAATCATTCCTAAAATGTTCCTGAAATTTTTGGAATTATTCCTAAAATGTTCCTGAAATTTTTGGAATTATCCCTAAAATGTTCCTGAAAATTTTAGAATTATCCCTAAAATTCTTGCTTAATTTTATTAGAAAACTTATTACGCCCCCTGTTATTGTAATATTTTTTTATGTTTATTTAATTTTTAAAATTTAGTTTTTATCAAATCAGTTAAAAAAAAAATTAACTCTATTATTTTGTAAATATACCATTTTAATTGAAAACTACATTTATAGGCATCTTTCCAATTCATGCTACAACTTTTATGCTATTTAAAACTAGTTGATAAAAGAGGTATAGACTTTCTTGCTAAAAAGATGTATCAATCACATTTCTAATGTTTATATCACACATTCCATAAATTTTTATTAAAAAAAAAAATTATGATTAAATTGTATTTTATATTCCATTTCATTTTAACATTTTGTGTTTGGATTAAAATGTTGTGCATAAAAAAAAAATGAAGGGAAATGATCGATTTCTATGAAAACAGAATACAAGATCTTTTCACCATAAAACTTAATCAGAAATAATTTGTTTAAATGTTTTGGTGACAAATATTATATTGTACTTGTGTATTGAAAGTCATTTATATCCACAAACTTAACTTTTTACTCAATTGGTAATCATTAAATTATTATTTATTTTTAAAATTGCAACTCAGTTTCGTATAAACTTTTAAGTAAATATTATCAATGCCATAATTTCTATAGCATGATATAAAATAGTTTTTACCTAAAATTATACTTTAAACAGAATTAAGAAGAAATCCTTTTTAGCTGTACTCTTTTCTTTAATCTTTCTTATCTGTTTTACTGATTTATTCAACCACATTTGTACCATTGAAAAGAAATGGAAATTCTGGAATAAATTATCATGTAAGGCATGCACGGTTTTATGAAAGTCAAAATTATGTTAATCTGTTTGACTTAAATTATTATTATTATTTTTATCAACATAAAGCCACTGACCACTTAAATCCACTCAATAATCTGAGAACAGGTTTTGTACGGTGTGCATGTGTGTCTGAAACTATTAATTTTCTATATATAAAAGTCCCCCTCTTAAGAAATGTCTTGATTTATTGACTTATACGCACTGTCCAATAGATTTCTGTGAAATCTAGTTTACAATTTAAATTCATGTTGAAAAGTATGTATGTGAATATTTTTTTCTTTTATTCCCTGGTTTAAGGAGTCAATGTATATAGATGTAAAATATACGTACATTTTTAAGTTTATTAAAGAAATCCATTTTTAATAAAGTTTTTTAAGTGTTGCTTAATTTAAAATCATAAAGGGCTTACCTATATATCTTAACTTGCATCGTGCTACCATCCTAAAAATGTAGGTCCTACCACTTAGTTATAGCAGATTATTTTAAATAATTTTACCCATTTAAAACATAGAGGTTAGCTCTGAAACAGGAGCCGGGCATGGTTATAACTCTGAAGATTTAACTGTAACCCACCACCATCTTTTTCAAACAAAAACATTCTACAAGCAGTATCTCTCTACTGTATTGTAAACATTGAACATTGATTTAATTTCATATTTTTAGAGGACATTTTATTCTTTAAAACAATGGGATCTTGTGCAACCTATAACTGCACAAATAGATATTCTAAGAAAGTTTCTATTTTCACTTATCGTATGCAAGTATTAATAGTATGCTGATTTTTTAAGTGCTGGAATTCTATTTCGGCAGTTTCGAGATCATTTATAATCTTAACTTAAAATGTAGATTGTGTGTTAAGTGTAATTATGAACTTTTTACTGGTCTTTTGAAAAAGTAAGCAATATGTAGTAACCATTTGATTATAGTCTCTGGAAAGTACTTAATGAAAATCTTTAATGCTGCTTTTTAAATCCTTTATATTAACTTTTATTTCGTGTGTGTGTCTGCAGAGGCCTAATTAACCCCCTTGTCGTCATTCAATCGGGTTGAAACTTGGTAGATAGATTCAATGTTGATGGCAATGCACACCATCAAATTTTGGGGCTGTAACTGTCACTAAAAAGTCACTTTTACGGAATACTAATAAACCAACTTGTCATCATCCAATCGCGCTAAAATAGCATTCAACTGACCATTGAAGAAACTTTTTCCGGTTGCAAAAATTGTTTTAATAAATAAATAATAAAATTGTTTTAACCAGAATAAATAAAAGATATTTTAATGAGAGTGCCTAAATTCAAGTTCATTTTTAAAAAATAAATTTTAAAACATAGTTAGTCGCCCATTTCGATGATAGAAATGTTTTTGATATCTAAAATTAGACGCAAACACCAAGCACACGCTGTTTATAGAATTGGCACTGTGTTAACGAATATAAAAATTGGCAACGCATGTGATTTGTATTACAAACTTTTGTATTTATGTGTTATATATTTTCCTATTATTTAACACCAAAATTGAATAAAAAAACTTAATTTAATGCAGTTGCAATAGAACGGTACATTTTATTTTGCTTTTTGGCGTTTATGCTAAGCAATAAAATTTGTATATAAAATAGATTTACGAATAAAGTTAATTCAACCATACAATGTTAGCTATTTTTGTCATATTAAATATATTCCTTTGGTGTACAGCATTGTTGCATGTTCAATCTTATAATCTAAAGTAGTTATACTATATTATCTTCTGCATATTATGGATCACTATGAATACCTATTCTCTTTGAAATACTTCATGGCAATCTTTCATACTGCTTTTTTCCTATTATTTAACACCAAAATTGAATTATAAAAAAAATTTAATGCAGTGTGACAAAACAGTAAATTTTATTTTGCTTTTTGGCCTTTATGCTAAGCAATAAAACTTTTACATCAAATAGATTTGTGGAAAAAGTTAATTCAACCATAAAATATTAGCTATTTTTGTTATATTAAATTTATTCCTTTGGTGTAAGCGAGCGCTGTTGCATACTACTTTTGCTAATCTAAAGTAGTTGTACTATTTTTTGTTTCTGTATAATATGGACCACTATGAATGTCTAATCTCTTTGAAGTACATCATGGCAATCTTTCACACTGTTTTGAGCTATTATTTTATACATAAGTTTGGTATATAAACTAATTCATATATATCTAATTTGTAGTATGGTTTCTTAAAATTTTATACTATAGTCTATAGTGTTCCTTAAAGTTTAATTTTAGTAACCATACTTTTTATCAGGTTTTGTATTCATTAATTGCAAATGTTAGTATCGTACTGGCACATTTTTTTAATTTTTTTTTTATAATTCTAACAGGAAAAATAACTTTAATGCTTGGTATTCCCCTAAATAGTTTATTGTATACTGCCAAACACATACCACAAGTTGATAATCATTGGTCTATAGCAGCGTTCGCCACTAACTTTTAAAGGTGGGCCATATGCCTTATGTTGGAGCTTTCCGTGGGTCGGATACACCAAAATATGCATCTTTAATTATTATCAATTTAATAATATATAGCATTTCTCAAAACTGAATTTTTTTCTTATTAATATTACAATTGATATTTGTATTTTTTTTTTTTTTTTTCCAAATAATAATAAAAATAAAAAATAGTTTTAATTATTAGTAAATCAAAGTCTAAAAAATGAAGTTTATCTTTTGTTTCAACGAGTTTGTGTGACTCGACTAAACTTTTAATAAAAGTATTTAAACTGCACTTCCAGGTTGGTTGGTTTGTGCGCTTAACGACCTGTACTTGTGCACAATAACGGTTAATCAGGCCGGGACCTACAGCTTAACGTGGATTCTGAACAACAACGAACATCCATACCTTACCTGGGATTCGAACCCGGTACCTTTGCTGCACTTCCAGATTACTCCATTTTAGATTTCTTCTTCTTCTTCTTATCAAGGACTATGGGGACTAAGGCACCTCTGCTTAAGCATTTTGTACCAACCCCATATCCCGTACAGATCGGTAGTGGGCAGTACTGCACAGGATGTAAGTGCACACTCGCAAGAGGGAGTGCACAAGTCTACCTATAGCCGCCGAAGAGTTCATTTCTACCTCTTTCGGTAGCTATCCGGTAGATGGCAGCACTACCGACCGTATGCGGAACTTCTTAATTTAGAGGCAATACCAAGCAGAAGATGGCACCAGAAGACTTGGTTTTGCCACCCCCAGAGATATTGATTTGTATGGGAATTTGGAGGACTTTGCGACCATGACTGATTTAACGTGTTCCAGTCACCATTAGCGAACACGGCGGTCTTTAGTCGGTCCCAGGCCCGAACTCGCAACCTCAGGGCTCGCAACCTTCTAGTTGCGAGAACGATACTCTCCCGACTGGGCTACGCGGCCCATTTTAGATTTAGATCCAAATGAGATTCAGATAAGCTATTCCTAAGTTAAGCTAAGCTACATAGTTAACACATACTATTTCGGATAAATTACAATTATGTAAAAAAAAACTTCCCGTGAAATTTGATTTTCTTTTTTCTTGTGCTTTCCCGGCGGGCCAAACCCGGCTCGCAGGCCGCGTAGTGGCTGACACTGGTCTATAGATATAAAAGGTGAAAATCCATCTAAGAAATAAGTCATTTTTATATATGGCTTAAAATAATTTTTCCTTCACTTATGTAATGGCTTTGGAGGTTTGATATTCAAATCCATATGCTAATCTTATTTCAATTGCCAATAAATGCACTATCAAAAATTTAAAAAAAAAAAAAACTTTTTTATTACAAATAAGAACATGTAATTTTATAACATTTTAGTCACTGGAAATTCATCCTTCAATATGGAAACAAGTAACCAAGATTTTGCGAAAAGATGGCATTTTAAAGGATGTGCCTGCGAAATTGAGATGAATGGAATAAAATGAATATTTTTGCACAAATTAAGTATAAAATATTTGAATAAAATATATTATTTGCATTTCTAGAAAAGTTTACTTTTAACTATAGTATTGAGGTTTGTGCTAAATACTTTTCATTTAAAAATCCCTTATTTTTTTGATAATGCAGTTAATAAAGAATCGTAATATTGGAAACTTTCAATTTAAATTAAACTAAAAAGGGATAAAATTGTTAGCCTTCCTAATAATTTCATGGGTGATTAATGTGAAATTTTACTTGTATTAATATATAGTACTTTTAGTTTGTAAGGGGAGAGGGATGATAGCATGTACAAAAAAAATTTCTTGGCTTCAAGTCTGATGTTCAGCTTTTAGTTGAACCTACATAGCTGACTGGACCTACATAGCTACTGTGGAAAAGGATTGTACATTCCCTCCTCCTATTCTTATTTTCTTGATTTAAAAAGCTAGGATTTTGCTTAAAAGAATAATGAGACATGTATATTGAGACTGTCCAATATTAAAATTAATTAAAAAATTCAAATCTATTAAATAATGTTCTATATTGAAATAAATGTTTGAAAACAAGTGATTCTTTGCCTTGAAATTTCAAATATTGTAAATGAAAACAGTTTAATGAGCTCAAAATAAAATGCTTACACAATTTATTAGGTCATATATTACAGTGGCGGCTCGTGCACTACAGCCGAGCTGTATCTAAATATATTAGTTCAAAACTAAAACTGTATATTTTACAATTTTCTTAAATGAAGATCAAATTTCAACGGTAAGTATTTAAAAAAAAAAAATCCGAGAAACAGCAATCTTCTTGTCTGAATAATTCCCGAGAAAAAAGAAACGCTTCTAATCAAAGTGATCTTCCTCCGAACAGCAGCCGTATGTTCCTGAAACGCGTTTCGGGCTGCGACGTTGCCATATAACCAACGGAAATCAATAGAGCCTTCCCTCCAAGTAATGTGTTCGCAGGGCTGCCAGATCAGAATTTATTCCTTCTAAGGCTGCCCTTGAGAATTCGATGAGCTGATTGGTTCAGCTTGAAAATCCGCTTGGGCGAAAGTGAACGGTTTAAAAAAATCCCTCCAAATCGAATGTCATTTTGAAACATATAGGAGTCTTGTTTCAATCCTACATAAAGTAAAAAGCAAGGTATGAACATATTACTTGTTTATTTACAAAAATTGTTTCGTTGTCCATGTTTGATTGTCAGAATTAAAAAGAGAGTTGTTTTTAAGTAAACAAGAGCTTACATTTAGAGGCCAAACCGATGGATATTTTATACATTTTTTTCAATCAAAACTATACAGAATAATTTGATTAATGATTTTTATTTTATAATATGTTTTAAATGTTATTATTTTGTACAAATTGAAGCAAAACTTAGATTTGACGATTAAAGAATTTGCGCGAATTTGTTGTGATGTACACACTTGAAATATCGCAAAAGTAAGTCAATAGTTTTTCTGCTTTAAAATAATATCTAGATAGAATTTTTGCAAGATGATGGTATCATCTGAAGGCTAGGGAGTTATTTTATTAGTTTTAAGAACTATTTTTTCTGAAAATAAATTTGAATATTTTAAACGTATATAAAAAAAATCGTGTTTTTGCCCCGTAAAACTTCATTTAAACCGTCATAAATGAAGTTTGAAAATAATTTGAGAATTAAAATTTGCATTAACTATTAGATGTTTTGAACCTCAGTCAAATTAATTGGAAAAGAAAATGAATTTTGCTATATTTTTATTTGAATAAGTTTTTAGAAAAATTGCGATTTTTTTCTACTTTCATTGTTAAAAAAATTCTATCAAAGAAACTATGCTAGAAACTGATATTGGCCCCATAAAACTCGAGTAATTGTTCAAAAATATGCTAATTATAATAAGTTAAATGTTACTTAATTTTGAAATAAAAAAAAATTCATGTCAACATCATTACTAATTATGTACTTTTAAGTGTAAAAAAATCCGATTTTTAACATGATAAATTTAAAAAAAAAGTTCAAGTGTGATTGTACACATGAGTGTGGAAAGTATGAAGTGTGTGTGGTGGTTGGGGGGGGGGGGGGAGATCGCATGTTTCCGGCCGCCACTGTCATAATAATTTTATTTTAATTATTTAAAGCTTTTCTTGTGAAGTTAGTCAGGATTTACGCTGCAGAATTGTTAAGGTCAAAGTGCGAGTGTCATAAATTGTGTGAAGTCCTTACAGACTTTTATAAGGTTTTTTGTGTTCCACACAAAATTCGAAGAACAAAATTACTTCAGTACTTATAAAATATCGCATGAAATACTTTTTAAAAAATTCAAAAATAATATTTATTAGTTAAGCTTGAGTACTTTAGGTAGCGATGTTAGTTTTTTTTTTTTTTTTTTTTTTTTTTTTTTTTCCACAGCAAAATCGTCTGAATTTTGAGGACACAAATTTCAACCCAATTTCATTATACAACAGAAAAAAACTTAACGGATGATTCTAGTTCATTTAAAGACATGTCATCTTGACAAGACTTCAACCATGGTCACGCACTTATATACAAGAAAAAACTTTGTAGGATATTAATACAAGAAAAAACTTTGTAGATATTAATAAAACCAGGGCTCACTAGCTCTATGTTGTCCGGTGACACCGACTATCTTGCAGACACCGGTTGCTCAGTGTCTGTGCAAAACCTCTGGCCGATACAGAAATTCTTTTATTTTGCTTTCATCAACGTTTTTTACGAATGCATTCAAATCCCATTCAATCCCGCAATTTAATTATTCAATTTAAGTATTTAAATAATATAATAAATTAATTATTATAATACTAATTATTCAATAATTTATCGGAATTATTTTATTTTACATTTGATTAGCATTATCATGATTATGGTGAAAATTTGAATTGGCATAAATTTAAAATCCCCAAACCAATTTTATGTTTCAGTGTGTACCTGATGCAATCACCTGTTATAGACAAAAAAAAAAAAAAAAAAAAAAAAAAAAAAAAGGGTGTAAGAAATTTAATGCAATATATCCTCAATTAACCATCCCTTTTTTTTTATCTGGAACTACCGACCTTTAAAAGTCAACACCAAAAAGTTCCTAAGCGATCATAAACCAACTTTTTTTCAAACCGGAATCTTTTCTTTTAAATTGTAACCTTCTTTTTGTCAATAGTCCAATTAGAAGGCAACAAATTACTTGTGTTGAAAATTTCAAAACTGTCGTCAAATTAGAAATCGCTTTGTAAAATATTTAATAATTAATTAAAAAATTAATTAAAAAAGAACTAAATAAATATTTAAAATTCTGTTTTCAAAAGTCCAATTAGAAGGCCAAAACTACTTATGTTGAAAACTTCAGAGCTCTAACCTTATTAAAAATCGTTTTGTAAAATATTTATTAATTAGTTAAAAAATTAATTAGAAAAAAAACTAACAAAAAATTAAAAATTCAGTTTTTCACGAGTTCAATTAGAAGGCCAAAACTACTTATGTTAAAAATTTCAGAGCTGTAGCCCTATTATAAGTCGTTTTGTAATTTTTTTTAATTAATTAAGAAATTTAATTAAAAATAACTAATTAAAATTTTAACATTCTGATTTTCAAAAGTCCTATTAGAAGGCTAAAACTACTTATGTTGAAAATTTCAGAGCTGTATCTCTATTTAAAGTCACTTTGTAAAAAAAATTAATTTAAAAAGAACTAATTAACATTTTAACATTCTGTTTGACATAGACAAAATTAGAAGGCCAAAACTACTTATGTTGAAAATTTGAGAGTTCTACTCCAATTTTAAGGAGCTTTTTTTCTATAGATTCACAGACAGAGACAGTTACACAGACAGACAGCTAGTTTTATTATTATAGAAGATGACATCGGTTTCAACAATCTGATTCAAATGAGATTGAGAAATTCATCCCGAGTCATTCCAAACAATTATTTGAAATGAAAAAAAAACAACTAGGGGTGTGGAACATCGCACACCTTTTAATTACACTATAATACTGACGTGAATTTGTGTTATTTACCGTTTTTATACTTCCATCATTCTTTTAGAAAAAATGGCCAGTTTGGCGATATTTTTTGCGATAATTGTAATATGGGACTTAAAAAAAAAAAAAAAAAAAAAAATTGCGATATACTTTTTGATAATTCTTATATTATCTTTTATTATAAGCAAAACTGAGAAAAGAAAAAACGATCGTTGTTGAGGTACATTCAAGGAAAGAGAACTCTGTGTTGAAAGCATTCATTTTTCCACATTTTACGCCATTAAAACATTTTTATGAGAATTTTGGAGATGGAGAAGTTTAGAAAACCTTAAGAGGCATTATCACAACGATCTTTATCAAAATCGTAAGAGCCATTTTTAAGCAATCATTGAAAAACATGATTTTTTCAATGGCAGCTACCTTATGCGCATGCGCGATTTTGACGAAAACCCTAACGGTAGGTCCCATGGCTGCCACTAACCTTCATACCAGATTTGAACATCTTAGGTCAATTTGTTCGGGAGTTATGCTAACTACACACACACACACACACACACACACACACACACACACACACACACACACACACACACACACACACACACACACACACACACACACACACACACACACACACACACACACACACACACACACATACACACACACACATTTTTTCTGGATCACTTTTTTTAAATCAGGATGTTGCAAAACGTGGAGAAATGCAAAAAAATCGAAATATTTTTTTGACCTAATGCTATACTTTCAATACCCTATGTATATATACATATGTAGGTAATTGAAAGTAAAAACTAGTTATTAATTTTTAACAGCTCCTGATCACTCTTCGAAATAATCATGGCGTGAAAAACTGATTTGTATGTGTGGATTTGGCTGGCATTGCATGACTTGAAACCCTCCCAACACTTTTGTGATGGCACATGCTTTTTGTATATCGTTTTAAGTGGTTAAAATGTGATGTTTGTTTTCTATATTTACGACTACCAATCACACACAACAGAAGTGGAAAAAAGTTGTATTTTCAGCTAATCATTAATCAGTGTTTATTTTCCTTCTACAATAATATAAAAACAAGTGTTTGTGACGTCACTATATGCAAGGTCTATAAAAAATAATACATTGGGAGTTATTTAGTGGCAATAATTTGAAGGTCATGACGTTTAATCACAAATATAAACAATAATAAAAAAAAAAGTAAGATCGTGCCGATAATATTTGTAGACGAGTCAGGTTGTCACAAAACGCGCTCTTCTCGAACCTTATTTGTTTACTTTTTTTCTACTTGTTTCGTATTCTGATCTTGCGAAAAGGAGTTAATGTTCTATTTTTGCGGAAGACATGTGAATTTGGCGCTTTTTTAGCCGAATTTGTAAAATATGCTCTTCTGGTTTCCTTTTGATAACGAATTGCTTTAATAATTGCTTTCTAAGATACTAGGGAAGAAACTCTTTTTTTTTCAAATAAATCAAAATGAGGACTTCAATGAGGTTTTTCAAAGATCTGTCCAAGATGTTGGATTTCTACTCACAGTTTAATCCATCTCCACTATCCATAAAACAGTTCTTGGATTTCGGTAAGTTTATTTTACATTCAATTTTGGAGAAATGTACTATTCACCGCATTGATTTTTTCCCCACATGAATGTCTTGTACTGTTGTAGTAATTGTAGAAGCATGGAACTAAAATTACGGAAACTCCACTTCGGCACATATGTAGTATAGGTCATTTCTTTGGCACGATTTTATTTGGTAGATTTTTGCCGGATAAATAAGGTTTCTGGCAACGGGCTGTATTTTAATATTGTATTGGTTAATTATTTTGTTGTATTAATTATTTTAATGTCTTGTAGTAATTGCAAAAGGATGGAATTAACATTACGGAAACTCATCTTCGGCACAGATGTAGTATAGGCCATTTCTTTGGCACGATTTTTTATTTGGTGGGTTTTTCCCGGATAAATGGGGTTTCTGGCAACGGGTTGTATTTTAATTTATTTTATTATTTATATTTTGACTTAATTTTAATATATTTTATTTTGGATTAAATTTCAATTTAATTTTACTGTTATTTATATTTTAACTTTAGTTTTTTAATATTTTATTTTAGTTACCATCTTTTTGATTTTGGCGACTTTTCTTATAGCGAAATAAAAGGAGTAGCCAAATGTCCTAATCTACATCTGTTTCTTCTTTTTAAAAAAAAAAAAAAAAAGTCCAGTGAGTCAATATTATTTTTTTGATAACAAAATGTGTTAATTGTTGGTTATAGTATCTTTCAAATTGAAAGATTAATGAATAAATAATGAAACATTTTAGGTAAAATTAGATATCGAAACAGTAAAATTCCAACTTATTTTGAAATATACATGAATGATGCAAGAACAAAAATGTATTGCATATGCTGCTTTAAGAAATTTCCAAATAAATCCGTTTGTGACTCGGATGCTAAAAGGAAAATGTAGTAATAGTTTGATACGTTTTAGGCTCACTCAAAGAAGTGACTTGTAACTTCCTTTCTAAAGAAATTTTGTTATCAATTTTGATGTATTCACTATTCTCTTAAATAAGGAAGTTGTTGCCTCCTTATTCTTTCTGGTAATGGATAAATTCATGACACTAAAAAATCAATGACACTTTAATAAAAAATATTTTTTTATTATATTTCAAGAATCCTGTTTAATTTTATCTTTTAAAGAAGTTAATAGTAAAAGTTTTTTTTAAAAATTAGTTGTTTAGGTTTATAAGCCAAAATATTGATTAAATATAAACTATTCATTACAAATACTATATATTCGGATTAACTTTATACTACTTTCTCATACTTTGTTATGTAAAAAAAAACTGGATTGAGTAACGAAATTTTTTATATTTTTTACTGAATACAGTAAATTATTCCTTTTATTATCATCCTGCTATTTTATTTTATTTGTTTTTTACGAACACAAGTTGAGACCATGAATTCAAATTAACATTGTTAATTTTAATTTATTAGTCCTGAAAAGATCTTCTATGACAGCATTGCCCTCTAAATTTTCAAAAAGAAAAAGGACAGCACAAGGTTTATTGGACCTTACTCACGGGTTACAGATTTTTTTCCAGTCTTTTTTTATGTAATCAGAAATGTAAGCTAATTAAATGGCAAGAACTGTTGCAGTAAATAATCAGAAATGTAAGCTAATTAAATGGCAAGAACTGTTGCAGTAAATTGAAGTGTTAGGTATGAAAATTATGCAATCTATATTTGGCTCCCCCCTCCCCAGCATAAAATAATTTACAATTTTGAAGTTGCGACGATTTGTTTCTGCATATTGTAGTGTTGATGTATAAGCGATTTATTTGCAATTTTGTGTTAGTTGTTGCTAGACCTTTGAGACATTGTATTTACTAAATACTATATAAAATTTTTCCCTTTTCAGCAACTTAATATACCAATTCCAAATATTTAGCTTAGCTGTTTCTGCACTGAAATATCTTCTAGCGAAGACACTGTTCGATTTCCGTAGAACAGCTATTTATTTCTTCATATTTTTGACAATAGAATTACAAATTTCTGCAGTAAATGTTTTTAATAGGGAAATCTAAGTATGATTTATTTTTGATTTCCTGGATAAACCATTGAAGTTTTTCTTAAAAGTTATTAAAAAAAGTTTTATTTTCCTGTAACCAACTTCTCAATTTTGGACAAATTTTTGATTTCAAGTTTTTCACCTATTTTCTCAAAGTTCTGCTAATATTCTCTTTGTAATCAAAACTACACTAATTACTTCATTAACCCCTTGTGTACAGATTTATTTGGGAAAATTCTTGCGTTATGAACGGTTGGTTCAAAACAATAAAGGAACTTTAAAGGAATACAGCCAAACAAATTATTTAAACCAACTGATGTTTGACTTAACCAATTATGGCTCTTGTGACATTAAAATCTATCCAATCAACCTAGTTTGAATGACGAATTAGGTTCGTCATTATGAACAGGCAAAACAAGTGTGTGACGAGTCTCGCACGTCAAATGTACCCAAAGGGTTAAAAGAGTCCTTTTTTTATGCTGCTTGAGAAAGCTAAATGTATCTTTCAATTTTTAAGGGTCTTTCAAAATTAGTAGACACTTGGGCACTATAACAAATAGTCTCACCTTCTCTTGTATTGCCTGTTTTTTTTTTTTTTTTAATTTTTTTCTTATTTGATTTGCAAATGTGGAGCTATTCCTCTGAAAAGACAAAATTATATATTCCTCTTGTTTGCCCTGACCTAAGTATATGTTGTTATTGTTACAATGTGTTATCATTGTGTAGACTTAGTGTAGTTTTTTTTTCATGAAAAAGTCCAACACCATTAGGAATTTCGATTCATTATATCTTGTCCTAGAATAACTGCATTAGGGGTGATACTTAAAATTATAATTATTATTTTTAATAATTCCTTCTGCCTCTCTTAAGCAGAAAGATAAATGGCATACCCCTGAATACTACATTTGATAATTTACTGTTTAATAAGTTGGATAAGAATATTTTATGTTGGAATGTTGGTAAGTTTCTGAAATCTCTCAATATGAGAATGGTTTGAACACTTACACTTTTTCGATGAGGGGTGGGCGCGGTCCAAAAACATCAACCCACTTTGCGGTCAATTTGTTATGTTAAAATGCAATGTTATTTTTTAGCAGTTGCATACTTAAAACTTTATTTGTTTATAAGGCTGATCAGTTTGAGATATGCATAATTATAAATTACCACCAGTTATGCCTTAACATTACCAGGCTAATTAATTTCACAATTTCAACATGAGTATTTTTAGTTAATTTTTCTTAGGAAAGCACTAGTATTAAAATCACAAGTAATAAATTAGGGATGAATCCCCTTCCCCCCCAAAAAAAAAAAATTTAAGTTTTTTGTTCATATAATCAGAGGAATGAGCTAACGCCATATAAGCATTAGGTTACAAGTAGATGATAATTTTATTCACCATTTTTTTCTTCAGAGATGTGAATAACACATGCTTTGGAATAACAGTTTCTATATTGTTAAAAAATGTTTTGAATTGCAATGAAAGGGCTTGTACTCCTGGATTAAATTCCGCCTCTCAACATCGTTGGTGAAACATGGAGTTTGTTGATGTTTATTTTAAACTGGTTTTTATTCCCTGGAGGACGGATATCTCTTTAAAGCCGTTTGTCCTTGTGGAAAGTAGAAATCAATTAATTTTCGTTCTTCGCGAAAGGGATTGGGTTAAGCAGCCTCGGGTCATTTCCCTGCAACATCTAACCAAACAAGCTGCTCTTAGGTTTCGCGAATTTTTTTAAAAGACACACATAAAATGGTTAAGGTTCGGAATCATCATCCGTTTTCGGCATAACTTATGGTTTCATGTTTGAATTATACAAAAAAAAAAAAACTGTGTGAGGATACATTTTTTTTTTATGATTCATTACACCAATAATAATGTGTTAATTCGGTAATTGTTTTCAAACACTAAAATGTGCCAAAACTTAGTTGGAAGATGCGAAAAATCTGTTTAAAGTTATTAATTTTTTTGTTTTGTTTTGTTCTAACTTGCGTGTAGCGATAAATCTTGGACATCTTAATTTTAATATTGGACACATGACTCGGCGTTTCTTCTTACATAAAGTTGCCAATTTAGATCGCCATTAATATACAGAGCACATTAAACGTTAAAGTTATGAAAATGTTTTGGAATTGAGTGAATTATTAACTTTCCAATTGTTTGTGTGATTGTAAATTCGGTTTTTACGGTTCTTGATTCAACCGGAAACGGGAGTCGGCACAATAGTTTTCCTTCTTCAAAATATATTGCCGACCAAACGGTATAGTGGTTAGCGTGCTAGCTTCTAGACCGCAAGTTTGCTGGTTCCGAGTCCCGTGTTAGGCATGGGTGTTTGTAAATGTATGTTGGCTTGTCTAATGACGAATGTTTCGGCGCATTATAGCCCTCGTGTTGCTGACGGTGCCAGATAATCTGAAAACAACAACAACTGAAAACAATCAAAATATATACAGCAAATCGCATGTCAAGAAACATGTCAAATGTCTATAGATTAATAATAAAGTCTGCAATTACTCACATACAACTGGCAAATGGCATTACAAAGATATCTTTCTGTTTCATCCTAGCTCAAAACTTTCGTATTTTCAAAACATTTAACTTTAAACAACTTTTTAGCATAATAAGTTATATAATTAAACAATTATACTACTTTGACCCAACATGCGAATTTAACTAAATCCATTTTTCTCACCTGGAAAAAAAATTGTGGTTTTGGAGGAAAATAGAGAAATTTGTGGGGTTTTTAATTTTTTTTTCGAAATTATAAAAAAATATAAGTACAGTTTTAGGGAGAAATAAAAAAATTTAAGGAATATTAAGAATTTTAGGGCTATTGCGACTACTGATGTCTTATTAAAATTAATTATCTTGGTCTATTATGTAATCTGCTATTTTGGTGTTTTCTATTTTTCATCCTGTAAATTCTGTATTTTCTGTTATATTATGCTGCAATTTCTGTATTTTCTGTTATATTATACTGCAATTTCTGTTATTTTATGTTATGTATGCAAATTCAATTTAAATATATGTATTTTACTGGACCAACCCTGTTGGGCCTTAAGCCTGTTATTGGCAGGGGTGTAGTGGAGCGGGAACGCGTGGGAACGGCGATCCTTTACCTTTTTTGAAGGAGGAACGGCGTTCCCTCATCTGAATTTTTTTTCTTTTCTTTACGTGACACTTAACGGAAAGTCAAGTAAGAAAATTAAAAAGTTCTTTTGTGAGAACTATGCCTTCGTTTTCGATCCACAACTTCAGAGCTGAGCCATCGATATAGATGAGTTGGGCAGGCAAGTTCAAGTATTTGCAAAACACTTGAAAGAGGCGCAGCAACCCGCACATGGCCATTCTATGAACATTCCGATTGATGAATTAGACTCCCCCTCCCCTCTCCCAGTCTTTCAAAGTTTTAATGCTACTTCATTAGAAATGAACTGACGTATGTATTTTTCAGATGCATGTAGTAGTTTGTTTTGAAATTACTAAAGTGGTATTAATAAAGTTATTTATTCTTAGTTGTCATTTTTACCCCCCCCCCCCCCGCATCTTCACAGAAAAAAAAAACGTTTGTAACGACGCGACATAGCGTTCCCACACCTTTTTATTTTACACTACACCTCTGGTTATTGGTCTTCAAATTTGTGTTTATTAATATCTTTAAAAAAATCACAATGAATACCCAAAAATATTCAGAAAACAATTAAGCAAATTAATTCGAAATTTGATCACATATTGCGGCCGTTGTTAAAAGTTGGGTAAGCCAAATACAATGTTGCAATCTCTGCATAGCGTCGCGCCAGATTCTCTTCCAATCTATTCCGTTTAACGACATCAGCTGGCAACATTGGTCGTGTGCTCTCATTGGCTGAGCCGGGAGGAAAGGCAGAGGTGTGTATGTAGAAGGCGTATCAACTTACTTGCGTCATCAAAACTACTATCTCTGCCGAGTTTATTCTAAACTGGTTGTTACCGGGTTTTGGCAGGAAATCGCCCTTCAAAAGCCCTTTGGCTGCTAATATTGAGTGTGTTTGTGTACGGATGGTATTTTGATTTCGGAATGGAGTGAAAAGAAAATAATATTTGTTGCAGTGAAATATTCGCTTTGGTTTTGTGTTTTTAAATCCTTTATATTAACTTCGATTTTGTTTTGTTTGTTGATGGGAGCTGAATCTGCGGAGGCCTAATTAACCCCCTTGCCGTCATCTAATCTGGCTGAAACTTGACAGATAGGTTCGATGTCGATGACTATGCATTCTATTGAATTTTGAGGCTGTTACTGGCACTGAAAGGTCGTTTTTACGGAATACTATAGCATTAAAAAAGCATTGAACATACCATTGTTGAAACTCTTTCCTGTTGCCAAATTTTTTTTAATAAATAAATAAAACAATTACTTTAATCAGAATAAATAAATGATATTTCGATGTGAGAGCATAAATTCACGTTCATTTTTAATGAATAAATTTTGAAGCAGAGTTTGGCTCGCATTTTGCTGATAAAAATGTTTTTGATATCGACGCTGTATTAATGAATATAGAAATTGACTATGCATATAAAGGATTTTGTAAAAACTTTTATGTGTTATATTATTTTTCTCTCAATATTTTTAACAAAAATATGACTAAAAAAAACCTCTTATGTGTAAACATTAAAAAATTAAAAAAAATCGAAGTTGTAGAGTTTTTATCTGTGCACTCAATCGAAACAATACACACTATGCAATTTATTAGAACACTACCTATTCCTTAATAAATTGGGTTTGTAAAATAGTGCTTTGGTAAAATCGTTTACCCAAATCTCTAAAACTAATTGGTTGTTTGAATAGATTTGGAACTGGAAGTTGTGTGAATGATATTAAATTAACTATTTAAATTTAATTTTAATGTTTAAATGTATGAAAAGAAATATGTTTTAACTTCATTGAACGGATGGCTATTTTTAGGGGCAGAGTGTAAAAAAACAACGTAATTATACTATGTAGCAAAACGTAAAATGTTTAAAGAACAGTGTTTTATTACCTACAAGTCTTATCGATTCAAGAGAGGCATGCAAAATCCTTGGAAGAATATGTTTGATAAATAAGTATATATTATCACCTTTTCCTTTTTAATTGTTAGTCTCCTTAAAACTTTCTGACATTGTAGAGCAGCGTCAGCCACTAGGCGGCCCGCGGGCCGGATCCGGCCCGCGATAACTTTTTCTCTGGCCCGCCGGCAGTACAGAAGAGCAAAAATCAAATTTTACAGAAATAATTTTAATTTGTTTACAACAGTATGTGTTTACTACCAAAAACTACGTTTTCCATAAGTGGCAAGGGTCAATAAGTCTGAAAAATCTTTTTTTTTTCCCTTCTGAGACTGCCAAAAAAAAAAAAAAAAAAAAAAAAAATAGTTTGAATTATTACCAACGACGCATTCCTTCGCATTGCTTAGTTTTGTACCTAGGATACCCTCGATTCATGAATGCAAAATTCGATTTCTGCTTTTCTGAATGTGATGGGCAGGAGTTGGGTGTTTTAATGCATACTAGCCCCTATTGTTTTGACGTGAAAAGAAGTATCGCGATCTCTATGACTCCAGTGCAACAATGGCGTCGAAGACTAGTTTTAAAAGCGAAGTAGATAGTGAAAAGCGGATCGGCCGTTATCGTCTCGCAATTAACATCGACTAAAATGGAAGATTTAAGAGTTATGGTTTAAATATCTTTATTGATTATGAGTTTATGTCAAGTCACATTGTAATATTGTCACAAAAGATTAACTTCTTTTATGACTTTGATTTACGATGTAAAGAAAGTTATTATTTTTTTTTTAATTATTTGAAACAAGAATCAAATATCAATTGTTATTTTATAAATATAAAAAAGTTAAATTATTGTTTCAATTTTCAAAATTGTTTTATTTTGTTGATTCGTTAGCAATTATCACATTTCTAACCTATGTAGTAAAGCAACATATTTATTGGCGTATTCGGTATAAATCTACGGCCCGCGAAAAGTTCCAACATAAGTCATGCGGCCCGTCTCTAAAAGTTAGTGGCGAACGCTGTTGTAGAGCCTCTCACTCTTGTGTTCTGTTTGGTATCCAGAATAGCAAGGATTAGGTTGAAAAAAATTTACGAGAGAGCCATTCCCCCCCCCCCCCCCATTGCTATTTCAGAATGACACTAAGTTTTAGAGACATTTTAAAATCAAATAAATATGAATTAAGAACTTGTCAAAATTTCTTCAATATATAATTGTTATTAGTTAAAATTTAAACTACTTTAATTTATTGGTAATCCTAATACCTAATATATACTAGAAAATTTAATAGTAACAAAAACAGTATTTGGTGTTTTAATTTTAATGCATCATTTAATTTAAACGACTTGAAAGAATTTTCATAAACCAGGAAACATAATTTTTTTCCCTCCCAAATGTAAAATATTTATAAAAAAAGAAGAAAGGGGGAAAAAAAAAGTTCCACAAGAACATGGTAGAAAATATGATCTGCATTGTGATTGGTTAATGGAATGTGAAAATTCGAATTTGATTTTAAGGTATATTGTGATTGGTCACAACTCTAAAGTTTCTTTTCTATTTTGATGAAATTAGGAGAAATCGTCTATTTTCAGTTTTTATTCCATACTTATTCAATAACTATAATATATATTTAGAAAATGTACAAATTTACTTTTTGTTTGATACATTTCTGTAGATTTAATCGTTTACTTATTCAGTATCGTCTGTTTTTATTCAATGCGATTGATATTTGTTTATGTTCGAGTTCTTTATTTATCCTACCATATATTCAGAATCCTAATCTAAGATTCGCAGTGCCCTTATCTCCTTTGGTAGTTATTTTTAGCTCCTGTAGGTGTATATTTCTAAGTTTTTTTGTTATTTAATCTTAATGTTTACAGTTCGCCATGTTTTGCCCTCACGGTTTTGCCCTTCAAAGGGTTATCTTTGGTTTAAACGATATAAAATATTGGATTTCTGGTGGATTTTTTGCCCTTTTTATAAATGGACTGGAGTATTGCCTCTATCTTATCTTTTAGCGTATGTGCATTATGGCCTAGGTCACTTTGAATAAATAAAAATATACATGAACAGTGACCCGCTTTTAAAGATAGCGAGCTTTATTTAGTTTGATCTTTTCCTTGGACCAGTTAATAAAATAAATTATCCGTCTTGGAATAAATTTAATAATAAGAGAAAGGGTTTTAAAATGGATATAAAATATCTTAAAACATGGTCCTATACAGACAAAATATGGAATTTTACTCTGAGGGTTATGTATTTGTTTTACAAACACAGCTATAGTTAATATAAGATTGTACCGGACGGTTATATTTATCTATTGGGCATTTCGGAAGCGTGTAACTTCTCTGCGAAACCAAACTATACTAAACTTCAACTTAACTAGACATCACTTAGACGGTAGATCGTGACAGTGCTCATAGGTATTTAATCCATTTTGGCGGAGTGAAGACATAATTCTCGCCAAACCTTATAGCCTTTTGTTCTCTATAGGGTTGTGGTTTGGCGAACATTATGCTTTCACGCCACCAAAATGGATTAAATACCTATGAGCACTGTCACGATCTACCGGCTAAGTGATGTCTAGTTAAGTTGAAGTTTAGTATAGTTAGGATCATTCCCTATACTCGCTATGTTAATATCTTCTTGCCCAGTGCGTTTAGAAACTACTTTCTATAGAACCTTGAAGTTTGGTGCGTAGGTACGAAAATGACCGCTTAATGAAATGACGTAACTTGTTTTCATTTAATGTCTATCTATTACAAATGAAAATTAAAATAGCAAAAGACAAAACAAGATGGCGCCACGGTACATAGTGGTGCCACGGTGCATAGGCATTGACGTAAGGATTTTAAATACGAATTAAATATATTAGACGCTATTTTCGAGTTTTTAATTTATGTCGTTTCAATAAGTGATCTTTTTCGTACCTATTCACCAAATTTCAAGGTTTTCTACAAAGTAGTTTCTAAATGCACTGGGATAGAAGAGCATATCGAGAGTTCTATGGTATGGACTACCTTTTAATCTGTCGAAGTATTGCTTTGAAATATATACATTTTTACACCAAGTTTATTGACAGTAATAAATGTCATAGTGGTTAGCGTGCTAGCTTCTAGACCGCGAGGTTGCGGGTTCGAGTCCCGTGTTAGGCATGGGTGTTTGTAAATGTATGTTGGCTTGTCTAATGACGAATGTTTCGGCGCATTATAGCCCTTGTGTTGCTGACGGTGCCAGATAATCTGAAAACAACCAACCAACCCAAAACGTCAAAAGCCGACCAAACGGTATAGTGGTTAGCGTGCTAGCAGGGCCGTCGCTAAGAATTTCGATTGGGGGGGCGTTAGACATATTTTTGCCGACTAAAATCAAGACAAGTACGGTGTAAATGTAGAAAATATCTATTAAGGTGTCAATCTATTAATAATTAAATTTTATTAATGCAAAATTAATGCATATTTTTTAATTAATATTTAATTATTTATTAATTAATGCATAATTAATTGTTAATGAGTTTTTATAACTAATTGTTATTTTTTTATTTAATTGTGAATTATTTTATTTAATTGTGAATTATTTTATTTAATGTGTAATTAATTTTAATTAGTGTTTTTAATATTTTATGGCATTTTATTAATACGTAATTAATGTCATATTTTAAGTAAATTCCCTTCACATTTTAGTTAAAGTTCCTTCAAATTCATTTAATTTTTCATTTTTGTTTAGTAAATAACCCCCTCTTTCCCGAACAAAGGGGATAATTTTTCGAAGTGCTTTTTTTTAGGGGAGAGAAGGCATTTATCACTTGCAGATAGAATGATTTTCACAATCTTGAACCAATTCAGTAACATGAGTAGTACAAAGGCTCCATTTCAATACATTTTTTTTTTTTTTTTTTTTTTTTAATTTTCAAATTGCAGTTTCGAAGAAATTAATTAAACGTGTAAAAGTGGATGGAAATCGCACTAAAATACAAAATAAAATAAATGAAAAATATTGATCATATAGGTGAGTCTAATTTAGAGTTGTAAAAAAAGTTAATCAAACAAATTCTGGAAAAATTCTTCTTTGTAAAATCCTGGCAGATTATTGCTATCACACAAAATTACCTACGCGAAACACTGCGATTTTTATAATAGAGACAATGTCAAGGACATATAAGAAACATGCACTTACACTCCCTCCGGCCTTTCGAAAAATAAAGTAATGTGGAAGAAGTAATTCACAAGAACAAAATATATAGGTAGTAAATTATCAATTCAAGTACAAAATTATTTACAGCTATTAACTAACATCAAATTAGGAAGTCTAATTCCCATTTTCAAAAAAACTAAGATTAAACAAAGACTTTTGTCGCCTTATACCTCCCTGTTAGCGATCTGAACCTCCCTGCAAATAATCCTGTCGGCTCTCATGGACAATATAATTTCATTTCCAAATACAATAATTATTAAAAACATTTTGTTAATTAATTTTTAAATACTTTTTAACATATTTTCCTAACCAAAAAAGAAAAGAGGATTTACTTTCTCTTGTAAAGTGTATTAACAGTAAAACTTAATTTTTATTAGCAATTTAACACAGGAATTTACTTCTTAAAAATAGTTACTTCATGTACATATTTTTTACCAAAACTGCTGGATTGAATTTAATGATTTTTTCAAGGTTTTTCAGCAATAATTTCTGCAAATATTTCTCGTTTTATTAATAATAATCATTTGTTCCAGATGGAAAGTATAATGCTAATTTTCTCTTAGCAGGACTAAAAATGAAATGTATTACTTTAGCATTAAACCAAGCCATAATATTTATATGTAAAAAAAATAAAACATGTGAACCTCTATCCTAATGAAGCAGAAATCAAGTTTTACAAAGTAAATTATTCTCAACTCACTCACTACCCTTATGAACATCAAATTTAGCAACAAAATATTCAGATCTATAAAAAAGGCAAACCATAATTTTCGGCACAAAAATCCAAACTAAGTAAGGAATAGTACCCGCAGAGGTTTTTTGGTGAGGAGGGTGGTATTCAAATCGCCAATGTTATTATCTTGAGGAAGGAGAAGTTACGCATATGATCATTTAAAGAAGAGAAACGTCACAGTCAACCTGAGATTTCTAAAAATCTAAGAAACCTCACCCATTTCCCTTTCCCACCTTTAAAGGTTATAATCCTAATGTGAGATCTACTGATCCAATTTGAAATATTTGTAAAGGTATTTTGACTAATCTAACTTAACTGAAACACGATGTCTTTCCGATGTTTCGTGTATAAAGTAAAGTGGTGAAATCGAGGAACGGCGTGAAAGGGGTTCTAATAGATTGAAACCTGGTTGTTCGTCGGACAAAGTCAGGCCGCAGCTATTTGGGTACAGGAAAAGTCAAGAAATTTAGATAATATTATAACAAACCTTTCAATACTTTTCCAATGATTATTTTGTTGCAATAAATACTACATTGCCTTCCAATTTACATGGCATGCATTATTTCGGTAATTCATTTGTGGTGGTCTCGTTTCCAAATGACAGATACAACAACTAGGGACTAGTGGTTACTTTTGCCTAGTGGTTAGCGTACCTGTCTTCTGATCTGGGAGTTCCGGGTTCGACTCCCCGTTACCACACACCGCTACTTTGGTGACCCGAATATTCGAACACATCAGTGGCCCCATCTACTGAACGACCTCCCACTACCACCTCAGCATCTCTGGCGACTCACTGCCACACAGCAAGCAACCTCTGGCGACTCACTGCCACACAGTAAATAACCTCTGGCGACTCACTGCCACATGCAACTCACACGCAAGCTACTCAATCGTTCACCCCTTCGCAGCTCACTGGGAAGGGGCTATGTGGTGGTCTCGTGTAAAAATGACAGATACAACACCTATGCACTAGTTATCACTTTTGCCTAGTGGTTAGCGCGCCTGCCTTCTTATCTAGGAGTTCCGTGTTTGACTCTCCATTACCGCACACCGTTACACTTTTTTGATAAATGAAGTACTATATAACATCATTTATAGAGTTCTACTTGACATTAATTGCAATAATTTGTCAAAATGTAATAGAAATAATTTTTAACAGAATTGCACGCTACTTCCATTTCACTCAACTTCATGTTTGTAATAAGTAAAAATAAACCTCGTTGAATAACCTTATAAAATGTATTTTTTATTTTTATCTTACCAAAAAATAAGTAAGTTTTATTCGAAATTGAAACTTCTCGCCAGACCAGTGGTGTACGTAAGCCATGTATTTGATAAAAGAGGGCTCATTTTTCGGAAGTTAAAATTTAGATGTTTTGAAATTTTCTGCAAGACTTTCAATTCATATGACGTACAATACACACTTTATGTAAGTGACGTTTAATGGGCATATCAGGGTTTTTAAGGTGTTACCTGACGTACTAAAAAGTGTCACCTACTGTAACACATCAGAGTTATCTATTAATTGGAAGAATAAGTAATTATTCTCAGTTTCTTTCTGAGAATATAGCGTGTACTTATCAGGTGACTGATTTAAAAACTTACGAAAGTCGTAAATGACGATTTCTACAAATAAATGTACCGATTTGAAATTGAAGAAAAATTATTGATTCTGTAGAGAATTTGTGGAAATTGATACTTGTGCAACAGTACGGGAGATATGTTCATATTTAATTTCATTTAAAAGCTGTCAGTGACGATATCAACTTAAATGTTCCTGCAAAAAAAGGATATACTTACTCCAATTTAAAATTGCCGACCGCCAACTTAGAATGAATTGTGATCAGGATTTTTTAATACTATTGACAATTTTAATTATTTAATTTTTTTTTCTATTCAATACATTTCAAAACATCCATCACTTGGCACTTTTAAAGAAATTGATGAAATTTTGGAAATTTGCCGAGTGCCGACTTTCTTTTCTAAAAACTTTGGCGGGGTGAGATAATGAATATATCTATGATTTGTGTTCGCAAAATACCTGTTATATTTGTGTCCATCAATGTAGGCGGGGGGAAAGGCATCGACTCCCTTATAATAGACTTCTAGTGTAAAAATGCCGATTAGTGAAATTTGGGTCGGTATTGTAATATTTTTTGTTCGACATTTTTTCATTCAATTCGATTTTATTGTGGATCAACTTTAAAAAGAGGGCTAAACAAATTTCGAAAATTTGCCGACTGTTCAACTTTGTAAAACTTTGGGGGGGCGAGACGCCCCCTTCGCCCCTCGTTCGCGTCGTCCCTGCGTGCTAGCTTCTAGACCGCGAGGTTGCGGGTTCGAGTCCCGTGTAAGGCATGGGTGTTTGTAAATGTATGTTGGCTTGTCTAATGACGAATGTTTCGGCGCATTATAGCCCTCGTGTTGCTGACGGCGCCAGATAATCTGAAAACAACCAAGTAATAAATGTCAGTTAACAAAATATTTACAGAAAATAGCTAAGGTGCTTTTTTTTTTTTTTTTTTTTTTTTTGCAGTTTTAAGTATTTTTATAAACTAGTTTATAAAAACGTAAAAATAATTAATGATAAAAACACTAATTACTTCCCCTTCAAGTTTTGTTGATGATCTTTTTTTTAGTGTTTTTATACCTAGTGTAAGGGGTCGTTCAAATATTACGTAAGCATGTTTTTTGGTAATTTTTGACCCCCCCTCCCCCCCTTGTCAGCAAAAATAAGCAAATCGCATACCCCCCCCTCTATAATTACGTAAGCATACGGTAACCCCCCCCCCCTGCTTCTGATTTTTTTTTTTTTTTTTGTAACGTTAATAATCTAAAAAAAAGTTAGGATTCAATGCAAATAATGAACTTTAACTTAATTTTTTCTAGTAGCCTTTCGTAACTCTTCTTCGACTCTTTTTAACACCAACACTTCTAGTTCTTCGTCATTTTTAGAGGCATTTTTAAAATGACGCCATGCCTCATTATTTATAACTTGAATATCTTTCAAGGGTTTGTTTGATGTAGACTTTTTAAAAGCTTTAAACAGCTTTTTATATAAAATTTCACGAAATGAAGACATATGGTTTTTGTTTTTTTTTTAAAAAGCAAACAGAAACCAGAGCAACTATATTTGCTTAATCTTCAAAATGTTCAAGAAGGATTGTAGTGGAAAAAGAAACTTGTTCAAAACACAACTCAATTCGGAATCTTGAACCTTAAACCAACTACTGTTCCATCTTAGGCGCCCGCCAGTCGCCAAGCGAAACAAAATCAAAAATTGTCTGTCACATAAGTTAGGTTTAATGTAGGATTCACGTCTCCAAACACCCAAAAGAGGGGAATTCCCTTTATTCATTTTGAAACTGCAGTATTTTGCATCATCAATGTTTGATTGTAATTGGCTGAAGGCAGAGTACGTCACTCTTATGTGACGTAAGTTTAAATCCCTTAGATCGATTTGAATGGAAAGTCACCTATCCTAGAAATCGGTGTACAAAAGTGAAATTTTTTGTAAGTTTCAATTTTTTTTAGAAATAAAGGGATTATTAAATGCTTACGTAAGCATCACTCATACCCCCTCCCCCCCTTGTCAGCAAAAATAAGCAAATCGCTACCCCCCCCTCCCCCTAAGTGCTTATGTAATATTTGAACGGCCCCTAATTAGGGGTGTGGAACATCGCACAACTTTCAATTACACTATAATATTGGTACAAGCACTAAAGTACTACACTGCATTAAAGTTTGATATTGGGTGTTATTTACCATTTTCATATTTTCACTTATTTAAATAAAAATCGATAGCGGCTATCGTTTTGACAATAATTTTTTTATATTGTCAACTCCCCCCCCCCCCCCTTCTCCAAAATGTCGAAATTAGCGATGTTATTCGATATACATTGCATTGTCCTTTCTTGTGCGTGAAATAGATAAAAATCAATCGTTGATGGGTGATGCTCATGGGCAGATAACTCTGTTAAAGGCACTCGTTCTACAACTTTTTACGCTTTTATCCTTAAATTTCGGTGGCGGGGAGGCTTACAACAAATTAAGAGGCATTAGCAGAGAGATTTTAATCAAAATTGTTGGGAGCTGTTTTTTTTAGCGATTGCTAGAAAACGTTATTTTCATGATTTCAACTTTATGCGCATGCGCGATTTTGACGAAATCTATATGGTAGGTCCCATGGCCACCACCAACCTGCACACCAAATTTGAACATCGTAGGTCAATTTGTTCGTGAGTTATGCTGACCACAGACACACATAGACATTTTTTCTTGGCCACTTTTTTTAAGTCAGGTTGTTCCGAAACACAGAGGAGTGTAAAAAAGAAAAGAAAAAAAGGATTTTTTTGTTGTTGACCGGATGCTATACTTTTATTACCGTATATAAACATTGATGATTGAAAGTAGAAATTCATATTATATTCAGATATTGTTGCCCTAAAAATGAAGAATTAGTTCTATGGAGCAGAGATTGACTGTGTGACGATTTCCTTCTTAAGGGGGTATGGTACCGAAATTTCTTCAAAAACCCCAATTTTTTTTTCTGATTTTAAAAAATAGTTCATACATTCCTGAAGAGAATGATGTTTTTATCTTATTCCTCCGGTCATTAGAACGCCACAAAATTACCTGTGATTTAAACATCACTAATGCGCGTAACACCTTGAAGCGTCTGCTTAAAGTGCGTTTTTCGAGCACTAGTGTTTTTCACAGATGTTGCATATTCAAATCGATATATCTCCAGAACCATTAACAATTGGCTATTCAAATTTTTGGAGCATTTAAATTATATAGTTTTAAATATTTTGTCCTCACAGAATTTTATTTTTTTTAATTCTGTTTTAAAATATAATTTTTAGCGTAAAAGATAGCATAAAAAAAAGCAAAAATTTCAATATTTTAACTTTGAGAATTTTTTAAATTTTTTTTAGTTCACCTATCGAAATTCTGTGAAGACAAAATTTTCTTTATATAATTATGTATTACAGAAAGCTTTCACTTTGAAATTTTTTTTATTTTTTCTTGACTTATATCAAAATACGCAAACATCAATTATTATGGATTTTTCTTGGTTTTTAAATTTTTTTTAAATAAAAAAACACAATATTTAAAAAAACATTTTCTCAAAGATATATAAATAGTATCTCATACATAAAATAAATTTTTGACGTAAAAATGTACATAAATAAAGTTTTTTTTATTTTCGGTACCGCACCCCCTTAAAATCGAAAATCTCTGATTTCTTATGACACAAATACGATTTGGGGGAAACAAAAAATTAAGTTGGTGTGGTGATATAGTTGAATAATATGGTTTGAAATAATAGCACGGACCAACCGCATAGCACAACCATTTCTGTTGTTTTCTCCATAAACAGCTTCATAGTGCGGTAAAACAACATTTACAGATACAGAAGCTGCCCTTGGCCCATTCCATCAGAAGTCTAATTTTTATTTGTTAATCTTATTATCTAAGCATTCACATTTTTACTATCTTTCCTCCTATTTGTTAATCCTCTTCAGCTCCACCAATGTCACTGAATACATTACTGTTAAGTATGTAAGTGTAAGTAATATATCTTTACAAATCCTTATTTAAAATCTTTTTAGAAAGACACGCTGATGTTAAATCTTCATTTGTACTAAATTCTGGCATGGCTTTGCATTTTTAAGCAGTAGAAGGTTTGCAATTTAAAACTTAATTAAAGTTTCTTTTCATATTACATTCAGGATGGAAGAAATTATTTTAGTTACTTATACGTATCAAGTTTCAAACTTTTAGTTTATCTTAATGGCGTTATCTGTGTTCCAAAACTAAGTTTAATTCCTTAAATATAGTTGCTGTCCATATGAAAACACTCGTAAATTTTATTTTGTTTGGTCATTTAAAAATAACTTAAGTGGTTTTCATCAACATCAAGACGTTAGTGTCTGCTTGACGTCAACCTTTCTACAACTGTGTGGTTTTAGTTTAAATATACTGATGTACTACTGATTTAAAAAATAAAATCTTTGCGCCAATTTATTATATGTACTTAATTAAGAGGAAGCCTTAGTAAGGATCATTCCCTATACCTCGCTATGTTACAATCTTCTAGTCCAGTGCATTTAGAAACTACTTTCTATAAAACTTTGACTTTTAGAGAGTAGGTACGATAATGATAACTCAATGAAATTACATACATTAAAAAGTCGAAAATTGCGCCTAATATATTTTAAATTATATTTGAAAACATCACGTCAGTAGATAAAGAAGTGGCTCCACCTGGTTTTGTCTTTTGCTACTATAATTTTCATTTATAATAGATAAAGTTTAAATGAAAACAATTTATGTCATTTCATGAAGTAACCATTTTTGTACCTGCTCACCTACACTGATGAAAGTGTGGCGACCTCAAATAACAGATAAAACTTCTGTGCACTGGAGTACTCTTTTGCACAGCGGTAAAGTATCTGTCTCAAGTTCCAATGGTCTCGCGATCGAAACCCGTCACCCGCAACGAAAGCTTACCTACGCTTTATTGGTGACCCGGACGTGATAATAGATGAACAAAACGGAATACTAATTATAAGACTCGGATATCAAAATTGCTGACACCGCAAATCTCACACAATTAGTTGTGCGTTGCTGGGCAATATTGAATGAAGAGAAGAATTATCTCTTTGGGTACATTTGACGAGTGAGACTCGTCATCTGCTTACTTGGACGAGTCTGACTCGTCATCCGTCCATCAAAATCCGTCCCATGGGCATAAAATCTTCAAATAATTGAGTACTCAAAGGGTTAAAAATAGGAATACATGCTTTGAAACGAAGAAATAAATTGATGTCGATTTTAAAAAGAGATTTCTATTACATATATTTCTTTTTTTACTATCTTAGTTTCGAAGTAAATGCATTTTCCGAACTGCCTCACGGCATCAACTCGCTTACTGTAACCAAGTGAAGTTTTTTTTTTTTTTTTTTTTTTTTTTTTATGGATAATTGCTCTATAATTTACTGTTTTTAATTCACCCTTAACGAAACACGGTCTTTTTTTTAAATTCAAAGTTCAATGACCTCCTAGAACGAAACAATAATAAATAAAACATTGCTAGACTTCATTTTTACATAAAGACAAAGAGTTAAAAATACGTTACGCAAAATAAACAAACTAGCTGCCATGATTACGTCAAACGGATAACTGTAGCGGGTTCCTTGATTTACTGCCAACCGGCACCAGCGACGCTCTACATAATTAGCGTGACATACAGAGCTTGACAGAATGGTAAAGATTAATTTAAAAAGGGAAATGTTGCTCAATGTATGTCTGACATTACTTTTTCCCTTGCAGTATATCTTCCAAACGACGTGAAGGTCATTATCTACGAGAGGTTTTAAATACTTCATCATCCCCCTTTTCTAACCCTTACCCTTTAGGGGTATAATAACAGGGTTCCCACGGTCATTGAAAGTCATTAAAAGTGCTTAATATTTTTGAACTTGTTTTCAAGGCCTTGAAAATGCTTAGAGGGGTTTAAAAGTCATTGAAAATGCTTAGAGGTCCTTAAAAGTCCTTAATTTTTACAGATGTTGTTCAGCTGCAAAATTTATAAAAATACAACTCGGACTTGCTATCCCCACGTGACCGCCACTTATCTGCACCGTATCAAAATTTTCCGACATATTTGTATTGCGCATCCACCAACTTTAACTTTTTTGGTAGAATATACTTTATTAAAAATTTAAATACTGATATGATGCCTGAAAACGAATTTTGATAGGTCCTTAAAAACATTAATTAGGTCCTTAAAAGTCATTGAAAAGTCATCGATTTTCATTCTGTGATTTGAGTGGGAAACCTGAATAATAACTTGAGATCTGCTGAACCAATTTGAACAAAATATTTTATTTTTTTTAATTTTATTTTGTTCTTGGACCACAGACAAGACATATATATATATAAAAAGTCTTAAGTGCATATTTAATTAAATAATTAAAGCAGTTATGTAGTATACATGCAACATATGTGCTAACAAATACTTTTTTTTTAAACAGAGTGGCCACAGAACCGGAAAAAACTGGAAATCAGGGAAATGTCAGGGAGCTTTCTGATTCTGGAAAAAATCAGGGAAATGTCAGGGAACTTTTTTAAATTTTATGAAAATCAGGGAAATTTTGAAAAGTAGTTTACCGCATATTTTGCTGATAGAGATGTTTTAATACAGAGTGGTCACAGAACCGGGAAAACCTGGAAATCAGGGAAATGTCAGGGAGCTTTCTGATTCTGGAAAAAATCAGGGAAATGTCAGGGAACTTTTTTAAATTTTATGAAAATCAGGGAAATTTTGAAAAGTAGTTTACCGCATATTTTGCTGATAGAGATGTTTTAATACAGAGTGGCCACAGAACCGGGAAAACCTGGAAATCAGGGAAATGTCCGGGAGCTTTCTGATTCTGGAAAAAATCAGGGAAATGTCAGGGAACTTTTTTAAATTTTATGAAAATCAGGGAAATTTTGAAAAGTAGTTTACCGCATATTTTGCTGATAGAGATGTTTTAATACAGAGTGGCCACAGAACCGGGAAAACCTGGAAATCAGGGAAATGTCCGGGAGCTTTCTGATTCTGGAAAAAATCAGGGAAATGTCAGGGAACTTTTTTAAATTTTATGAAAATCAGGGAAATTTTGAAAAGTAGTTTACCGCATATTTTGTTGATAGAGATGTTTTAATATAGAGTGGCCACAGAACCGGGAAAACCTGGAAATCAGGGAAATATCAGAGAACTTTTTAAAATTTTATGAAAATCAGGGAAATTTTGTATTGTTTAAGGCGCTTTCATCCATATTATGGCGGTATTTACATGGAGATTTGTAGTGGTAAGCCATTAGAAGTTTAATGTTACGGAATAATTTAAACTTTTCATTTCCAGCTAAACTATTTTTTTTTTTATAAAAATTGCATATTATCTCTTTAGAATACATGTTCTATTTGATCAGGGTGTCTGGACATCTGGAAAACTTAAGAAAATTGGGGAAATCCGGAAAAAAGTTTGCCCTAAAATCAGGGAATTTTTTAGAAATCTGTCAGAATTATCAGGGAACTTTTTTTCCTGAATTTTGTGGCCAACCTGTTAAAGATTTCTTCGTTTCAGATATTAAGTAATCCTTTTTTCTACTAATCTGTTTTATGATATATTTCGTTCAAGTTAATGGAACGAACACACCTTTCGTTGTCAACGTGATATATCTTATTTTTTTTCGCGCCTTTATCTCTGGCCAGAATTTCGAAACTGTTTGTTCATCAGAGAGTTACAAATACGATTGATAGCATTATCGTATTCAAAGAAGAAACTGCGCAACGCGAAGATGACGTACACGTGAGGAAGAACACATGTGAGAACAATCGGAACAGGTTTTTTTTTTTTTAGTGAAGTCTTTGTTTCGTAGAAATAATTAAACAAATTGGGAATATTTCCCCAAGTTGTAATCTTGGGAAAAATAAGAAATTGCAACAGTTCGCGTCTTATGGCTAATGGCCATTTTTTTTTTTTTTTTTTTTTTGGATTGACAACTGCTCTTGCTTTCCTTGCTGATGGAGTGTCACCCTTCTCAAGGTTAAGGGGGGGGGGGGGGGAAAGAATAACTTCCTTTGACAAAGTATGTTATTGTCGAAAAGTTATATTCAATCACGATCAACGTTGCCAGATTTATCTGGGTGATTGACGTTTGTTTTTCAGTGGTTTTTTTTTTGGGGGGGGGGGGTTGAAATGGAGTGCAAATGTATTATTGCAAGCTTGTCTTCGGATATATATTAGTCGCCATTGATATTGAATTTACTGTATTTATTAGATGTTTGATATATTTGGGCTTTTTTATTGCGGTATTTCATCTTGGGAGGAGTAATATGTGTATGAAATGGAACGAGAACAATGGATAATTCCCGCACTTTTCTTTTTAATTCCATTCTAAATGTTTTGAAAAGGCCTATAAACACAAAAATTTCTGCTCAATGTGCTTTTTCTTCTTTTTTTAATTTGCGATCAAAATTACCTTGTTAGAGGTTGGCGAGAAAACGACTCACTCTGCTGGCATTGAATGTGACGTCACGGCTTCGCAAACATCTTGGCTTGAAATGCAGCAGCCGAAACCAGATTTGCAAGTTTCTCGCAAATCACGCCAACCTGTATGGAATGGTCTACCAACGCCAACTATTTGGCAGGAACCTCAGGATAACGTTAGAAACGATAGGTTCTCCTTGCGTCACGAATTTTTTTGACTGTTTTGATCGGACTGGTTTCGGCGCTTGGTTTTGGGGCATTTTCTTTTCTTAATATTCAAATAACTATTTTTTTTTTAAAGAACTTTTGTTTAAATATTTGGAATCAGAAAAAAATTCTTTATAAATATAAACTAATTTCACTCGTTTTTAAAAAATGCGGTAATTGTCAATTGAGTTTAGTACAAAACAATTTCTCACCCGATCTTGCAAACAGGAAAAAAAACAATTATCCTTTCCGAAGTGTTTCAGATTTTCTAACTGTATAAGAAATTTAGCGATATTTTAGGAAGATTTTAATTCAATTAAGTAGGAACATGAAAAACTTCATGAGCGCCATGGACAAGTTTCAGCTTAGAATGTCGAAAGAGTTCATTTATAACGTTTTTATTCCATCTTCTTTCGAAATTCCTATAGGTAGCAAGTTTGAGAGTGTAGCTTTGGTTATCTTTGCTCTTCATGTTGAAATTTTTTTTTTGTTTCTTAGACCCGTTTGAAGTTCGATCTAATGAAAGCTTTTATGGTTCTGCTTTCTCTTCCTTGACTCGCACATGAGTTAACCAAGTGAATATTGCCTAGCACTCATGTGTAACTAATTCAATTACAAACCAAATTTAATAAATTTGTTTAATTTTTTCCAAAAGTATTAAAATTGGGCAAGCTGAAGATTTCTTTTTATCAACTGGGAGGATGATAAAAGAACTTATTTTTCAAGTTCACTTAATTTCGAATTTTATTTTGAGATGTTATATTGCATTTTCAGGGCGAACTCTGAAATTTTTATTTTTATTTAAATTCTTCATTTTACACTTGACACTGCTGGATATCGTTCAAAAAAAAAAAAAAAAAACATAATAATAATAATATTAGTAATATCATATTAATAAATAAATTAATATTGATTACTGCATTTTATAATTTTTTTACTTGGAAAAAAATTTCCTTTCAAACTTACACTTAAATACATGTTGCATGTAATTGCATTACAATTTTAGATTTTTAATTATTTGGAAATTGAATTATTTTTCACAAAAAGGATTAAAAAAAATTCTTCGACTTATTCCCGGTTGTATTTTGATTTTTCTATCCACGTGGACTTGCGCTTGAACTTGCAACAGTTATATTTCATCTTTGAACTCGGCGTGTCATTTATTCTTTCAGGCATTAGAAGTCATGTTCTGTTTTCTTTTTTTCTTTCCTCTTTTGAAAAGGAAACTGTTTTGAAGAGTATTAATGCCAAAATGGAGTACTTGCAGTGACGTTACTCTTTTTGCTTTCATTTTTTTTCTTTTCTTTTTTTAATTCTTTCTAGAATGTCAATTGAAGGTCATACCTCTATACTAGAACCAATTCGCTAAAGTGCATGGTGACGGTTATGAATCAGACCACATTTAAGTTGACAAATTGCTCTCTTCATCTGTCCTTCTCACGTCTCAGATCACTGGTGATCCTAGGGAATTTAAAAACAAAAGTATTGTTACGAATTTTTGGATTTTTGTGGGTGCTTCTTGGTGTTAATTTTGTGATTGGGAGGGTTTATGTACATTTCGCATAGGGCAGTGCAATAGTTCGTCTTTAGTTTGCTTCCCCGCAATGTGTGTCTTAATGCTTGATAACGACTTTTACAGAGTTAACGCTGGGAAGCGAGTTTTACAAGGAGCAGGGCATTTAACATTATGGTAATGGCAATCTCGCCAAATTAGCGAGATAGAGCCAAGTTGGCGACGGTTTTGGCGATTAATTTTTGTAACCAAATTTGGCGAGAATTTGCCAAATGTCGCCAAACTTGGCGACCATTTGGCGACATTTTCGGTCCCCATGTATATGTATAGGACTTTTCGACTACGATCTGGAAAGTTCTCCAAATATCTACCTCAAGAAGTTTCGCCTCCTCTATATAAGTCCGAGTTGAATTAGTGAGTTGACTGGAATTACTGAGCCTCAGTGAACATTCCAAGTAGTTCTAAAGCGAACTGTATTGCATTGTCTTTTGCGGCGATTTAGCAGTTGTGTGTCAAGTTTAACTGCTGTTTGTGCTCTATTGTTGTGTATAGAGCTGTATTAAGTCTACTTGAACGAGAAGTTCTGGAGTTGTAAAGGGATCTGTGAAGAGTTATATTGAAATAAATTTCTGCAAGTTTTGATCTGCAGTTTCGATCTTTGGGTTCGAAAGATTTGGCTTTCGAACCCAATCACGCAACAGTATTTTTCAGAAAATATTACAGCTCTTTTAACTTTAATCTTTTTAAGGTGATCATACTTTTCAAATTTCTTAATTTTTTAAAATCGAATTTTGTTTAAGCCTAAATACTTTTGAAAAATCACTCAAATTCATTTCTGCCCTCAATTTTTGTTTTAAATGATATTTTGGTTCTCAAACTTGCATAATTAGTTAAAAAAATGCTTAATTTCAACTTTTTCAATTTTCAACCGTTATTGTTAAAGCTGATGTCATAGTCACCACAATAAAGCAGGTGGTTTATCTTCGTTTGACAAATGGTTTGTTTATGGTTAAAAAAAATTAGGGGTGTTGAACATCGCACAACTTTCAATTACCAGTTTGGCGATCAGAGGCGTACTGGGGTGCTATGTCGGCCCGGTGATTTTAGATTTTGGCCGGCCCAAATTTTCAATATAATCATTAATCAAATATTAGTAATTATAGTTAATAATAAAAAAAATTCCAACAATTAATTAATTGTAATAATTAGTATATTTTATTATTTATTATTTTATTATTTTTTTCTTTTTGAAAATCAAATTGCAATAGGTTGCCAGACGAAAAAGTCTGTTCTCTTTTTGGCAAGTTATGACATATTTGGCAATCGGATTTTAGTTCAATTCATTCCAAGTCGATTTTTGATCGGTTTCGGCCATTTTTGCCACGGCAGACCAGTGGATTCGTAATCTACTCACTTTTCTCCAATTTCTATAAAAAATTCAGAATGATGTTCGATGGGGTCCAAAAATTGCAGTCGCCTCTCTGTCTATTAGCCTATATTACATATCGGGTAATTGAAAGTACAAAATTGAGAATTACTGATATAAATACGAATTCTTTTGTTTTTTTAATAATCCTTACCGCTATTTGTGAATTTCAAAAACAACATACAATTCATGACACATTCAAAAGGTTGTGTTTTTTAAATCCTTTATACATCGATTTTGTGTGTTTGTTCCTGCTGGGTAAATCTGCGGAGGACTAATTAACCCACTTGCCGTCGTCCAATTAGTCTGAAACTTGGAAGATAGATTCGAGGTTGATGACAATACATTCTATCAAATTTTGGGGTCTATCACTGTCAATAAAAGTTTTCTTTTTCACACGCATCTATCTTCGGAATAGTAATAAATCAACTTGTCGTCATCCAATCGCTCTGAAATTTGATAGATAGATTCGGTATCGGTAAGAATGCGTTATATCGAATTTTGGGGCTGTCACTAGAAGAACGATTTTACACAAGTTTCCATTATCGCCTCGTAATACGAATACACCAACTTGCCGTCATCCAATCGCGCTGAAATTTGACAGATAGATACGTTGTCGATAAGATTGCATTTAGTAATAAGTTCGAAATGTTCGTAGTGGTTAAATACTATGAAAACTCGATCTGACCTCATTAATGAGCAATTGCACATAAAAAATTGGCAATACATATAAATATGGATTTATATTAAAAACTTTGTTTTTATGGGCTATATTATTTTAAAATTTGCAATTCATGATTCACTGTTTTATACAAATACAAATACAAATTTTAAGACCAACGACAGGCTCAAGGCCCAACAGGGTTGGTCGAGTAAATATATATATACACGTATATAGAAATAGAAAATAATTTGCATACGATAGTTACACGATCATACATACAATATAGCTTAGTTACAGGATCATGCACACAATATACAATAGTTACAGGATTATACAATACAATATACATAATACAATACAATATACACAATACAATACAATGCACATAATACAATGCAATATACAAAGTTGACACAACGTTTGACAATAATACTGGAAAAATGCAATATATAATGCAAGCACTATATACAAGCTGACACAATATACAATAGTTACAGGATTATACAATACAATATACATAATACCATAAAATATACATAATACAATGCAATATACATAATACAATACAATACACAAAGTTGACACAGCGGTTAACAATCATACTGGAAAAATGCAATGCATAATGCAAGCTGACAAATTTTATAAAAACCAACAGTACGCAAACAAAAGTAACCAAATATGGTAACAAAATAACCTAAATTAAATATATACAAAGTACAAAATATAAGTTACTTACCTAGCCAGTGTAATCCAATTATTGCCTATTGATGATCCCCCAGTGCATATCTAACTGTTTCTTAAAACTCCTTACGCTCTCTGAATTTACAACATTTGCTGGCAAATCATTCCAATCATTGATAATCCTATTGTAAAAATAGTGTTTTCGCCCTTCCCTATTAAATTGAGATTTGAACAATTTGCACCCATTTCCTCGCGTCCTATTGTCAGTGACAAATTCTAAACCCCTAATTTCATAATAATAATTATGATATTTTTGTTTATTAATGCTGCAAAAAAAAATATTAATTCAGTAAAATTTTTCTTCCATTACTAAAAGTTAAGCCTTGATCACATAGATTACATGATCGCACATTAGATTGAATACATCGAAAAAAAAAAACTTGTAATTTGAGAAAAAATATAAAATAATGCAGTATTTATATTTTTTTTAATGAAATTAGTTTGATTTTTCAATTTGTTTACCGTGATGTATCTGAATCGTCTGCAACTTTCTTAATTGAAAATTAAAGAACAGTGCTAAAAGAGAGTTACCAATTAAAAAGAATGCTCATTATTTGGCAATTTATGACACATTTGGCAATCGGATTTAGTTCAAATTATGGACCAGTTTCGGCCATTTTTGCCACAGCAGACCAGTAGATTTGTCGTCTGCTCACTTTTCTCCACATTCCACATTCTATGCGAAATTCAGAATGATGTTTGTTGAGGTACCTAAACTTGCTGTCACCTCTTAGAACAGTGATTCTCAACCTTCTTTTTGTCTCGGCACACTTTTAACGATTTCAAAATTTGGCGGCGCACAAAGAAAAAGATAAGTTTAAAAGTTGTTAGCTATCATGGGATAATCGCATCGAATGTTAATCCAAAATGAATTGATTCCCCCCCCCCCCCCTTCTGAATATTTTAAAATTAAATCTCGATTATTAGAAAGCGAAATTAGTTCTTCCTCTTCATTCAAAGTTAATTCAAATACAGAAGTATTCGTTATCGCAAATGAATTGCGAACCCAATCAAATTTTTTTACATTTAAATTTGGGAAATAATGAATAATTCTCTCTTCTAATGTTGTCAAATGGTCAATAACAATTTTGCGTAGAAATCTAATCCGAAAGTAGCGAAGTGATCTTTGAAATTGCCCGCGGAATTCGTGGGAAACAAAGTCTCAACGGATGTGCTTTCCAAACATCAGACAACAAGACGCACACTCTCACACCTGCAGGGTGTTGTATGTAAAAAACTAGAGTAAAAAATGGTCAAAAGCGAGACACAGATGTAACGAAGCGGTGAAAAGCGGTTCATATATATATAAGTACTTTTCTTTAATTTAAACTTTACTCGTAATAAAAAAAAGCATTATAATTTTTACTATATACATTTCTAAAATTTGGCGGCACACTTTGAGAATTTGGCGGCACACAAAAGTGCCGCGGCACAGTGGTTGAGAATCACTGTCTTAGTAGTCCGAGAGGCGACTGCAATTTTTGGACCCCATCGAACATCATTTTGAATTTTTTATAGAGATTGGAGAAAAGTGAGTAGATTAGGAATCCACTGGTCTGCCGTGGCAAAAATGGCCGAAACTGATCAAAAATCGACTTGGAATGAGTTGAACTAAAATCTGATTGCCAAATATGTCGTAACTTGCCAAAAAGAGAACAAACTTTTTCGTCTGGCAACCCTGCACTTTGATTTTCAATGAGAAAAAGCGCAAACGATTTTTGATCTCTGACTCGGAAAATGTGTATCTTTTAAAAGTAAGCCAAATTGGCGACATCAGTTACATCATCAGTGACATAATATTTATTGCCAACTTGGCTCCCTTTTAATAGATGCAAGTAGACCGTCGCCAGATATCTGAATCGTCTGCAACCTTCTTAATTGAAAATTAAAGAGTGAAGGTTACCAAATATAAAAAAAATGTTTATTATTTGGCAAGTTATGGCTCTTTTGGCAATTGGATTTAGTTGAACTTATTAAAAGTCGATTTTTGACCAGTTTCGGCCATTTTTGCCACGGCAGACCAGTGGATTCGTAATCTACTCACTTTTCTCCAATCTCTATAAAAAATTCAGAATGATGTTCGATGGGGTCCAAAAATTGCAGTCGCCTCTCAGTCTATAGTCTATTATTTTTGGTTGTTACTGATGAAATTAAATGGAATTCTTTTGTTTTTCAGGACGTAAAGCGTGCGAGAGGACGTCCTTCATCTTCCTCCGAAAGGAACTCCCCGTGCGGTTGGCCAACATAATGAAGGAGATACAGCTCCTGCCTGAGAATCTCCTTCGGATGCCATCGGTTGCTTTAGTACAAAGCTGGTAAGTGGAACAACTTATTGCAAACATTTCTTTGAGCAATTACAATTAGACTGAGAGGTGACTGCAATTTTTGGACCCCATCGAACATCATTTTGAATTTTTTATAGAAATTCGAGAAAAGTGAATAGATTACGAGTCCACTGGTCTGCCGTGGCAAAAATGGCCGAAACTGGTCAAAAATAGACTTTTAATAAGTTGAACTAAATCCAATTGCCAAATGCGCCATAACTAGCCAAATAATGAGCATTTTTTTATTTGGTAACCCTCACTCCTTATTTTTCAATTAAGAAGGTTGCAGACGATTCAGATATCTGGCGACGGTCTGCTTGCATCTATTAAAATGGAGCCAAGTTGGCAATAAACGTTACGTCACTGATGACGCAACTAATGTCGCCAATTTGGCTTACCTTTAAAAGATACTAATTTTCCGAGCCATAGATCAGAAATCGTTTGCTCTTTTTCTCATTGAAATCAAAATGCTATGGGTTGCCAGACGAAAAAGTTTGTTCTCTTTTTGGCAAGTTATGACATATTTGGCAATCGGATTTTAGTTCAACTCATTCCAAGTTGATTTTTGATCAGTTTCGGCCATTTTTGCCACGGCAGACCGGTGGATTTGTAATCTACTCACTTTTCTCTAATTTCTATAAAAAATTCAGAATGATGTTCGATGGGGTCCAAAAATTGCAGTCGCCTCTCGGACTAAATCTCACTGTGATTGCAGCACACTGATGATACTTAAAACTGTCGAAATAGACCGGGATGTTAATTATAACCAATTATCTTGTTTTCTCGTTATTGTTTTTTCTCTCTTCAATCATAGAACTATTTCTGCAATTATATTATATTTATTACTAATTTGGAGAAAAGACAATGGTTCTTTCTTAATCCCTACTCTAGTTTAAATTGAATTTGTACTTCCTAATCTTCATGTTTATTAAAATTTAAGTATGTTAGGATTTTTTGGCTATTTACAGTCTTGTTGTTATTCATATAGGATTTGGTGTTTATAGTTAGCTGTTTTAATTATATATCATAATGAATTTTTATATATATATATATATATATATATATATATATATATATATATATATATATATATATATATATATATATATATATATATATATATATATATATATATATATATTGTGATTTATCTATATGTAAATATTTTATCTGGTATTGCAAACTGTGAGCTAAATTTAAAACTAATTTGGTAGGACATAGAACACTTAAAATTTCTCTTGTAAAATCATATTTTAACTTAAATATCATTTCTTTTAGGTATGAGAGGAGTTTTGAAGAGGTTTTAGAGTATGAAAATGTGGATACGATGGATGTAAAAATCTTAGAAAAGTGAGATATTTATTTATTAAATTGATATTCTCTGTAATTGATGTTTGGCAGTTTTACAATTATTATAATTTGTTTACAATAAAATATTTTAATATATATTCCTTCTGTACCTTTATGACTAGCTATCTGGTCAAATTTTATCTAAAAGTATATCATTATATGCATTTCATGTGCATTTGAAGGCATCACTATGCTCTTCAAAATGAACTAAAAAGCTTCAATCACTTAACAGCTTGGCTTAATGTTTCCTGCATCAAATCAATGATTTAGTTTTAGTTAACAGTACAATTATTCATTTTGCTAGAATGTGTTTCTTTAACCCACTGACAGTCATGGGAATGGGCGAAATTCCCTAGTTGTTTTCCCTGCAATAATTTTTAAATTATATTTCTAATTCAAATACATAATTTTTAATTTTTTTTTTTTTTTTTATTTGTCTTGTTTTAGATAGGTAGGATAGACTATCATCCTAATGAAAATATCTGAAAAATATTTTATTTAAAATTTTATTTATACATTTAAAAATGTTATGTATTGCTGGAAAAACTGGGTATCCTAAGACGTATATATACGTGCATGACCATCAATGGGTTAATTAAAATTACCTTCAACTTAGTTTTTAAAAAGTCTACCATATTTGTACCCTGTAAAAGAACTGAATTCTAAAAAACTTATCTAAGATATAAAATAAGTAAAAAAATACTTAAAAAATAAGTTTTAAAAAAATACTTAAAAAAAAAGTTTGAAAAAAATACTTAAATAAATTTTAAAAAAGTACTTAAAAAATAAGTTTTAAAAAAATACTTAAAAAATAAGTTTTAAAAAAATACTTAAATAAATTTTAAAAAAGTACTTAAAAAATAAGTTTTAAAAAAATACCAAGATTTGTTAGCATTCTTACAAGAGCTATTTTATAAACGAGACTGCACCACCTACTATTAGGCATAAAGTGTTTTAGTTGCTACGACAAGAAGTATTTTTAGATCCTTTATATTAACTTCGATTTTGTGCGTGTGTGTATGTTTGTGGGTGGATGGCTGTCTATGTTAATGATGGGCAAATCTGCAGAGGCCTAATTAACCTCCTTGCAGTCATCTAATCGGACTGAAACTCGGAAGATAGATTCGATGCCGATGACAACGCATTCTATTAAATTTTGGCGACTGTCACTAAAAGGCCGCTTTTACGAACTACAAATAAACCAACTTGCTGTCATCCAATCGCGTTGAAATAGCATTGATTTGATCATTGAAGAAACTCTTTCATGTTGCCAAAAAGGTTGTTTACTGCATGTTTTGCGGATAGAGATGTTTTTAATATTTAAAATTAGATGCTAACACCAAGCACATGCTGGTAACTAACAGTGCTATGTTAATGAATATAAAAATTGGCAATGCGTATAAAGGATTTTTATTAAAAACTTTGTTTTTAAGGTTTATATTATTTCATTATACACCAGATGCACAACTCGCCCAAAAACTTTTAGCTATTGAAGTGCCCCTCTTATTATACAGGGTTCCCACGTTCATTGAAAGTCATTAAAAGTGCTTAATATTTTGAAACTTGTTTTCAAGGCCTTGAAAATGCTTAGAGGTGCTTAAAAGTCCTTGAAAATGCTTAGAGGTCCTTAAAAGTCCTTAATTTTTACAAATGTTGTCCAGCTGCATAATTTATAAAAATACAACTCGGACTTGCTATACCCGCGTGACCGCCACTTATCTGCACCGTATCAAAACTTTCCTACATATTTGTATTGCGCATCCACCAACTTTAACTTTTTTGGTAGAATATACTTTATTCAAAATTTAAATATAGATATGATGCCTGAAAACGAATTTTCATAGGTCCTTAAAAACATTAATTAAGTCCTTAAAAGTCATTGAAAAGTCATTGATTTTCATTCTGTGATTTGAGTGGGAACCCTGTTATAGAACCACCAGCCCACATAATCGTTCACATTTTTGTTTGGCAAGACCAGACCTAACCCACAACATACCAACTCACTAGGAACTTATACCCTCTTATTTTTAACGTTAAATAGAACAAGATCAAAATGTTGCCGAACAGTAAAAGGATTGGTTCTTTGAGGTTAGCCTTTTTTCGACAGATACTGATATACTTTAATCATTGAAATACTAGTTAATAAGAATAAAAATATTTTGAAAAAATACATGCTTTGGTCCCTTACAAATCACACAATGCTTGGAAGAGAAAAGTAAACATTTACTAATAAGCAATCATTTTACAGTATTTTTTTTTTTTAAATGTGTGCTACAATGTCTGTAATCTTTCATTTTGTTTCAGTTTCTGTGAACGTCTTCTAAAGATCCACAATCGCCACAATGATGTGGTCCCTACGATGGCACAGGGAGTCATCGAGCTAAAAGAGGTGTGCCAACTGGACCAGCACACTGAGCACAGTATACAGTATTTTTTGGACAGGTTTTACATGAGTCGTATTTCTATACGCATGTTGATCAATCAGCATAGTAAGTGTTTGAAAGAATGTGCCATTTCCTCCTCTAATCTTTAAAATTAACAATTCTAAGGAATACCTTATCACCAGGCTCATAGTCGGGGGAGGAATATGGGGATATATTCCCTCTCGGAAATTTTTTGCTTTCCATTAGAACATAATTTATCTTAAAAGTTAAGTTTCTATACATACGTAGAAAAAAGAACCTGTTGTTTTGATTACTAAATACATATACATGAGGCATCAGCAGCAACAAAATTGATTGTTATTGTTTATTGTTGACTTATTATTTCATGTCGCCTCCTGAAAAAAATCTCTGGCTTCGTTCCTGGTTGTCACCATTATAGAGTTCTTAAAAATTGTCTGAATTTCTTTTTAAACTGTTCTTAAAAACTACTTGAAAGAACTGGTATGAGTTTCTAAGTGTCATTAAAAAGCTCTTTGAAAGATATAATACAAAATAAATTTTGAAATTGGTGGATAAAAAATATTTTTATCTATTTTATATGTGCTCTATGCAGGTTAAAAATGCGACTTTTAAAAACAAAACACTGCATACACCTTTGAATATAATATTTAAAAAAAAAATTTTGTTTAGTCAACCCTTTATGTGGCCATTTTTTTCTAGTAATGTTATAAGAAAATAATTTATCTTATTACCTAGAATTAATTTGATTTTTATAACCATTTTTTTGTTTGTTTGGTGGGAAATATATTTCCTACTGCTCACTGGGAATATTTTGCATTATTTTCACAAGTCATTAAAAATTGCATCGACTTTGTCTTAAAAGTTGTGACTCTTTACTATTTATAAAAAAATATTCAAAAAAAAATTCTAATATGAAAAGTTATAGATAAATTGTGTGAAACTATGAACTAGTTCTTCATTGTATTGTGTTCATCATTTAAGAAATTAATTGAATGTTTATTAGAATTTGAAGTTTTTTAACTATCAATTTGTATTTGAAAACCATATATATATATATATTTATACTTTTTAATTGCTAGATACAATTTATCCTGAATAATGTTGTGCATAAAAAATCTATTTGCATTTCTCATATTCTTTTATTAATATTTGTAGCATTTACAGTAAAATATTATGTAATGTGTTTTAGCTTCTTTATTTGGTACAAATCTAAATGACCATCCCCGTCATATTGGCTGCATTGACCCAAGCTGTAGTGTCACTGCGGTGTTAAAAGGTTTGTGTTTTCTTATGAAAAAAATTAGTTATTTTGCACTTTTGAAATTTGAATTGAACAAATTACTCAGTTATAATTTTTTTTGTTTAATCAGTTTGAAATTGGTATTTAGCATCTAAAAACATGTTCATATTTCTGAGAACTAATTAAAATATTCAAAGTAAGCAATTGCAAAAATTGATACAATGCAAAGTGCTGTTTTATGCATCTAAAACACTTTTGTCTAGATCACTACATTTGATAAATTTTTGTGTTTAATCAGTTTGAAATAAACAGATGGCATAACAAGTAACTATTTTTAGAAGAGGTTGTTTTCCTCCTAGTAGAAATTGCAATTATTAAACAAAAATATTTTTTTTTCCCCATTTTATTGACACATATAAATAATTGACAATTGGTATTTAGCGTCTAAAAACAAGTTAATATTTCTAAGAACTAATTAAAATATTCAAAGCAATCAATTGCAAAAATTGATACAATGCAAAGTGCTGTTTTATGCATCTAAAACACTTTTGTCTAGATCACTACATTTGAAAAATTTTGTGTTTAATCAGTTTGAAATAAACAGATGGCATAACAAGTAACTATTTTTAGAAGAGGTTGTTTTCCTCCTAGTAGAAATTGCAATTATTAAACAAAAATATTTTTTTTTCCCATTTTATTGACACATATAAATAATTGACAATTGGTATTTAACGCCTAAAAACAAGTTAATATTTCTAAGAACTAATTAAAATATTCAAAGCAATCAATTGCAGAAATTGATATAATGCAAAGTGCTGTTTTATGCATCTAAAACACTTTTGACTAGATCACTCACTACATTGGCGGATTCAGTGAGGGGCAGAGGGGGCGATCTCCCTTTCTGGTGTTCATGGTCAGCTCATGTTTTAACGTGTGATGCTCTCAGTCTTTCGATGAAATCAATCAAGATTTGACGAATCCGCACTGAACATTTTTAATATAAATGTTCTCATCCCAAAAAATGGAGATGAAAAAGCCGAGGACGAAGCAAGACAATAAAGCGAATTATAATTTGAAAATGTTCAATGTGTATAAGTATTCATTGTTAAACTGTTCTGTCAATCATATTTAAAAATAATTTATCCTGGATCAAATAGCTGTTGAGAACTCTTAATTTATTGTCGTAAATTCACACATAGCCAACCATTGTGTCTCCTTCATGTTATTAAGACTTTTTACCTCTTTGTAACATATTCTGTATAATCAAAGTTAAGTCATCCGATGGTATAGTAATGCAACTTAAGAGCAACAAAATTTACCTAAGCTATTCAACAGCCACCACAGCCTCCTTAATAAAACTCTGGATCCGGCTTTGGATCACTATTAGCTAAATTTATGAAGTATTAATTCTTTACAAATAGAAATTTTATATAATTGATAAATGTAAGTTTTATATCGATTGATTAATAGTTTACAATATTGATTGGATTCGAAATTTCATATCTTGTTGTACATGCTAATTCTGTATGTATTATTTATATTATTACTTACCTTAGATTCCTAATTCTTCTAAAATTTTAGATGCTTTTGAAAATGCCAAATTCCTCTGTGATCAGTATTATATGGTATCTCCTGACCTTGATATTAAAGAATGTAGTGGTGAGTGTTGTACTAATCTGAATTTTTTTTTTTCAAAAGTATTTTTTTTTTCTCTTAATGTGATTTTTTTTTTTTTTTTTTTTTTGTTCTTTTAAATTTCAACATTTGTATCATTTAAGTTTTTCACTCAAACTGTATATATCTCACTTGCTAACAAAATCAATGAGCTATTACATAGTTAATAAAAAAAAATTCTTAATTCGATATGTCTTTAGAGTATATTGCCAATACTGTTACCATATGTATAATAAATTGTGTTGTTGAAATTGTAATTGATTCAACCACTTTTAGACTTTTTAGGATACTCCCTAAACTTGTCTGTGGCATTAAACTTTTTTAGTTGCACTTTATGAACATGTAGTAACGTGTTTCATCGTCTTCTTTGATGGAAAAAATAACATACAAAAGCTAAATTACAAACACCCTGCAGTTTAGTAGTGTCAAAAAAGATTAATATTGAATTATGTACTTAAAAATAACCAAAAATCTAATTAATTTATCTGATTTTTTGTGTGGTGGTAATGGCATATTTTTTTCTTCTTTTTTTTGTTATTGCAACCTTAATCTATGGAACTAAATCTATATCAAACTTTTATAGATTTGGACCCTGGTTCACCAATTTCTGTTGTATATGTACCCTCCCATTTATATCACATGTTGTTCGAACTTTTTAAGGTATGTATTCAGTACTTTCATCATTTATCAATATAACTAAAAAGAAATATATTTACATTTAGATTTAGCATTTATATAAAAAAAAATAACCATTATAGAAAAGCTTGGTTTTATTTTGATTGGAATTTGTTTTAAGTTTTTATATATATACATTGCTTTACAATATATATATAAGGGTCTTTCAGAAAGGACTTTCTAACTTTGAAATTCTATACTGCAAAATAGTAAAAAACAGAAAGAAGAGACAGGTGGTGGTGTTGAACTGACAGGTATGGAATTTTAAATACACTGGTTTGCAAATTCGGTTACAATATCGAAATGAGACAACAAATTGTTGCAAAATCTGAATATATGAAGAGTGTCATTTCCCTCACGAAGAAAAGACTCTATGATCCCTGAATAGTGTAGCCCAAATGGTTTTGAAAGACACATAAGCAGGTTTTCAGTACCTCTTATTCACCAGTTTTTTTTTTATTGACAAATCCATCCAAATGAAAATGGGCCCCATCGGTAAACCATATGCAGAAATCATCGAATTTACTCCCATCAATCAATTTTGAGAATGTGCTTATTTGAAATTCCATACGTGTTTATCCATCCACTTGTCTCGTCCCTCTGATTTGCAGTTATGTCGTTTTAAAGCTATGGATTCCTGTCTGAGAGACCCTGTACTTAACAACAATTATTAAACTGTACTTGAGTGTGTTGTCCTCTTATAACCCATGTCTACCAAAAGGATTCTCGGGTAAAGACAGGTTACTTGGATTTATTCTACTAAAAATGTTGTAAACTAATTTACTGATGGGAACATGCAACGCCATCTGTTGGGCGGCTGCTACATTACTCTCCCTCCAGAATTTTATCAGAGATGGAATTCAATGTATAATACCACCAGTTGATAGTTACGATTGCAAAATCGGGAGAGCCTTATTAAGTTCACCAATAATTTTTTTTTGCTTGGTTAGCAATATATTTTGTGCAATTAGCAAGTCAACTGCTAATTGTGCACCATCCATCCCAAAATTGGTTTTTGTGTGTTCATTTCATCGTCCGCTGGTCACTTAAGTAGCCTTTTCGTAACCCGTGTCTACCAAAAGGATCCTCAAGGTAAAGACAGGTTACTCGACATTTATACTACTGAAGTTGTTGTAAACTAATTTACTGGTGGGAATGTGCAACGCCATCCGTTGGGAGGCTGCTACAAGTGTTATTGTATATCATAATTTTTTTTCCCCTTACTGCCTACTTCCTTGCCTGCTTTAGACCTAATTTCATGTTTCAGAATGCAATGCGTGCTGTTGTTGAATACCATGGAAGCGATGCAGACAGTTTGCCATCAATTCAAGTCCTTGTTGCTCTAGGGAAGGAAGATCTGACCATAAAGGTACTGGTTGAAATGTACTGATCCGTCCCTCGACTATTGTTTCCGCCTCGAATCATTATACACTTTTATGATTGTCAACTGTTCTTAGACTAATAACCTAGAGTAGGCATCAGTTTGTATGAAGATAACTTCACTCTTTATCATTACATTGCTTGTAGCTCCATATTGACTTGGTATTAGATCACAATATCAGAGGTCGCATTCACCCGAATGTTCCTTAAATTATTTATTTTTTAATGCTATGTCTACAAGAGACTAGCATTAGACAGTAAATAAATCTATATGCTATAAAAAAATCGTTAAATTTTTCGTTCAACGAAGTGGACATTAAATAAAAAAAGGTTTGAAGACTTGATACATTTAGCTTAAAATTACATACTTTTTAGCAGCTTTTTTTTTTATACATAATACCAATAGGTTAATTCAAAATTTAAAACCTATACATTTAATTCATTTACATTAAAATTGATTATTTGCTAAACAATTTCAGATGTCTGACCGAGGAGGTGGAATCCCCCGTTCACTCACAGATACCTTATTCCACTACATGTACTCCACTGCTCCCACTCCTTCCCCCTCCGTAGAATCTACTCCACTAGTAAGTCTTGTATTTACTTCTTATTATGAAGATAATGATACATGTTTTGTACATTTCATGAAATTTTACTGAAGAGAATTATAAAACTGTAAAAGTAATTATTATGTATTATTTTGAAATACAAATGTGTTAAGGTAGTGGTTCACGTGCAAAATTAATAAAAGCAAATAGGCGAGATGTTTAAAACTCACTTCACTAGTGGATTTAATTTAATTAGAAAAAATTACTGGGAAAAGGTATAAGAAAGTAATTACTGAGTTCTCATGGTCATTGAAAGTCATTAAAAGTGCATGATATTTTTTAAGGTGTTTTTCAAGATCTTAAAAGTACTTGATTAGAAGTAGCTGATGTTGTGTGCCCGACAGCAATATTTATAAAAATTCAACTCTTTTTTGCTTATTCCCTCGAGACTGCCACTTATCCCCGCTGCTCCCGAATCACCTAGTATATTTGCATTATGCATACATCAACTTATACATCATTTGGTTTTTTAGAAGCTGTCCATTGGCTTAGTACGAGTGTTATGCCTGTAAAGTGCACATTTTGCAGGGTTCCCACGGTCATTGAAAGTCATTAAAAGTGCTTAATATTTTTAAAATTGTTTTCAATGCCTTGAAAGTGCTTTAAAATGCTTTGAGGTGCTTAAAAGTCCTTGAAAATGCTTAGAGGTCCTTAAAAGTCCTTAATTTTTGCAGATTATAAAAGTACAACTCGGACTTGCTATCCTCGCAAGACCGCAACGTATCTGCACCGTATCAGAATTTTTCAACATATTTGTATTACTTATCCACCAATTTGTAACTTTTTTGGCAGAATATACTTTATTAAAAATTTATATATAGACGTGATGCCTGAAAACAAATTTTCAAAGGTCCTTAAAAACATTGATTAGGTCCTTAAAAGTCATTGATTTTCATTCTGTGATTTGAGTGGGAATCCTGTTTTGTGTGCTATGGCCAAAGTACAGTGCATGTGAAAAATGGATTGCAAATGTAAAATCTCATTAAAGACATGCCTGAAGGCAAATTTTAGAAAATTTTAAAATAATATTTAGATTTGTAAAAGTCCTTGAAAAGTCCTTGATTTTCATTCTGGGGTTTCAGTGGGAACCCTGTATTGCCTCCTCTGTTTTTATTGGACGAAAATCTTCCTTATTTTTAATGAACTCAGGGTTCCCGCCCAAATCACAGAATGAAAATCACTGACTTTTCAATGACTTTTAAGGATCTAAATAATGTTTTTAAGGACCTTTGAAAATTTGTTTCCAGGCTTCATGTCTATGTATAAATTTTTAATAAAGTCTATTCTACCAAAAAAGTTACAAATTAGCACATGCATAATACAAATATGTCAGAGAATTCCAATACGATGCGGATAAGTGGCAGCCACTCAGGGATAGTAAGTCTGAGTTGTATTTTTAAAAATTATGCAGTTGGGCACACATCTGCAAAAATTAAGGACCTCTAAGCATTTTCAAGGACTTTTAAGCACCTCTAAGCATTTTCAAGTACTTTCAAGGCCTTGAAAACAAGTTCAAAAATATTAAGCACTTCTAATGACTTTCAATGACCGTTGGAACACTGGAACTTTATAAGGCTCTACTTTACTAAACTTGCTTACCCCCCTCTCCCTCAGAACACATTTCTGGCTGTTCCACTGTTCTGTATGCACAATAATACACAATTATATTCTTATTCAGCTATTTTTGTATTTGAAAATAACGCTGCATATATTTTCTTCTTTTTTTCATTTTGACTGTTTTCACCCCTAATGTATGCCTCTGCTTCATTATAACCTTGTTGCTGTGCTTGAGGCCAAAATAAGTCTCAGGTTTTTCTTCCTGTGCTTTCTAAAATATTTGTTTGCTTTGTTATAAAATATCACTGGAACCCCAAAGCTCACTAATCTTATGGTGAACGCTCTTAATGAAAACGTATGGTGCCAAGAGAATAACAAAATTCTTTTTTAAGTGTGTTGTAATAAGTTAATTGTGGAGTTACTGTGTAAAAATGAAAATGTGTCGCACATTTTATTTAAGATAGGTTTATAATATTGTATAGATAATTCTTAGTACGAGTACCAACTTGATAATGAGTTTTGGGATGAAATTTCAAGTGGAAATACTATTGCTTGAAATTCAAGTCATGATCAGCTTTTTTTTACCTAAAAGTTTTCATCATTTCAAAGTAGCCCAATGATAGAATGGGTATACAAGTACAGAGGTTCAAGCCAAAGATTGGGTATTCCAACCTTAACTGTCGAATACTTTTTTTTATGAATTTTTTTGCATTTTATTTTTAAATTTAGCATTGTAATGATCATGCAAAAAATTATTATTTCAAACTTACTATCTTTATTATTAATTACATTAATATCATAAGGGTAAGAATTATTATGGATTCTTTAAAATCTATCTCTGTAAAACATTTTTAGGTGATTAACATTGAATATTATGTATTGGAGAATAATAGTGAAGTCAAGATAAATAGGAATTATGTTTGTATTTATATATTCGCAATTTGGTTTCTTTTTTTATTATTTAAAGAATAGAAATCATAAAAAGAGATATGAATACAATTCTTATTCATCTTGACTGCATTAAAGTTCTCCTATATACAATACTAGCTGAATACCCGTGCTGTACTACGAAATTTTACCATGTGCATTTTAGCAATCAAAAGACATTCATGTATTCTATACTTCAGATGTTTGCTCTCATTTCGATTCTGACTAATTGATTTATTAAAATAGGAACTTTCCTTTGATGACATTTTTTCCAAAATTTATAATTGAGAATATATTGGAAATGAAACATTTGAATATCCCTCGTTTAGAATGTTTAACCCCCTTTGGATGATTTTTAATTAGTTAATCGAGATTGTTATAGTTTCTTTTATTCATGTTTGCTCTTAGTTCAAAATTTCAAAGTTGTAACTGTATCGGAAGGGAGATATTAAGATATTCCTTGTATAGTTTCATTGTTACGTCGACTTTTCATCCCTTAAAAATTCATTAATCAATATTGGAATAATAAATTTTTTCTATATTTGCCCTTTTTAACATTTGCACCAAATATCAGAATTGTGACAACATTGGAAGTGGGTCATACGGATATCTTTCGTTTGGAACGTTTAACCCGTTTTCGACCCTTTGAAATTGGTTAATCGAGATCAAAATAGCTTACTTCTTTTACGATTGTCTTTGCTGACATTTATACCAATTTTCAGAGTTATGACCATGCGGAAATTGGGACATTCGAATATCCCTTGTTTGGAACGTTTAACCCCTTTTCCACTCCTTAAAGTGGGTTAATCAAGCTCAGAATAGCTTAACTTTTCTATGTATGTTGACCTTTGTACCAATTTTTAGAATTGTGACCAACTGGGAAGTGGGGCATTCGAATATCCCTCGTTTGAAATGTTTAGCCCCTATTTCACCCCTTAAAGTTGGTTAATCAAGCTCGGAATAGATTAACTTTTCTATGTTTGTTATTGTTAACATTTGTACCAATTTTCAGAGTTGTGACCATGTGGGAAGTGGGACAATCGAGTTTGGAATGTTTAACCCCTTTTCCACTACTTAAAGTGGGCTAATCAAGATTGGAATAGCTTAACTTTTCTATGTTTGTCTTTGTTGACATTTGTACCAATTTTCAGAGTTGTGAAAATGGGAAAAGTGAGATATTCGAAAATCCCTCGTTGGGATCGTTTAACCCCTTTTCCACCCCTCAAATTGGGTTAATCGAGATCGTAATAGCTTACTTTTTCTGTGTTTACCATTGTTGATATTTGTACTAATTTTCAGAATTGTGACCATGTGGAAATTGGGACATTCGAATATCCCTCGTTTGGAACATTTAACCCCTTTTCCACTCCTTAAAGTGGGTTAATCGAGATCGGAATAGCTTACTTTTTCTATGTTTGTCTTTGTTGACATTTGCACCAATTTTCAGAATTGTGACCATTTTGGAAGTGGGAGAATTAGTGATGAGTGAGTGAATGAGTCAGTGAGTGAGGGCTCTGCCTTATATATGGAGATTTGGCATTTTATATAGCCTATAAATATTTTACTGAAATATGTTTTATATAATTATTTTTAAATTATATTATTTAGGTTTGTAAATCAACTCCAATTAAAACGTTACAAACATTATTTTTATCATATACATTATATCTAAAACACTTTTTGATAGGAAATGCTAATTTACATGATGTTTATAAATACATGGTGTTTTAGATTATTTATATTTTGTTTAATATGTTTCATACTCTAACTTTTTTTAAAACAAATTTATTGATAAGAAATTGTTTTGTAGAGCTACTGAATTTGAGTACCTCAAATATTTTGAACCGTGCTACTTTAATGACTAACTTAAAAAAAAAAAAAGTTTGTAATAGTATTTCTTACAAGTCTGTCCCACACATTTTTCTAGCTTTCGCAATTTGTCCTTGAGCTGTAGATCAGATTTTAAGTAAACTTACAAAACTTTTATCGTAGTCTTATTTGTAGAAAATTCTTTTGACACTTTAAAAAAAAATGTATTTATTTTAGGCTAGAATTTGTTTAAAAATCTTAAAACAAGAATTCTTATTCATAAAAATCATTTCATCTCTTAATGAATTTCTAGGCCAGCATGGAAAGCTCTCCTTACGTTTCTCATGAACATTCCTTACTTGTAAGCAAAATTTCCTTTTCAGCATGGAAGTGAGAAAAAAAACTGTCTTGCATTTACTTTAGATGTGTGAATATGTGTTAATTGGGATACCTTTGGCGTGTTACTGAATGTAGAATTTTGAGTAGTAATTCTGTCCATTGGTTACTTGTTAGATTTAGGGTATGGAAATAATTCCTTGAAGTTAGATATAGTATAGCTTACCTAAACTGCTAGCTTATTTTTAAGTCTGGTGACATTTTATATTGAATGTACATTTTAACCCCTTGACATACAAATAAAAGCTTGTGCAGTGGATATACACAGATTATTTCAGAGATCACTGCTATACTGACTACCACTTTCGTTGCACTTTTTTCTGTTTACTTGTTTGCCGATGCGATTTTTTTGTCAGTACTGTTCAGAGGGGGAAAGCATCTTCAATAGTTTAAACAAAACAGCATCGATGCACGACCGAAACAGATAATCTAATAATATACTGCCCAGTGTTCACCGAAGACAGTTCTTGACTTCTCGGAGACATCAAAGTCTACAAAGGCACATGAAATTAATATGAACTTTTTTTAATATAAGTTTCATTTTTCAAAATAATAAGGTATCATCTGTTAGAAAATACTTCAAAATATTTAATTTCCTCCCCCCTCCTTTATAAATTAAGCCTTTCAATTGTTATTAATTTTTAGCAGTATTTTTGTTGTTGTTGCACATTTTTTAAGTTTTAAAGGAGTATTGTCTAATCTTGTGATCACTACAAAGTATGCTTTAGATCTACTGGACGGTAAAGACATGCAATGCCTTTTAAACAAGTTATCAATAATGTAATCTTTAAAGTACAATATATTTTCAAGGTCAATATTTTGCCTATGTTTATGTTTTACCAATACTTTTTCAATCACAAAACTTGCCAACATTTTTCTGGACAATAATAGAAGACGATTTAACGAAACTCAAAGGGAGATAAAATTTGAGAAGTCTTGTTATTTGCTAATGCCAGTACTTTAGTAATTGTGTTTCCCCCTATTTTAGTATCATCAACTGTTGGGCAAGACACAATTGTCAAATTAAAAAATTTAACTGCCAATAAATTCTACAAACAAATACAAATTTTAAGACCAACAACAGGTTCAAGGCTCAACAGGGTTGGTCTAGTAAAAAAAATATATATGTATATATAAATAAAATCTGCATAACAGAAAATACAGAAATTGATGAGTAACATAACAGAATATGCAGAATTTGTAGAAATACAATATAGAAACACCAAAATTGCATATTACATAATATACTAAGGTAATTAATTTTAAAAGGAAATGCATTATTGTTTTAATGTCATTTAAAAAATTATGCATGCTTTGAAGGAATATTTTGTAATATCTTACTTTCATCAGAAAATATGCATTAGATCTGTAGGACATTGATAATCACTTTTAAATGTTAAATAATTTCTTCTTATCAAGGACTATGGACACTAAGGCACCTCTACTTCTTTCAAGCATTTTTTACCATATCCAGTACAAGTCGGTAGTGTGCAGTGAAGCACAGAATGTAAACACACACTTGCTCGTGAGAGGGAGTGCGCAAGTCTTCCTATAACCACTGAAGAGTTCATTTCTATCTCGTTCGGTAGCTACCCGGTAGATGGCAACACTACCAATAGTATATGGAACTTCTTAATTGAGCCAAGCAGAAGACTTGGCTTGGCCACCTCCAGAGGGTATTGATTTGCAGGGCTCCAGAAAAATATTTTCTTCCTGCGTACACAAATGCCATATCCAAAAATTTCCTGCGAGTATGCGGGCTTTAAATTATACTGCTGAAGAAAATTAAATGCTACGTACTATTGAGAATTAAAAGTTGTCTAATTCAAAATCACTCTTGGCATTGATTTTTGAAGCACCACTCTGCAGGATAAACATCGGTTTCCAATGGCACATTTCCAGTTGCAATATTAGGTCGTTGGTTAAAGGCTAAGCTTGTGAAACGATAGCAAACACTGATGCTTGTCCAGCATGCCTCCTTTCCTAACTATTTTCATTTTTGTGCTTTCGATTTAAATGCTGTGAATAGAATTGCTCCAACATTTCTTGCAAATACAGCATTTCATCTTCATTGTCTTGCTTGGATAGCTCCTTATCATTTGAAAAAAAAAAAAAAATGTGGTTTCTTTTAAATTACAATGGAATATCCAAGAATTCTTTCAAATTAAAAAGAGGAATGAAGGAAATAAACTCGCAGTGTAATTACATGTTTCAATAGGTTCAGATTCCAAAATCGGGAAATAAAACCCCCTTATGTTAACACTTCTCCCTTCCCTGTCCAACCTAACTGGAATTTCTCCTTCCTATATAGAAGCAACAGGTGGTGAACTATATGGAGAATAGCATCCCACAACCTCTCCCCTCCCGGCGTTATGGGAGTTAACAACTTCCCCTTTCCCGTCCTGCCTAACTGGAATTTCTCCATTAAAAAACACAAAAAAACGGCATTTGACTTTAATTTCCTGCGGGATCCGACGATTTCCTGCGTACATCATACGCACGTACGTCCATTTTATCGGACTCTGTTGATTTGTATGGGAACTTGGAGGATTTTGCGACCACGACTGATTTAACGTGCCCCAGTCACCATTAGCGAACACAGTGGTCTTTGGTTGGTCCCAGGCATGAACTCGCAACTCTCTGGTTGCGAGAACGATACTCTCGTACTAGGCTACATGGCCCTTTTAAATAGCTTGGTTACCGATTAAATTGCTTTAGTACAATTTTGAGCGTAGGTTATAAATACCTAAAATCAAATGCTTTTTTTTAAATTAAAAAGTTCTTTACTAAAATTGGTGTCATTTTACTTTCAGGCTGGGTATGGTTATGGTTTGCCTCTATCTAGGCTGTATGCTCGTTATTTCCAAGGAGATCTGATTATAACATCTGCTGAGGGTTATGGCACTGATGCAATCATATATCTCAAGGTAAGAAACGTTTATTGAAAACTTAATAAAGTAATATTTCATTATTTTTACCATAATGATGCACTGAAATGTATATGAGTACTTAATCTTTGTTTGTTTGTATCTCTGTAAGAAGTGTGTTAAAAAATAAATTGAGAAAAGTGTGATTTTTTTAACCATCAGATGATATTTTATGTAGATTATTTTTGGCCATGTAAACACACAGGGTGATAATAATTTGTTTTGCCTTTTGAAATAGTGATTAAAGATGCTATATTTATTCCTGATCTTTGCATCAAATAGAATTTACTCAAAACTAATTGTTGTGGAAAATTAAATTTATACTCAGCCATTTAAAAAAGAAAATTATTTAATGGAATTGGAAAATTCAGAATATAACATTTTCTTGATGTTAGGATAGTATTGTTTTAAATTCTAGCAATTCTACTTTTACCCTACTGTATGATTAATCTTATAGAAAATATAGTTTTACTTACTTGAAAAAAAGTGAATTAAAAGTGATAATACCTGGGAAAAAATTACGGACATTTTGAAATACTAGTTAGATATTGTAATCTTAGCATTGATTTGCATCATCCTATTTTTCATTAGTATATCATAATCCCATCCCTATATTGCATCATCTTATTTTATTATTACTTTCAATTACCCGTATGTTTATACAGGGTAATGAAAGTATCCGTCTGGGGGACATTACTCGTTTTACCATAGCGCTCGTATGTCCCCGTACAGGGGACATCGCATCTGTATTTGGCAAACTGTGATAACTTAAACAAAACATTTCTGTTCGAAGTATTTCTAAGTTGATTTGCTTTGGTGGAGGTGCAGGCATTACGTTCCGCCCCGAAATATTGTTTATATAGTTTGTTCATATTATTATATTTCTTTGATTTTTAACCTTTTGCACTCCGAACCATTCTGGACGGCTACCAGCAGCTCAGCCCTAGTGTTGCCCTTGCACCAGTAAATTTCAACAAACCCAACCATCGACAAACTCTCCTTATCGCTCCTTTCAAGTGACACAGAAAAGTGCTCGGACCGTCGTGACTTCTCGCGTTCTCTTTTGACACAAAACCCAGCTGAAATGTTTTTTTATATAGATATCTTGGTAATTTTAACATATTTTTATTTGATTTCTTGTGCCATTTCAAAAGAAAACTTCAGGGAAACATGTATTTCTCAAAAAGTTGTGCTGGAAAAGTTAATTCTCCGTAATCACTAATAAACTTTAATATCCCCTGAGAGGGCACATCCGAATGATTTGCAAGATTACGATGTCCCCTGAGAGGGGACAGCGGAATGCAAAGGGTTAATGCAGTGTAAAGTAATATACTTAAGTATTCTTAGTAGTTTCAATAAATTATTTTGACACGTTGAAAAATAAAATATTATGTGGCCACATTCCCATCCTAGGTCAAGGGGTGTATTCAGGGGCTATATTTTTTGATTTAAGGATGGTACACGTTCTAGTTAAATTGGAACACATTTCCATTAAAAAAAATTCATCTTGATTGAACATGAAAAGAAATTCCGAGTTATTAGCTAACTTTCTAAAGCATAATTACGAGTGCAAAGGGTTAATAATTTTCATGGTTTATTTATTACTGAAAGTTCCATGTCTTCCCATGACCGTAACTGAGCGCTACATTCTGTTTTAGGCCCTGTCTGATGAAGCCAACGAGCTTCTCCCTGTGTTCAACAAGACGTCGAGTAAGCACTACCGTGCCTCAGTCGGCACTCATGACTGGAGCACTCCTTCATTGCAATCCATGAACCAGACCCTTGGTATGCGTCAGTTTACTACCTCCAATGATAAGAGAAGGATATCTGTTAGGTGAAGGTATGCAAACAATGACCATTCATTGTAACTTCTAATTGTGTTTATCTTTCTGAATCTCTCCACTTCATGCCAGACAAAAGTTTTTTTTATTTATTTTTGTGGTGAATTGGGAAATTTAATCAAAACAATATTCTTTCAGACTAAAATTAAAGTTTAAGTAAGTTATATATATTTATTGTGAGACACAATTTTTTCATCTTTAATTATGCTTGAAATAGGTATTAGATTTTTAGGCTATTGTCGTTATTTATCGCTAACACATTTCATTGTTAAAACATCACAAGTGGGATTCAAAAATATGATTTCTGTGGAATATCCCTTTTACTGACTGTACTGGGCAAATCCATCTTCCACTTTCATTGTATAAAGCATCAAGTTTTTTAGTGAACTGTACGCTAGAGATAGGAAAAAACGCTTGTGGCATCAATTCTAGATCTAACCGAAATGTTATGATTTAACGGAAATTTTGCATTCAGATAGTCCATAAATATACGAGCATTTTCAAATGGGCAAATGTAAATAATAATAAACTAAACTTACAATATTTCTTCAATTCGAGAAAATTATTTTCTTTTCATTTGTGTTTTATATCAAATGAAAGCCTAAAATGAGAGAAATTAAAAAAAAAAAAAAAAGACTGGCTAGGACTGTTGTTGTTGCATGCACCCGGAGGCCAGCAGAGCTAGACCAGGTCCATGATGTCGCACACCCTCAAAAAATCCAACACCAAAACAGGGTCGTCGGCCAAATCCTTCTTAGATAGTCCCAGGCACGCGAGGATGTGATCAGGCGAAGCCTGTTCAGTAGAGCAGTGTTTGCAGATTTCGAAGCTCCTGGAACCCTCAATAAATTTCAATGTCTGAAGGTGGCCACTTCGAAAGCGGGCAAGAGTAGTTTGTTCCTGTCTATTAAAACCCTGAGCAAGGGAGCCCCCATGACATGGATACTGATACCAATGGTGCGCTGGGGGGGACAATCCAAGTAGTCCTGTTCCTGTGTTTAATCTGAGAATGAATCTCCGTAAAGGTGAGAGGCACTGACGGAACAGAGGCCTCGCCAGCACCAGCCTTTGCCAACATGTCCGCAATCTCTTTCCCTTCAAGATCAACGTGGGAGGGGATCCACTGCAGATGAATCTGATGCGATGCGGAAAGTCGTTTTAACTTATTAAGTATTGCCACTCCGACATGGTCTCTAACACCCCACCAATCACTCAGTTGTTGTAGTGCGCTTCTGCTGTCAGACAAAATCCAAATCTCATTTCCATGGGGAAGAGACGTAAGAAGGCTAAGGGCTTCATCGATGGCTATCAGTTCACTGCGAAAGACTGAGCAGTAGTCGGGATTTCTTCTCTGTTTCCTAAGGTCATAGCTCTGCAATTTGATGTAAATACCGCTGCCAGATCGGTTGTGATCGTCTTTACTGCCATCCGTGTAGACCTGAAAAGCGTCAATTGGAATCTCTCCAATTCTCTCAAGAGCAGTTTGTGTTAGGAAGACTGGAAGGTCTGTTTGTTTATTGACATGTACTGGCAATTCAGTATGGAAAAAGACACCGTCAAGGTCATCTGTCGGGTCAAGGCACTGTGTAAGGTGATGTGGTTCCACTGCGCCATTGACTAGATTAAGAGTCTCCATTTGACTGAAGGGGCTGTGTCTCTTGAGTCTCTGATTATTACACCAGTTTTTGTAGTAGGTAGCGGTGCGATTTTGAGCACCTAGAGCGCTGAGTTTGCTGTCCCATCCATGAATTGGCTAGGACTAAGATTGGCAATTGAAAACTTAAATTATGGCAGTGCTGTGTACACCCAGAATTCGTTACAATCGAAATCTTTATAAGAATGACAGACAACCCAATATTGTTCGAGTGATTAAATTCTATCAAGATTGCTGGACACATTTTCAGATATGATGAAACAAATTAAACCAGAAAACTGATTTTGTTATGCGATTAGGAAAAAAGGGAGACCTTGCTGTAGATAGTGCAAAGGAAGATATAAAAACAATGAAAATTAACTGATGAAGACCCATAATGTGACTGACCAAGCCCAATTTAGGAAACTGAGTTGGCCTTGCCTACACCTGGCTGTAATGCTCATAAGAAAAGTAGCTTTAGTCATATGTTAAATTTAATAAGTTTTAAACGACTTATGTATATATTTATTGAATCTTTGCGACAAACAGCATTGTTTCATCCTTGTTTTCCTTCGTCTAAAATTACTAAACCAAAAAAAAATTATAGTTTTCTTAAAGGTAACTTATACTTAATATATGTTATACTTAAATTACATTATACTTACTAGCGTTATACTTAAATAGTTATCATGATTTTATACTATTATCGCTATGGCATTTACTAATATCTACTTAAGTGTCATTGGTGAGACAAAAATTCTGATTTCTGCAGAAAATCTTTTCTATTTACTGCACCAGAAAACTTCTTCTGGATTTTATTTAAAGCATTAAGTTTTTAGTATTTTGTTTCCCCCCCCCCCCCAAAAAAAAACCACTTATAGAATCTGTTCTATGTCTAATCGAAGCACTATGAGTTGAATAATGTAAAAATCAGTTATTGATTTAACAAAATGTTGCCATCATTTCTCACCAAAGAAATTAATTATACTTCTAGAATTCTTTCTCTAACCTCTGTAATTATAAAATTTAAGTGTAAAATTATAAATGATCTACTATGCAATAGAACAATGCCTAGTAATATATTCTTCTGAAACTTAAAGCAACAATGCATTTCAAATGTGACTAAACCCAGAAAGATTTTTGTAACAAGATGGTGAGGTATATTGCTCATTTAACTTTGCTCTATAATCATGATTGGTTGCCAAAGCTAAAAGGGGAAAATTATACTTTACCATTTTAAAGTATTACATAACACTTTTATCACCCTTCAAATACTTTAAAAATTCTGTTATTGTATTATTGTCCTTTTTTCTAAGCACATGTTTGCAGTTTAAATTCTTCAGACATTTAAATTATTCATTTAAGCAGAATGAGATTTTAAACACAGCACATAATTTCTTGTAAATTTTCTTTGCTTGCATAATTAATGCGCTTTGTAAGCAGCTAACCTTATACCTTCACCTATCTAGACATGCCATCTAGTTTTATTTGCCACAGAAAAGATTTAAAAAGATTCGTGTATTCTACATTTAATATAAGAACAAATGCATTTTTAAACAAAGTATTCAATTATTCTACCCGCTATTTATTGACAGCTTAAAAGAATAACTTTTACTCTACAGAGCATTTCAGCATTGTTAATCTCGATTTTCAAATTTAAATTTTGTTAAAAATACTTGCTTTTTTATTTAATTTAATGCAACCGTCCCATGCAGTCGGGGGAAAATCTTCCGCTTCTTTTTTTTCTCTGAAAAGTCCCGCTTTTTTTACAATTTTTATTTTGTTTAGTGAACTAAATCAGAGTTTTATCAGCCTTAACTTGCCTATAATCCCCCCCTCGAAAAAATTTCTGTCTGTATTAGACTGAGAGGCGACTGCAATTTTTGGACCCCATCGAACATCATTCTGATTTTTTTTATAGAAATTAGAGAAAAGTGAGTAGATTACGAATCCACTGATCTGCCGTGGCAAAAATGGCCGAAACTGTTCAAAAATCGACTTTTAATAAGGTGAACTAAATCCAATTGCCAAATGAGCCATAACTTGCCAAATAAAGAGCATTTTCTTTTATTTGGTAACCCTCACTCTTTAATGATCAATTAAGAAGGTTGCAGACAATTCAGATATCTGGCGACGGTCTACTTGCATCTATTAAAAGAGAACCAAGTTGGCAATAAACATTATGTCACTGATGTCGCCAATTTGGCTTACTTTTAAAAGATACAAATTTTCCAAGCCAGAGATCAAAAATCGTTTGCGCTTTTTCTCATTGAAAATCAAAATGCAGGGTTGCCAGACTAAAAAGTTTGTTCTGTTCTCTTTTTGGCAAGTTATGACATATTTGGCAATCGGATTTTAGCTCAACTCATTCCAAGTCTATTTTTGATCAGTTTCGGCCATTTTTGCCACGACAGACCAGTGGATTCCTAATCTACTCTCTTTTCTCCAATCTCTATAAAAAATTCAGAATGATGTTCGATGAGGTCCAAAAATTGCAGTCGCCTCTTGGACTATATTACTTATGTGAACACACATTAGTACACAATTATATTCTTGTTCAGCTATTTTTGTAGTTCAAAATAACGCTTATATTTTCCTCTTTTTTTACATTTCGACTGTTTTCACCCCTGTGTAATGGATGGTAATGTGTATATCTGTGTGATTAGACCAAAATTAATCTGAGTGGTTGGACCATATATTGCTTGTCGTTAAATTTGTATTATTCCAAATTGATGTATGTACACAATGTTTATCTATCTTGGTGAGTTGAGCCAGCAAGTTTAGATATTCTCTTAACCAAATGTGCCTTACCACAATTGCTGACATGCCTTACCACCAAAGTTACATGACTTCAGGAATTCATCTTTTGAAGTACTATTTTCATTTTTTAACTAATTATGCAGATTCACAACGTCATTCCTTCTAGATCTGCAACCCTTCTGTAATTTCAGTCATTCTTTTAGAATTACCAAAAAGAAGTGCAATTAATATTTTTTTATATGCTTATGAGTAACTATTAGATTGTTTAGTTCTAACAACTAACGTGTACTTGCTAATAATTTAGTTTTTTGTTCAACTGAAATCTTTTTATCAGGAAAGTTTTTTATATATATATAATAAATCAGGCTCTGGTGCAGATTTATGTTTTTGTCAAATGCCTTGAAATGTGTCCATCTTTTCATTGCTAATAACTTTTGTTCCTGTACAACTACAAACATATAGTCGTGGTATACTTTTTTGAACAAGTACTGCACAAATAGTCTAAAATGTGTGGTTTTTGAAAGACCAAAATGTTAATCATCTCTGAGAGCTACCTTTATTTATATCTCAAGGTATGACACATTTTAAATTCAAATCGTCTTAACTAAGCTTATTTTTAAAAGTGAATTATTTTAATTGTGGCAGAGGCTAAGGAAATTTTGCAGTTCAATTACAAAAATGTGAGCTAGTAAAAGAAAAAATTGTAGACATTTCTTGAGAAATTTGTATTATCAGATTATTTTTTAAAATTTAATTATTCACCAAATAATGAAACAACACATTTCAAACTTTGTGAGTCACTCTGTACATTTCTAATATAACTGACAAATATTGAAAAGAAAGGTTGACTATGCTGAAATACTCTGTATGATAAAGTTATGTCCTAAAACATTCAAACTTAAGTGTTTTCCCTTGCACTGGAAATGTTGCATCAACACTTTGTGCGTTGCTTTTTCATTCAATTCTTTTGCCAATTTTGAAGTATTACTTTCATGATTTGACAATGTAGGACTTATCGTGTCCAAGAAATTTTAAATGCAAGAGCCCTTATGAAAATTCAGATAGTATTTCAAAGGAATAAAATTAATATTTTATTTATTCGAGAAAAAGTTGAAAATGCATTAAATGTAGTTTAGCACTAGTTTAAAATGTAATTCTTGGCTAATGTTTTGCTGTTTCTCGTTTAATTTCTAGCTGTTAAGAGAAGGTATAAAGGTATGTCGTAAGAGTTTTTTATTTTATTTTTAAAAAAGTTACAATATGCACATATACTGTAGTTAGAACACTTGCACATTGTTAACTTCTTTGAGTACAATAAATTAATTTAGGGGCTATATTTCTTAAGCTATAGTGTATACATATTTCTGAATTAGTATTAATTCCTCAACACATATCTAACATCTTGTGTATGTATTTTTAATAGTATTTTGGGTGAAGAAAACTGTATTTTGAAAACATGCATGAAGTGTAGTATAGTGGTATTATTATGTTTATATTTAATGTCAATATCATGTCTTTATCCAATTTTAATTTGCAAACTTTACCTATTTAATGTTTCTTTTCTTTCTATCACAAACTTTTCAAGATTGCAACCCACTTCATCATTGGTGCATTGAATTTTTTCATACGAACATCACACATTCTTTTAAAAAAAGGTTTGATGTTGTAAAAAGAAATTTTTGTGAATTTTTTTTTTCTTCTTTTTTTAAATATAATTTTATAAAAAATACAGTGGTTGCATTCGATCTAAAATTCCTTATATTTTTCTTTCTCCTTAAAATTCTACTTAAATTTTTCCATAATTCCTAATAAAATGTAAAAACCCCGAAAATTCCCCGATTTTGATCCAAAAAACCCCGATATTCCTATAAATGAGAAAGTGGATTTAATTAAATTCGCATGTTTGCCAACTTGCGAGTATAATTGTTTAAATATAGATCTGTTATTTTACTAAAAAGTTGTTTGAAGTTCGATTTTTATTAAATTGAAAGTTTTTTGCCAGTATCTAAACAAAGCTTTGGGAAAGGATATGTCTGTGTTAGAAGCCTATGCCAGCTGCAAATGAAATATCCCTAAATAATTTTGAATTGTCCCTTAAATTTTTAGAATTATACTTAAAATTTTATTCAAAATTATTTAGAGATATTTCTTTTGAAGCTGATCCCCGAAATTTTTAGAATCATCCTTGAAATTTTTGGCAATTATCCCTGACATTTTTTTTAACTATCCCTAAAATTCCTATCTAAATTTTTGACTCCCTAAAAATACTTTCAATAAAGCTTGTATAAAGGGTGCATTTGTTTTCGATTGCTGACAAAAATGACAGTACTATTCGGGACTGTTCAAGTTATTTTCTGATGCAAAAAAGATTCATAATTATTGCTTACAATTACTTGATTTTAATTTTTACCATTGCCGAAAATCTAACTTCACAAAGGCATGAAGATGCAAAAAGGAGTAATTCCGTCAAAGCTTCTGTAGGAAGAATTGTTAAAAGTTTGTCTGACAGATAGCCAGAATTGTGCCTATTTTACTTCGATTAAAATTGAGCTTAAGTAATGTGTTTTCGTGTAGGTCGATAAGTTATTCATCAGCTTTCAACGATATGCCGGTAATGTGCCATCCATTTTTTCTGTTGATAGTTTTTAATTTTTTCCGTAAAGTAATAAAATTTTCTTTCAATGTTTTGAAAACTCGGTAATTATGCTATCCGAAACATTTCAAAACTCTCGTATTTGTAGTCTTGTCACAACCCACAATTTATTATAGATGGTATATTAAATTGATTTTCGTTTATTTCTAACTACCAAAATTCTACGCCTTTGAAAAAAATTATGTTTATTAATTTTAAGTTTTTTTTTTTTTTTTTTGAAGTGTTGGGTGTGTCTTTTACAAACTATATCAAAGATTTTTTCTTGCATTAAGTATTAAGTAATAAGCGAAATTCTACAGTTTTCCCTGCAATAATTTTTAAATTATATTTCTAATTCAAATATAAAATATTTTAAAATTATTTTTTATTCATTTCTTTTAGATAGGCTTTGCATATAATTAAATTATTTAGGATTATTGGGAAGATCTTCCATAGGTAATTGGTACTAGGCAGGCTAAAGTTTTTAAAGAAAAAAAATCTTTTATCATCAGTTGTTAAAAGTAGCTCAAACTGAGATTATTTCGAAAAACTTTCAGTGATGGACCGAACCTTATGATATCATTGTAAACTTCCTAATATTTTAATTGTTGGGAAAGAAGTTAATTATTTTTTTTACTACCCGAGTGTTGATGACAAAAAAAAAAAATGCCTTGTTTGTAAATGAATTTCATGCTTTTTAATTTATTTTTTGAGTAAAGTATTTAACTTAATTAATGTAAATTTAGAATGCAAATGTATTTATATAATGAATAAGTTACACCTTTTTTTTACTTTAAATTAATTTGAAATATACAAAAATATTTGGTGCATCACTAATTTAAATGTAATAATTTACAGCTCCAAAACTACATATTTCTGCTCCAAAATCACATTTTGGTACTTACATCACTGAGTGCATGTTTAAGCCCAAATGTATTGGCTTTATACAGACACAATCATCACATATTGGGAGTCCCAGAAATGACTGACCAATTTAAAAAATGAATAAAAAAGTGGAAATCGAAAGAAAAAAAGCGTTTATTTTAATGTGCTTTGGGGACAGTAAATTAATTTTATTTAAAAAATGTAACCTTTGAAAAACACTTTACATGTGTTACTTAAGAAAGTACTCTATATTATAAGGTTATCACATACAGTATTGTACGAATTGAAATGAGTATTTTTAAATTCTTTCCAGGGGATCCGTTCTCCCTACCCCTAGATGATGGTAAAGAGATTTGAAGTAAAATCCTTGTGATGTCTCACTGTGCCGACTGTCGATGTGTGATTCCGAAATCCCTTAAGATTTGTTTCCAGAAACTGTTGAGCTGTGCGTGAAGTTTTCAAAAATTACAAAATACTTCTGCTCATGTCAAAGAGCCGCACATTTCCATGGGAAATTTTGAAATGAAATTTCGGCAACGAGAGTTTAATGTTAGTGTGTGCATGTGAATGTGCATCATTTTTAGAGATTTTACAACATTGTTTAGAGTTCTACATATTTATTCTGATGTTTTATAGTTTGCAATTTTTATTTTGTTTTTGAAAGCTGCACTCTGGAAGTCTAACACATAGATTTGTATCACCAGCCTAAGATATAATGCTTGTTTCAACAATCTCGGGTCTTACTCCGAGCCTGACGAGAGGCACAGGTGCACTTGGTGTTGACTTCAAACCTTTTAAGTTAGAAGGATATTCATTAACCATTTCCATAAAAACAACCTGGGCCTTTTATTCGTGATTAAAACTGTAGATAGCAGCTCAATAGATATCACTTATGTTTATTATAAATATTTGTATTTCTGTAGATAGTTTAACAAGAAAGTTTTTTCCCAATACCTTGTGTAAAGCATTATTTTGAACTGTGTACATGCCAAAATAATTTTTGACAAATTGTATTTATAGTTATAAAATTGTATCCTGTATTTAACTATACAATTTAGATACCTTTTTTCAAATTATAAGAAAAAGTGTATACTTGTGTAGATTTTATTTAATATGAACCTTGTTTAAATATTTGAGGAGTAGTAGCATTCAAAACGGTTGGGATCCGTTAGGAAAACACATAAAAAAAGCAATACTTTGCTACTTACATTTTACATAGTAATATGTGTTAAAAAATATTTAAAATTATTCAGCCGTGCCCATCATATTTTCAGGTAAAGCCTGTTTAACAAAATATTGGCTCGTTTTGAATACTAGTACCCTAATTTCTCATTCAGTAAAATCTAAAAGCATAATCAAAATAAAAAGTTAAGTTTATATTTCTTTTAATAAATGATGCTACAAATAAGTATTTAAAAAAAAAAAACAAGAAAAATAATTTTAAGTTATTTGTTTGAAATAAACGATCGCTCTAATGTGTTATTTTATTTGTAACCAGCAAGAAAAAACTTTAATAGAATTGTTCGTAAATTTAAATTGGAAGATTTTATACTAGATATTTGTTATCCAATGTTGGCATATTGTATGCTATAAAAATAAAATTTACAACCATCAAGTCGTTTTTAGTTATAAGTGAGATTTGCAAAGTAAAAAAAAAAAAAAAAAAAAAACTAATTTTCAAATTGCTATACTTGTTTCTTTTAACTTCTTGCATTATTATTATTTTTTTCATCTCTTCCCCAAAATGCATTTTAATGTTTATAACTCATTGAATTGTAATCAAAATTAAAAATAACTAATAACAATATTATGAAGAATTAATTTTCAAATTGCTATACTTGTTTTTTTAATTTCTTGCATTATTATTTTTTTTTAATCTCTTCCCAGCTACTCTTATTAACTAATAACAATTTTGTAACTTCTTTTTCTTTTGGTAAATTTTTTTAAAGTGAAATGAATGCCGAGATATGTCAAGTTGATTATCCTACAGAATTGTTCTCTTATTTTGCTGCTAGTTTTAAAAATGTTATAAAAAAATTAAGTGTAGTGTTTTATATCAAAATTTACATCGTCATAATTTTATGTGTATTATTTTTTGGTTAAGAATTTTATAAAATTTATCTGTGAACAGTTTAACTTTGTGACTTCTCTTTTAAGGTAATTTATATTGACTGGGATTTTTTTTAAAATAAGTGAGTCAGTGCAACATATTCTTTTAGAAAATGTACCACCACATTTTTCTGTTAATTAACCGAAAAGTTTTAACTAGCATCATTTTTATCACTTATTGATATATAGTTGATTTCAGCATCAGTATATTTTTTTACTTCAAAAATTGAAGTAAAAATGTTATGCAAGCATTGTATAATATTGTGTTCAATAAATATTGTTTCTTTAGAATACTGATATTGCTTTAAAAAAATAACTTCATATTTACTCTCATTAACACATAGCCATTATTATTTATCATCTTAGCTGCAAAGCTGATAGCATATAACACATTTGCTGCAATTTCCTTACCTTCTGTTTAAATTAACAAGTAGCTAAATTTTTTATTTCCACCTAGGATGATCAAATAAAATGTATTTTCATTTCACGGATGTACCCAGGGTGTAGACCAAAATCAAATGTGTCTGAATCCACCTCAGTCTCCTTTTACAGATTATCAGGGGCGTAGTGAATTTTCTAAAAAAATTAGGGATATTTCTGTAAAAGCTGTCAAAAGCTCTTAACCTTTAACTGCTGTAAGCGGTCTGACGGACCGCGAGTCATTTTTTGTGGAATGTTTCCACCCCCTAAAATATCTCATCTTTGACTTTTATATAAATTTTTCTGATACTATATTTCTTAAACTTTAAATTGATGTTTACCAATTTATTTGACGCAATATAGACCATGTGTTGCTCTTGCACAAAAAACCTCAAACAACCTAACCACAGCAGTTAAAGGTTAACACAAACATTCATTCCAAAACTTGCATAAGTACCAGCAAAAAACTGCCATTTTTTTTTTTTTAAATATAACGTCAAACTTTTTAGCAAAACTTGCAACATTTTAGTTTGTTAGTAATTAAATTCATTTTTAATAATTAAAATTTCAGAAAATATTTTCTCCTCTGGATGTATATCGCTGATTTTTCACGAGTTTTGGAGAAAAATAAGGAATTTTCAATGTTTTTTAGGGATTAGCAAAAATTTAAAGGGTAAAACAAAAAATGTAAGGAACATTAGGGCGAATGCCACCCCTGGATTATACATTACACTGCTTCGATTATTATTTCTTATCGCCTCTATCAATCCATACAAAACATTGAGTTATTTCTAAACAATAATCTCTTCCATTCTTTGGAACTACTATGCTATTTATAATCGACGCATAAACCTTTCTCTTGCTTTCCGATTGTCCCAACAACCAGCAGCAGAGAAGAAGCGTAAAATTTTTCTTGAATGTATTTTTTACATTAACATACAAGTTTTATTTAGTTCTTAAGATTTTTTTCTTCCTTTTCTTAAATTCTAATAATACTGTTAGGAGTGACGCAATGATACTGAATACAGCTGCTTCTGTTGGATATATATTTTTTTTTCTAAGGGTGACCCCAAGTACTTACAATCACTTGTTAGTGCTAGCAGTCACTTGGCCACTACAAGGCAAGTTGCGATGGCCACTTGTGAAGGGGCATCCAGATTGAGGACTATCAATTCCCCTAACTTAGGACATCCCCGTCTTACCCTGGGTTCAAACCCAGACCCATCAGCATGGTAGTCTGATGCACTAACCACTGTACTGAATGGGCGGCTGTCGGATACTTATTAATCCATTCTCCTGTGTTTACTCAGTGTTCCCACTCAAATCACAGAATGAAAATCAATGACTTTTAAGGACCCAGTTAATGTTTTTAAGGACCTTTGAAATTTTGTTTCATGCATCATGTCTATATATAAATTTTGTATAAAGTATATTCTACAAAAACAGTTACAAGTTGGCGCATGCGAAGTACAAATATGTTAGAAAATTTCGAAACAGTGAGGATAAGTGGCGGTCACGCAAAGGTAGCAAGATGAGTTGTATTTTTATAAATTTCGCAGTTGGACAACATACACAAAAATTAAGGACTTTTAAGGACCTCTAAGCATTTTCAAGGACTTTCAAGCACTTCTAAGCATTTTCAAGGCCTTGAAAACAGGTTAAAAATATTAAGCACTTTTAATGACTTTCAATGACCGTGGGAACCCTGTTACTTTGTCCTTTTTCGCTACAGGAAAAAAATTCTTGATCTTTCAACATACTTTTTGCTGCTTCTAATGAAAATGCCATATCAGAGTTACCACTCAAATCACAGAATGAAAATCAATGACTTTTAAGGACCTAATTAATGTGTTTAATTACTTTTGAAAATTTGTTTTCAGGCATCATGTCTATATATAAATTTTTAATAAAGTCTATTCTACCAAAAAAGTTACAAAATGGAGCATTCGTGATAAAAATAAGTCGGAAAATTCAGATACTGTGTAGATAAGTGACGGTCATGCAGGGATAGCAAGTCTGAGTTGTATTTTTATGAATTTTGTAGTTGGGCACACAACAACCACAAAATTAAGGACCCTAAGCCTTTTTAAGCACCTCTAAGCAGTTTCAACTACTTTCTAGACCTTGAAAACAAGTTAAAAAATATTAAGCCTTTTAATGACAGTGAGAACACTGCATATCTTCAAAAACAAGCAACATTATTTCATCAAATGCAAATATTATTCAATTTTTGATACTCGGTATTACATCTTACTTTAAGCTAATTGAAAATAACAAAAAAAGCCTTTTTTTTTTATAAAAACCTTGTTACCAGATAAATTACACAAGTTTGACAAAAGGTGCATTACACTTGAAAGGGAAAGAAGAATTTTACATTGACAATAATTTTATATGGCTTTCATATTTAGATTTTAAGAACTGTTTTTTTTTTGCAAATACTGCATACTGTTTGCCCAAAATCTTTCAGGAAGGGTATGAATCAATAAGTATTGCACACACACACGAGGAGTAGTGTTATGAGACAACGGAATATCAACAATGTAAAAAGAAAATCTCAAAATGCTTTGTGCTGTTATTGAAATACATGTGCAGCTGACAAGGTATTATACTAAGAAAGGAAATAACGACTGTGGCTTATTGAGATTATTAGAGCAACCTTTTAAGAATAATAAGAATTTTAGCACCATCATGTATTATCTGGCAAGACATGGAGACGAAATATTAAAAATTATTTTCAACTTACTGGAAGAAATGCCAAGTAATAAAGTCTAGACATGATGAAAATTAAAATAAGTAATTTAGTGATATCAAAATCCATTTTTAAATTTACAGCTGCATTGTTGGTATTCCCACCTTTATAATTAGAAAAACAAAAAATTATCCTGCAAGCAATGACAAATTTGTCCCATCCCAAGCAATAAAAGCAATCTTTGAAGAAGTCTAACTCACTTTCATCATTAACCTAGTAAAGTGCCAGCAACAAATAGAAAAAATCTATTAAGAAATTATTCAATAAAACTTAACATGGTATCAATGGTCCTTTTACCAAATTGGATAATAAAACATTTTGGTATATATTCATTCCCACTTAATTAAAAACTAAGCATTTAGTTTGAATGTTTGGGCAGCGATAGAATGGTTTAACTAAAAAGTGGGATGTTTAAGGCAAGTCAGAACTGAGATCGGGTGGATCTTAGAATAGCCCACCTCTTGGCATCTTTTGGAATTCTCGACAAACGAGTGGCGATAACGTTGCCAATGTGGCAACCTAATCGGATTATGGAGAACAGTCTAGAATCTTAGGGAGCGCCCTGTTTGAGCGTCTGATCACAACGGCGTTTCAGAACCAAAACTATTCGAAATGCGCAACGAAATTCTGAAACCCGATTGGTTAATTAATATGTATTCATTTTTTCCCCGTCATTTATGCATCTGGTCTCTTAGGAGAAGGTTATTATGATTTTACAAGATTCTTTATTCGGCAAATCATTAACACATACCCTCCGCCGTCAAAGGATTCAAACACATTTATAGTAAGTCTTAATTTTTTTTATAAAATATTATTATTTCTGGCCTTTAAGTATCGTTTTTTAATTGAAAAATAATAATAATAAATATTCAATTAGTAGTCAACTTGGCGAGATTTGAAATAAGTCGCCAAGAGGTGGGCCCATCTAAGATTTTACCCTGAGATCTAACAAGAATGCCCTTAATTATCACAATTCACCAATGTTTTTTAACCTTTTTATTGAGTATTTTATTACAATTCATGGTACAAATGCATTATAGGGACCTGGTAACTTTCCTTAGGTTTGTTTATAACTATAACCCTTTAATTTCACACTTGAAAAGTTTTATACCAATTATAAATAGGGTTTAGTTATTTTATTTCGGGTTCAAAAATTGCAAAGTATTTATACACTCTTAGAATATTGGCTGTAACCTATGCAAAATAAAAATATTCTTGAAAAGTAAACCTTTACCTGGAAGTTCAAACAATCCCAATTTCAGATGCATTATCAAACTAACTTACAGTTTATTATAAAATCCTTAAACATCATCCAGAAGTGAGCACAATTTAGTCCCTTTTCAGAGATTTTTGCACTAATATGAGACATAATGCAAGCGGTTGTACTACTGTTTTGGGCGCTTATGACAATTCATAGATTGTTCAGAATCCCTTTTGCCTAAGAGAGTGTTGTCTTGACCGGCCTACCACTTTCATTATGGTTATCTGGATTATAAAAAGCTAGAATGAATCTTAAGAAATCATCATCAGATAAAAACGTAGCGATTTTACACATTATGACAGAGGGAAGGTTAACTCCCCCGACAAGCAAGTTGGGACGATATTTCTGTCCAATCATCAATTTTTTAACTCTAGCGAATATAACATCATGATACACAGGAAATGACACGAATATAGAGTCAAGAAATCCAGGGAATGTATGCTTCAGCATATTTTTTAGTATTTGACCCAAGTCAATATTTTCTGCATCTAGATTCCCTGCAACAAACTCGCGGAATGTACGTCCATGCACAACTTGCATCGAATCCATTTTCTTTAGCTCGCTCAAACACTTATTCACAAAATCCGTTAATTCCTTGATGCACCATTCTATCTTATACCTGTCTTCGCCTATACAACTTGCAGCGCGCTGGAGGTCGCTACTATTACGTTCTGCGCAATGAAGAAAAAAGAATTTCACTAACATTCTGTGACTGTCGAGTACTATTTCTGAATCCCAGCATTCATATTTTCTTACAAGAAATTCTAATAATTCAAATTTGTGAGAAGCCATCCCATGACAAAACTTCACTTTTGCAATTTGTGCACCAGCAATTAACAACTCTTTTATAATATTAGCATGACATTGCTCTTTCACAGCTAACATCAAGGGAGTTTCATTAGATTTATTTTTGGCATTTACTGGAGAAACATTTTGAAGTAAATAGTTGATGACGCTTGGTTCACACCATTTATTTCTTACAGCACAATGCAACGGAGTGTCTCCATTTTGATTTTCAGTGTGTATTGGGGCTTTTTGATTAACTAATAGCTTTATGACATCTAGTCTGCAGTTAGGATTCTTAACAGCAAGATGCAGAAGCGATTCGTCACTTTCATTAGCGACAACATACGCATTCATACCCGGGAGATCAAGCAGCAACTGTATGGCTCCAATCTCATATTTACATTGACCCAGAGCACCTTGCAGTACCATCAGGCCATTATCATCCACACGAGCTCCATTATTAAGAAGCAGTTGAACCACATCCTCTCTTAAAGGTGTGCCTTCGTGACCATCTGTAGCGCAGATCAATGGTGAAGAATGCCTCATGCAGGCATTCAGCGAGGCACCTGCGTCCAACAGTAGTTGGATGTCATGTGCTTTGGCTCCATTCTGGAGGGCAAAGCATAGAACAGGCTGTCCATAGTGGACACTGTTCAGGTTAACATTTCTTTCAAGAAGCAACTTAAAAATATCCTGTCTTAATCCTGAATATGAAAAATCTGTGGCACAGTGCAATGCAGAGTAATGATACCTGCAAGCGCTTGGGGAAGATCCTGCATCCAAAAACAGTTTCACGACATCATTCGAATAATGTCTGAAAGCAATGCAGAGGAGAGACTTTCCTAAGAAATCATGGGTATTGAGATTAGAACCACTTTCCACTAGCATCCGGATGATTGCCTCATCTCTCTTGTTATTAAGAGCAATCGCCAAAAGTGAGTTGCCAGAATACATGTAATTAACGTCTGCTTTGTAATGAAGCAAGAGTTTAACAATACCAATGGAATAGTTATCCCTGTAGTTTTTACAAAGCAATATTGATAAAGGAGTTTCACCGGATTCACAAACAAAGTTGACATCGGCACCTACTTCCAACAATGACTGGATAACTGCTTCATCTCTCCCTGCTCGAATAGCTGTCACCAAAGGGGAATCACCAAACTTATGCATGCATTTGATATCACCTTGTTGCAACAGTGCTTGGATGATTACCTCATCTCTCCCTTCAAAAAGAGCTGTCATCAATGGATTAACCTCATATACATGCATGTAATTCACGCCAGCGCCTTTAGCAAGTAAAAGTTTTACAATATCAACTGAACAGTTTTTCCTTTGCCGTAGCAACACTAACAGGGGAGTATTATTCAAGTTTATCAAATTCTGGACTTCTGCACCTCTTTCCACCAATAGCTGGATGACTGCATCGTCTTTTGCACATCGAATAGCAGTTGTCAATGGGGAGTCGTCATACAAGTTCATGCAGTTAATTTTTGCACCATAATCAAGCAAAAGTTTAACAATACCAACTGAACAATTTTCCCTTTGTAGCAATATTAACAGGGGAGTCATTTTAAAGTTAAACATTTTGTTGACTTCAGCACCTCTTTCCAGCAGTAACTGGATGACCTCCTCATTGTTTGTATTTTCAAGAGCAGTCGCCAAAGGGGTATGGCCAAAATGGTCCAAGCAGTTAATGTCTGCACCTTGTTCTAGCAAAAGTCTGATGATGTCAGTTGAACAACTTCTTCTCTTCAACACGTCTATCAAAATTGTAGGAGTGTCATCAAAGTTCTTCCTAATCATTTCAAGATTCCAGTCACCCTTAGCAAAAACGTCGTGATAAGAATCGGAATAAATCATATTTTCTTCTATTGAAAGATAACTTCTAATTGTTATAATTCCATTCCTTTTGTGTTCGTAGAATAACAGTGGTTTTGAGAATCACTAGCAGTGATGAGTTGGTCAGGCTCTGTTGAGACAAAATAAAAATATTAGAATTCATGTAGCCATCTACAGGGATGAGTCAGGTAAAAAATCAAAAAGCTGAAAACAAAAACTTTATGTATAAAACACATTTTAAGCTATACTTAAAAAAATTGTGGTTTTCCATGTGCATTTATAACACTGCAAATACGCCAAAAACTTCAATTTTTCAACAAGTCAAACTACTTTAACCAATTATACTATATTGACCAACAGGCCCAATCTAATTAAACCCAGTTTTCTAAATTTTTAAGCTACATTTTAAGTACTAGAAATATTAAAATTTTTATTCATGTCATTAAGCTCGTTCAAAAAAATAAAAATCAACAAACAATTTTACAAACAATTGCAGTTAAAATAACAATAAGATTATTTAAAAAAAATACAATTGGGACTAATTTTCAGAATATTTTTACATCATTTTTAAACAAAATGATATAAATATTTTAGTAATTCTGCATAGACTCAAATCAAATGGCAAAATTGATCTTTTAACAGGCAATAATCACGGATATAGCGGCTATCATATTAACGGAAGTCTAGGCGAATGGCTATAAACTGATGCAGTCTCAGATTACACAACAGGGTAGCACTCGGCAAAAAAGACCATCACATAAAAGTAAATACCAGCGTTAGCGCCAAATATACCGGAACAATTCTCAGCAATAGCGCTGTTATATCGGTGAAATACTCTGCAAAAACGACCACCACAACAACCTAAATCCCAACGATAATGCACATCACAGCCATTTAAATCTCCGCAGTAACGAACATTTCATCAGCGTAAGGATTAGCGAAAACGAGCATCACATACCAAAGTAAATAAACGATATAGTTCAGTAGATGTCAGACTTGAAAGCAAGCGCTTTATTAGTATATGTTAATCACGTGAATTAGCATGAAGGAATTTATATTTTGAGAAGAGGAAAAAAATGGCACAAAAGGAACAAATTTCGGCACAGTTGAAAAAGTACAAAATACGAGTTTGAGCACCAACCAGACAAAAAAAAATGCATTTCAGTAGATTTTCGTATTTCAAGCAAGAATACGATGCGACTCCTGAGCGGTAGGTTTTCCACTCTTCCCGATTGGGCGGAAATAAAGCTGTTTCACGATTCAGTCTCAGTAAAAAGTTATTTTTCTGTGGGATAGAAGAAGCGAGAAAAAAAGGATTTTTTTTTTTTTAGGAATTAGAAAAGCGGAATTCTTTTTTTTCTAAAAAATTTAAAAAGCGGGATTCTGCCCCATGGCGGAAAAAACTCATCCCTGCAACTATTAACATTCAAATGTAATTTTTTTACCAACATAAAATAGTCAAAATGTTACACTACAGAATAACAAATTTTAATAATTACTTTGTGATGTGCCAATTCGCCTTGAATATGTTTTTAATTTTAAAGCAAACCAACAAAAGCAATATTTTACTAAGTACAATATAATTTTAAACAAAAATTAGACTGAACCTTCCAAAATCCCTTTCTTCAATTTGTTTTGTAAAACTCGTTCAATATCTGGACAAATTTTTTCTGTCACAAATTGAGTTGATTTCTCGTTCAATTAAATTTTCATAAATTCTGATAAGTTTTTCATGACACAGATCTATACTGTACAAAATAATGTTGCAATTAGATCTAGAGTATTGAAAGAATAGTCCAAATGCCTTGCGGAAGATCTTTTATCCCTTTTAAGGCAGGGCTGACGCTGGCAGTTTCACTGCCCCGGGCAAAAAGGTAAAATGCCGCCCCTTCATAACAAAAATTAAAAGAGATAACATAAACCCTTCCCGCGCTTAGTAGTAAAATAAAATGCGAGCACAAAAATTGGCATTAAAAACATTGAAGTTTTGATTTGTCAAAATACAAACTTTTTGATTTAGGCACTAAATTAAAATTGTAAAAAAAAAATTTATAGCACTTTGTATGTGTGTCCATTTATTTAAATAATAATAAAAAGGGTAATTTTTTATTTAAAAATTTTTTAGGCGGGAGTTTATTATGCTTGTGAGGGATTTCCTTAAAATATTTTATCTATATCGCCCAGTATTTTTGGGTCTTTAATACACAAAAACTCTATTCATCTTTCAAAACGTTTTTTTATTCAAAAACTACATATCTCAACGTTTTTGTGTCATTCTCATGCTTTGGATGTTTTAAGTGAGTGAGTACCTATACTTAATAGTTTGTAAAACTTATTAAAAGCAAATTTTATTAAAATTCTACCCATTAATTATTCATAAGTACAGAGTCCGATAAAATGGACGTACACGCGTACGATGTACGCAGGAAATCGTTGGATCCCGCAGGAAATTAAAGTAAGTCAAATGCCGTTTTTTTTTTATTTAAATGGAGAAATTTTAGTTAGGCAGGTCGGGAAAGGGGAAGTTATTGACTCCCGTAACGCCGGGAGGGGAGAGGTTGGGGAGGGAGATGCTATTCTCCATATAGTTCACCACCTGTTACTTCTATATAGGAAGGGAGAAGTGTTGACATAAGGGGGGTGGGGGAAGGGGGTTTTATTTCCTGATTTTGGAATCTCAACCTATTGAAACATGTAATTACACTGAGAGTTTATTTCCTTCATTCTTCTTTTTAATTTGAAAGAATTCTTGGATATTCCATTGTAATTTAAAAGAAACCACATTTTTCTTTAAAATGATAAGGATCTATCCCAGCAAGACAATGAAGATAAAATGCTCTATTTGCAAGAAATGTTGTAGCAAAACTATTCACAGCATTTAAATCGAAAGCACAAAAATGAAAATAGTTATGAAAGGAGGCATGCTGGACAAGCATCAGTGTTTGCTATCGTTTCACAAGCTTAACCTTTAAGCCAACCCAGTACCAATGACCTAATATTGCAACTGGAAATGTACCATTGGAAACCGATGTTTATCCTGCAGAGTGGTGCTTCCAAAATAAATGCTAAGAAGATTTTGAATTAAACAACTTTTAGTTTTCAACAGTACGTAATATTTAATTTTCTTCAGAAGTATAATTTAAAACCCGCAGACTTGCAGGAAATTTTTGGATATGGCATTTGTGTACGCAGGAAGAAAATATTTTTCTGGAGCCCTGCATAAGTATTCAAATGAATCTTTGTTTAACATTCTCTTCATAAACTAGTTAATTTTACAGCCCATTTGCCGCCTCTTAGTCTTAAGGTTGCCGCCCCAGCTTGCCCTCCCTTAGCGCCTGCCCTGCAGTGGGAAGTATACTTCCCATCACTTTCATTAATTTTTAAATATCGATGGGAAGCCATTTTCTCATCTGGCACTTGTCAAAGCCTTCGTTCTCTGGAAAGTAAATAGAAGGGACCTCAAGACAAATTAAATTTACAACTTCGACTAGCATGACAACTCATTCTGAGATTTTCCAAGTCATAAATGCAAAGGACGACCTGGAAGTTTCTTGAGAGGCAGGAAAACTGTTTCAGATGGTAAGCGATTGACTTGAAGTTGGTGACCATAAACGATGAATTATTATGTAATGCGATATGAAAAGGAAATTTCTTGGGCATTATTTTATTAGACATTTTTTGCAATGCTTATTCTAGCAATGGGTTTTATTTTAATTTAGTGTGTTATTTATATTTTAGGTCTATTCCTAGTTGACGTTAAAATATCGCCAAGCCGATTTAGCGCTGTTTTGTAGGCGATAAAGTTTTAAATTTGGCAATCCCATTTTTTTATTAAAGTGCTTTGGCTTCAACCTTTCTATACCACAAATCATGGAGCTGGTTCGTTTCTCAATTTTTCATATTGGAATTCCGAATTGGCGACATTCTGGCTTTGTCGCCAACTTTTCAAAAGTGCGCCAACCCATAAACGTGAACTAGGAATTTACCATATTTTAATTCAGTTAATGTGTTTTTAATTTTGACGAATTTTCTGAAAGTCAAATGTCCTAAATTACATCTCTTCCACAAAATTAATTTCTTTTTATAAATCAATCTCAATCCCAAAAATATTTAACAAAACATTACTAGAAGAAAAAAAATGGCACTACAAAGGGTTGAAGGGCAACAGCACCGCATTCTGATAGCGATTGCTGTTAAAGCGTATATAAGCCAGTCAAGCCTTTCAATAAAAACAGATGCTGGTAGATAACTTACTACACTTCCATGGAAGAAGCAGTTCAATTAAACTTGTTTGGCCTTTTTTAAATATTCATATGATACTATCATATCTATGATTGTAAATACCTACGTTAATTAAAATTGTAACGTTTGGTTTGGAATTTCCGACTGCCTATTTCTGCTACTTAGTTTGTTTGAATTTTGTGCAGTGTTGCCAGACTGAAATTTATAAATTACCCTCCAACCCATACAAAATACCATAGACCAAAGAATAAAGCAGACTGATCGTAAACCTCCAAATCCTTGACCGAAACGCGCGAGGAATTGTGGGGCACACAATTCCAAAACATAAACGCATTTTGTATAGACAATGGTTGCTTGCTCCGCATTTGGATGCACAAATCACCCGTCAAAAATAGTATGTACAATTCCAAAAATTTCATTTTACATGTAAGTTCTTTTCTAACACTGTCTAATTATAATTTGCATTGATTTTAGTTTCTAAAACTATTTATTTGTGTTTGAATGACTTCAAAATGAAAGTTCGTGTGCGTACTCGTTTCGTTTTCCTTCATTATTGTGTGTATCGCGGAATTTTCGATTAAATTTCAATTAGCCTACAGACTGCTATTTAATAATTAATTAATAACTACCAGTTTAGAAGAGGCAATTGAGGTATCTGAATTTTTAAGAATTGTTTTCGTGAAGTCAGTATTTTCTGGAGAGGAAGGATGAGTCACGTTAGGTGATCAAGTTTTGAATGAAAGCACGTGTGCTCTTCTCTCCGGAAATGGAAAAACATAGTTGATTCTCTAATTTGGTTTTAATGTTAAGAAACCAGTCAATGATATGATGCAGTGCATTCAATAAATAAAAATCACAGTTCATAAAGAACTCGTTGTGTATAAAAGAATTAGTTTCCCATAAGATGAAAAAGTGAAACCGAAAGTTATATTTACATCATGTTTACCTAACAATACAAAATTTTTCAGTTATGTAATTGTGAATGTGTAATTATGTTATACATCTGTCCAACTCCTACAATATAGTTATTATAACATACATTAAAATTATGTGCTAAATATTATGCATTAACAAAATATGTTAAATTTTTGGAAAGATAATGAAAAAATTTAATTTCTTGAACATTTGTTAATTGTTAAATGGGATTTCCGTTTTATGAAATTGCTATTATCAATTTTTATCAATTATCATTAATTTTAGTCGTATGCAAAATAAGAAATGACATTTTTCTTTACACTTTTTCAAAGCAACGATATTCTACTGTGTTTAAGCTTCAACACAAAAACTTGGTCTTGGAAGGAAGATTTAAAAAAAAAAATGTTAAATCAGTTTATAAAAATTTTTTTAAACCAATTATTTGAATAAGCATTATGATACTTAAATAATGAGATTTTCATTATTAAATATTTTTCCATTTTTTATTATCTAGTAATAAATAGTTTTTTTATTTGTAATTATTGAAAGGTGAACTTAGGAAGAATATGTTCACCTGTAAAATAACATTTTAAAGATGTTAAAGTTCTTTTTAATAAAAGTGTACATTCATGCTAATGGGTTATTTGTTCTTTCATAACTAAACTAAATACCTTTTAAAATATCTAAAAAACAAATAAAAATATGATACACGATTGTTTGCATCATGAAGACAGATCGAGATGATATTTTATGTGTTTTGTTGCTATTGTTGTTGTTTTTTAAAGAATTTTAATAAAGAATATTTTGTAATGCTATTACTTTTTGAATTTCTTAAATATTATTCAAAAACATAAAATTACGATTTTTTGTTATTTTAATGAATAGTTAGAAATAAACCTGTTGAGCCGAAACTTTTTCCTTTATTCAAATTTATAATTTCACCGGTAATTGTATGGCGAACGATGCTGCCACGATCCGTCACGGATGCGGGAAGAATGTGTTGGAAGAACCCCCACACTTTCCCGTCGACGGACAAATAGGTGAACTTCTTGAAGTCAAATTTAATAAAATTATCCGAAACTTTCTTCTTTTCTTTTTAATGCAGCATAATGTATACATTCTAAGGAAAATATGTGAATTTTTTCATAAGATTTATTCATATATTAGGTGGATAAAACGCTATTTTTAAAATGCGAAATTTTACACAGTACGCAAGGCGTTTGCAGTTTCTTTCGGAATTATGTTACCCATGATGCCTCAAAACATGTAAAAACTTTGCTCCTATTCTTTGCTCTATGCAAAATACCCTCAAATACCCACAAACAGAAATTTTATAGTGGCGCCACCTAGGGAGATTAATTAGCATTAAATATTTCAAGAATGTAATATATTTCTTATTAAAGTAATAATATTAGTTATTAATTTAATAATTTTTCATTGTTTTTTAAGGTTAATTATTAATTTAATAATTGATGAATTATGTTTTATGTTAATTAATAATTAACAATTATTATTTTAAACGAAAATTAATTGCCATTAATAAAATATTTGGATTTGTTTGAATAAAAAACAAAACAAAAAGAAACTAAAGCTTACTTTAAATCAAATGCGCCATTAGCAATTGATCTAATATACACGATTCATGTATTATAAGTCGAATTGTAGCAAAATAAAATACAGAAAATTTTCAAAATATGTTATTTTATTAAAATATTTGTTTCTTTTAATTTGTTTTCTGTTAGCTCTAAATTTATACAATAACAAACTTACATAGTTTTCGATTTTTATTGAAACTCTTTAATATGAAACAGAATTCGTTGAATATATGTGATGTGAGCATGACAGAAGTAAGACAAAAATTACAAATATAGTAAAGAAATTATTCGATTGCATCAAAGCTTCTTAAGTGGTTAATGAAATAATAAAAGGAAATAATGTTCGCTTTCGAATAAAAAAAATCAAAACCAAATAAACAGAATGCTCATTATTTAACAAGTTTTGACATGTTTGGCGCATTTAGCTCAAATCATTCTTTATTTTTGAACAGTTTAGGCTATTTTTCACCGGCATATCAGTATATTCATATAATTTACTAGAATTTCTCTATATTTAAAAAAATCAAAATGACGTTCTATATGGAGTACCTAAACTTGCAATAGGCTCTCAGCCTATGGTTTATTACTTATATTATTACGTTATTCGAATTGACAAATGGTAAATTCTACTAAAAGGTTAGAATACATTATAGTTAAAAAAAATTATTTCCTGGCATAAAAATGTCTATAAAACTTTCATAGTCTGAACAATGCACCTGTTTCATTGCAATAACTCCAATTTTAGAGTTCTAAAATGTTATTTTCTGCAAATCTCCATTTAAGTCCTTCTAAAAAGAATATTTTTTTTTTCAATATTTTCTGAATTGTACTCTTAATATTTTAGAAACGTCTTTGTTCCGCCATCATGTGATGTTTATGTCTTTTTTATGATAATTTCCTCGTAAGATTGACATTATTTTTTTACATCCCGTTTCGTTCAGATGTAAAAATCATTTTTCGGAGTCTTACGTAGTTGGTTATATCCCATCGTTCACATAGTCCTTCCTTCTCCACCCCCAGCTCGGGGGTTGAACCACCCAACCATATAAAAATCACCGATAAGCCGGATTTACACGCTACCAGTCGGGCCTCCAGTTTCGATCGCCAGTTCTATGACGTCAGCTAAGTAACCGTTGCGCCATTTAACGGTGATCACGGGAGAGCGCACGTGATTGGTTAATCGGAGTCGCCGACGCCAGTAAATAGAAAATGTTTGGTTTACTGGAACCAGTAGCCTGGTGACGTCACCGACTGGCGATCTAAACTGGAACATCGACTAGTAGCGTGTAAATCCGGCTTAAACGTCAATATGTATATTTCTTGCACTCTTAAGTTACAGCTCTTTTAAAAAATAATAATCTTGAGGTTAAAGTTGTATTCTTTTTATATTTATCTACCATTTTCAACATCATTTCCAGATTGGTTGGTGCCCATCTGATGACTGTGTGGTTAGCGCTCTGGTCATGCATGCCGAAAGGTGCGGGGTTCGAATTCCGGATTAAGCATGATGTTCGTTGTAGTTCGGAATCCACGTTAAGCTGTAGGTTTCGGCTTGATTAGCCGTCATTGTGTATAAAAATAGGTCGTTGAGCGTATAAACCAACCAACCAAATTGGTTGCATTTCTTCTATTTGTAAAGCTTCCTTTAACAAAATTAATTTGAACGTAAATAATAATTTTGTAGTCTTTTATCATTCATATAGTTAAGTTTAAATGACAAGAGTAAGCAAATAACCTTTAACAGAATATCTAAGAAAAAATTTCAATATTTTTTGGAAAGCAACTAATAATGTGTAGATGCATGTTTAAATAATTTTCTTGGATATATATATACATAATAATGAAAAAGTACATTTAAATCTAACAATAATTTTATGATTAAAACAAGATGACAAAAAGGTTTTGCATACTCTCTGTAAGTCAACAAAATCAAATTGAAAATAAATAATTATTTGCAGTAATTTATTATTCATTTTGTTAAGTTTTAAATGACAAGCGTTAGCAAATAACCAAAGAATGACTAAGGAAGAATTTCTAATATTATTTGGAAAGTTAGCCCAATTAATCGATAAAAATGGAAAGGAAAAAAGACGAACCTAACAAATCATGTAAAAAATAAAGAATCGGTTTCGGCTTGAGATCGGAATAAAGAAAAGGAATTGACACAACTCTTCACTCTTACTTGTCTCTTCAACACAAGCTTCACATTATCAGATTACTCGAAAAAATACTTCTTCCATAGTAAAAAAAAAAAAAAAAAAAAAAAAAAAAAAAAAAAAAAACCACCCTTTTTGAAAAAAAAAACCAACCGCAAATACCCTCATTTTCAAATTACCCTCCAAAATACCCGCCAACCTTTGAAATACCCGGTTTGCGGGTAATTACCCGCCAATTGGCAACACTGATTTTGTGTGGAAATTTGAGCATCTAGAAGACTACGAGATCAAAATCTTCTAGCGTAAACCCCTCTCTCTAAGCCCACCACACCAACGAGAGGACATTGAGGCAATTGGTTAGAAGTGGAGGAGGTGCGAGCAAGCCGGAAATCCTTTCGAAACCGGTTACCGAATTGAGGTACCTTTTTTCTCGAAAGAGTAAGCCCTTTTCAACGCCGAACTCCCATCTGCGCCAGTAGAAGAGAAAGGAGGTGCAAGTAGAGGTCGGAAATATCGATCAAAATATCGATTATCGATGCATAGAAAAAAGTATCGATGATATATCGATACATGATTTTTTTTTTATTTGATTTTCAATTTTGCAAGAAACGAAGTTTTTCGGGGCAAATTTTTACTTTCCATGATTGCTTTTTGAAATGTGACTACTTTTCAAACTGAAATGGATCTATAGATAATTTTCTATAGCTTTCAATGGCAACGCTGAATATTTGGCATAATATTTAACATAGCTCAGTTACTAATGTCATTTACAATATACAAAAAATAAAATATAATTATGATCATGGGCACCGGCAGGATTATTTGCAAGGGAGTGCAAGATTGTTAGAATCTATATATTTAATAGGCAATACGTTTTTTGGGGTTAGTCCGTCCGCCTAAACTACTCAACCAATTTCAATGATCAAGGTGTCATTTTAAAGGAAATAAGCTGTAGATTTGCCAAAACGTGCCAAAATAATTTATTAACACTTTATTAATTAGTTAAATTTCAATATTTTTCATCATTAAGCTACTACAAAGCCTCAATGATTTTGAATATAAGAATGGCAACATCCTTAAGTAAACAAACCCGCTGCTCGGGGGTTCAACCAACCAACCAACCGTTGCTAATTTTAAAGCTATCCTTACGTATGTAAACAACAAACCCGTTGCTAATTTTAAAGATCTTTTTAAACTCTTCGTTTCAAAGTAGATTTTTTCTGTTTTTCTGAAGCATTTTTGTATTAGAGTAATTATTATTTTGAAGTATTTCTATCCAGAAAATAACTCGCGTTGGACGTCGTTCTCTAACGGGGCGACTTATCAGAATAAATAAAAGATATTGGGACTTCAATGTAAGGGCATAACTAATGAAGTTTTAAATCAGAATGTTGGCGGATAGTATATTTAACTTTCTATTATGAAAATTGCAATTTGGGTGTTTTCTCTATTAGGCCTTACATTAAAGTTATAAAAATTTGGTTACATTTTTTATGGCTGGCAAACCTATTCGAGCGCAGCAAGATGTTTTAACCACAAATTCGAGCGGCAAAGCCGCTCAATCCGAGCGCAGCGAGGTGTTTGGGGGTTGGCGAGCGTTAGCGAGCAGGGGGCGAAGCCCCCTAGTTTTGTTTAATGCGTTAAATTTTCAGAAACGTTGATTGTAATTTACTAATAAAATGCTAATTAACAAATATGCAACAATTTTATAATAATAATGAGCAAAACGTACCGTGTATATTTTTGAAATACTCTCTTCTGTGTATTGTTGCACAAATTGTCTGTATATATTGTAAATAGTGACGTATTATTTCAAAATTCTATTGTAATTTATTTTTATCCAATTTTATTTAGTAATTAATAGCGATTATACAAGTTAGAAAAAGGTGGCAACACCTGAAGTAATCGAGAAGTTTCGAGAAATTTCTTTCCGATGAATTGGCTGGAAATTTCGAGAATGTCTCACGCGCTTGTATATAAAAAGACTGGAGAACGGGAAAGTTTTCAGATTGACTTCGGAGTTCGTTGAAAGCTGATCGCTTTGTTTACCTATTGGAGTGAGCTTGTATAATCGCTGAATTCGAAGTTATTCTTGTTGAAGCTTGTGTTGAAGCTCGAGAGTAATTAAACTGTTGCCTGTGAATAAATTTTGTGAGTTTTCTGAAGAGAGAATAAATATTTTTAAACCGTGAAAACTGTGCCATCATTGCCTCAGTGGAAAAATTCATAACAGTGGTGTCAGAAGTGGGGTATTGTAATTTTGAATGCCGACAACTAGAGGAATGATGGAAGACCAAATGAAGCAGTTGATGGAAATGATTGCTGGAATGAAGGCCCAACAGGAAACCACCGCCGCCGAAATAAAAGCCAGCCAAGAGTCCACCGCCGCCGAAATAAAAGCCGGACAAGCCCGCCAAGAAACGACTAACGCCGAACTCGCAGCCGGAATGAAAGCCGAAATAAAAGCCAGCCAAGAGTCCACCGCCGCCGAAATAAAAGCCGGACAAGCCCGCCAAGAAACGACTAACGCCGAACTTGCCGCCGCAATCGCCGCCAGCCAAGAAGCAACATCGTCGGACATTAAATCTTTAGCCGCCAAGTGTGAAACAACATCTGCAGCAGTGAATGAAATCAAAGAAGAAATGAAGATAGAGCTAGCCTCAATGGTGGAATCAACCATAATAGAAACTACCTCAAATGTTCTGCAATCCGTGAAAGAAGAAGTGTTCAATGCAGTAAGGAAGGAAGTTGATGAAAAGTTTGAGGAGTTTAACGGCAAAGTGAACAACTTAGGAGACAAAGTTTCCACCTTGAAGGAGGACCAGACAAAGTTTCATGACGCTGTAGAAGAAAGACTACGGAAAATGGAAGCTCGCGAAGCTGTAACCTTTGCAACGCCTAATTGGGATAATGTTTCCACTCCATTCATTGCGCCACGTTCCAACATCAAAGTGGCAACTTTTGATGGGAGGTCGTCTTGGCGCGTTTATCAAACGCAGTTTGAAATGATTGCTTCTGCAAGATGGGACGATACTTCGAAAGCATTCCATCTCGCGGCATCTCTTCGAGGTGAAGCTGCTGACATTTTACAGACGCTACCTGAAGAGAAGCGGGGAGAATTCGTGGCGCTGACAAGTGCGTTGGAGTTAAGGTTTGGGGAGCAGCATCTAAAGGATTACAACAGACTGCAATTGAAAGTTAGACAGCAGAAGGCCAATGAAACTCTTCAAGAATTGGCATCGGATATAGAAAGACTGTCGCTCCTCGCTTTCCCAGACTGTCCCTCGGACGTACGAGATAACCTGTCTCTTCAGTATTTCGTGGATGCCATCAAAGATCCCGACATACAGCAAGCTACCAGGATGTCAGACAGCAAAGATCTGAAGTCCACCCTCGTCTATGCCATGAGAGTAGAAGCCGCACAGCAAGCTTCTAGAAAAGATCGGCGTTTCGTACGTGGAACATTGGCAGACGATTCCTCTGAACTTTTCACGAAGAAGTTTCAAGAACTGGAAAACAAGATGGAGCGAATTATGAGAAATATTCCTGGCTCAAGGGATCGAAAAACTAGAGTGGTTTGTTGGCTCTGCAACCAGGAAGGACATTTCAGACGTGATTGCCCTGAATTGGACAGGAGAGGGGACAGACCCTCGTCCGAACCTCAGCATTTAAACTAAAGAGCGGCTATCTCGCGAGGCGGAGGTCGCCGTGTAGAGCAGGTGGTGCCCCACTCAGCCTCTATCACATCTCATCCCTTCAAGGAGGAAACCATGGTTTATTCGTGGAGGGCAAGATCAATGGAACTCCCTGTCGTCTAATAGTTGACTCAGGGGCAAATGTAACCATCTTACGGACGGATGTAGCCCGGCGCCTGGACAGCCAACCTCTTTACACGGCGCCTTCAGTTTCACTACAAACTGTGACTGGTGACAAAATTTCTGTGCATGGGAAATTAAATGTCAACATCTCTTTTGGATTTCACACCTACACTCACACCGTTTACGTCGCTGAAATTATTGACTCATGTATTCTGGGATTGGACTTTTTAAAGAAAAATGGAATTACTTTGAATTTCGAGAAAGGCGAGCTTCAAACAGGGAAAGAAGAAGTTCCATTGTTCGGTTTGGACTCGGAAGAGCCGTGTGCATATCGAATAGTAGCTCTTGAAGACATCACCATCCCCTCCATGACAGATTTGGTTGTAAAAGGTTCAACAGAGCTCTCGAAGGCCTTCCGATTTGGAGTAACGGACTTCCCATCAGCGAATAGCGTCCCGAGAGGAGTGCTAGTAGGAGCGACGCTTGTGGATCTCTCTCAAGAGGTGGTGCATGTGAGAATGGCCAACATTGGTGATTCTAAGAGAGTTATCAAGAAAGGAGAAGAAATTGCCACTTGCACACCTGTTACAAGCATCGAACGAGGATCGAAGGAGCTTCCAACCGCACCACCCGCGGATTTAGTGGACCAGCTTCTCGAGGACTCTCGGTTGGAAAGAAGGCAAGAGAAGATTGTCGGAAACCTTATAAAAGAATTTCAAGACATTTTCTCCATGTCATCGAAAGATGTAGGAAGAGCAGAGCTTACTCAACATCGAATCGATACTGGGACCCATTTACCTATTAAACAACATCCTCGAAGACTTCCTTTCGCAAAACAAGAGGAGGTCGGGAAACTGTTACATGAAATGGAAGATAATGGAGTTATCGAACCCTCCTCAAGTCCATGGGCCTCTCCAATCGTACTCGTTCGAAAGAAGGATGGTTCCACCAGGTTTTGTGTGGATTACAGGAAACTGAACGAAATTACGAAAAAGGACAGCTACCCTCTGCCAAGAATTGATGACACTTTGGACACTCTATCAGGGAACCAGTGGTTTTCGACTTTGGATTTGAAGAGTGGATACTGGCAAGTGGAGATACATCCCGACGATCGTGAGAAGACTGCCTTCACTACCGGCCAAGGATTATGGCAGTTTCAAGTTATGCCGTTTGGCTTGTGTAATGCACCGGCTACGTTCGAGCGACTAATGGAGACTGTGCTTAGAGGACTTTCCTACGAGACCTGTCTGGTATATTTGGACGATATCATTATCACCGGGCGGAGTTTTGATCAACACTTGCAAAATGTGAAGAACGTGTTCTTGAAGCTTAGGGAAGCCCACTTGAAACTTAGCCCATCAAAATGTAAGCTCTTTAGGCGGAAAGTCAGTTATCTCGGACACATCATCTCATCCGATGGAGTAAGCACAGATCCAGCCAAGATCCATGCTGTGCAAATTTGGTCTCGACCGCAAGACGTTCATCAATTGCGAAGCTTCCTAGGCCTGTGCACGTATTACCGTAAATTCGTGAAAGGTTTCTCCAAGATCGCCAGACCCTTGCATCGACTAACAGAGAGCAAGCAGAAGTTCCTATGGACTTCCGACTGTGACGACTCCTTCAATCAACTGAAGAACGCTTTAACATCCGCGCCTGTTTTGGCTTTTCCCGATGTTAACAAGGACTTTATTTTGGATACAGATGCCAGCAATGAGGGAGTGGGCGCCGTTCTTTCCCAGGAAATTGAAGGACAGGAGAAAGTCATCGCTTATTTTAGTAAGAGCCTGTCAAGATCCGAGCGGAACTACTGCGTCACAAGAAAGGAGTTACTGGCAATAGTAAAAGCCGTTGAGCACTTTCATCATTACTTGTACGGCCGAAAATTCCTTTTAAGAACTGATCATGCGTCTCTGACTTGGTTGCTGAATTTCAAGAATACAGAAGGACAAATAGCAAGGTGGATTCAGCGCCTGCAGGAATACGACATGGATATCCATCACAGAAAAGGAACGTTCCATGGGAATGCAGACGCTCTTTCTAGAAGACCATGTCCGGAGAACTGTCGATTTTGTTCCAATGCCGAGTCTAAGTTTGGGGTTAACACATCGGCCGTTCGGAAAATAACTACCAACTCAACTACTTCAGACTTGGACCCTTGGAGTGACCAGAATGTCCGAAAAAGTCAGGTCGAAGATCAAGACTTGAAACCTCTAATTGAATTCATGGAAGCAGCTACAGGAAAACCCAGTTGGCAGGAAATTGCACGCTATAGCCCAACAATGAAGAGATATTGGGCTATGTGGGACTCTTTGCACTTGAAGAAGGGAGTACTCTACCGTCGATGGGAGTCCGATGATGGCAAAAGCTTCCGGTGGCAATTAATCCTTCCAAGTTCTAGAGTTACCAACGTTCTAGAAGAACTTCACAGCAGTTCTACTGGAGGACATTTTGGTGTCACGAAAACTCTTCAGAAAGTCAGGGAGAGATTCTTCTGGGACAAAGCAAAATCCGACGTGGAGAAGTGGTGCAAGTCCTGTGATGCATGCAATTCACGGAAAGGACCGAAGACCCGAACTCGTGGAAAGTTGCAACGTTACAACGTAGGAGCACCATTCGAAAGAATTGCTTTGGACGTCTTAGGCCCCCTACCTCACACAACTAATGGCAACAAATACATCCTAGTTGTCATGGACTACTTTAGCAAGTGGCCAGAAGCATACGCGATTCCGGACCAGGAAGCCACAACCGTAGCAGAAGTTCTCGTACAGAACTGGATCTCCCGTTTTGGCGTACCCCTGCTGATACATTCTGACCAGGGGACGAACTTTAACTCTGCTGTCTTCACTGGGCTGTGTGACTTGCTCGACATGGAAAAGACTCGTACAACTCACCTGCACCCACAATCCGATGGAATGGTCGAACGCTTTAATAGAACAATTCTGAATCATCTCTCCTTGTTTGTTTCCAAGAACCAGCAAGATTGGGATCAGAACCTTCCACTGTTCCTTTTGGCCTACAGAAGTGCTACTCACGAGACCACCGGCTATACACCATCTCAAATGATTTTTGGAAGAGACCTTAGACTACCCTGCGATCTCCTCTTTGGACGACCACCGGACACTCCTTCCTCGCCTGTCCAGTATCTAGATGATCTCCAGGCACGTTTGGAAGCCGTACATCGGTTCGCCAGAGAAAGAATCAACATCATGACAGAGCGCATGAGGGTCCGCTACGATGCCAAGGCCACGGAACGTTCATTCCAGGAAGGTGACAAGATGTGGTTATGGAATCCTAAACGTCGGAAAGGACTCTCCCCTAAGCTCCAGACGAACTGGGAAGGGCCGTATGTGGTCCTTAAGAAGATCAACGACGTCGTGGTAAGGATTCAACGGACACCCTCCTGTAAACCTAGAGTTGTACATAACAATAGACTAGCCCCATATTATAGTAGAAGTGATTGAATTGCCTTTCCTCTTAAGGACTTCACTGCCCGGGACGTGCAGTCTTTAAGAAGGGGGAAATGTTGCACAAATTGTCTGTATATATTGTAAATAGTGACGTATTATTTCAAAATTCTATTGTAATTTATTTTTATCCAATTTTATTTAGTAATTAATAGCGATTATACAAGTTAGAAAAAGGTGGCAACACCTGAAGTAATCGAGAAGTTTCGAGAAATTTCTTTCCGATGAATTGGCTGGAAATTTCGAGAATGTCTCACGCGCTTGTATATAAAAAGACTGGAGAACGGGAAAGTTTTCAGATTGACTTCGGAGTTCGTTGAAAGCTGATCGCTTTGTTTACCTATTGGAGTGAGCTTGTATAATCGCTGAATTCGAAGTTATTTTTGTTGAAGCTTGTGTTGAAGCTCGAGAGTAATTAAACTGTTGCCTGTGAATAAATTTTGTGAGTTTTCTGAAGAGAGAATAAATATTTTTAAACCGTGAAAACTGTGCCATCATTGCCTCAGTGGAAAAATTCATAACAGTATTTTATTAGGTGTTCAACACAACCATGTTTAGAAAAAAAAATTCTTTTACAAGAAAGAAATGATAAAAAAAGAAAAGAAAAAATTTAATGATTTTCTTGTTTTTCTGTTTTTTATCTTCCAAGTAGTACTTGCGGTATTTAAAGTAGCAGTGTTTTGCACAGAAGAAGAAGAAGAAGTCGCAATAAATAGACAAAAAACACAATTTTTTTAAAAATCCTTTATAGGTATTGTCGATTTTAATGCTCAGTTGCAATATTTTATAGCTCAAATCGTTTTCATAGTGCTTGACCACTTTTAAAAAAAGAACATCCACTCCGAACTATTTAGGGGTTTATTCGTAATTCGAATAGCCTATAGAAGCTTTTGTAAAAGCGGCCTTTTAGTGATTGTGATAGTACAGCCCCAAAATTTTGATAGACTCTGTATTGTCATCGACATCAAATCAATCCAGTTTCAGACGACATCAAGCCAAAAGTTTCAGCTCGATTGGATGAAAGCAAAAGTGTGTTAATTAGTCATTCGAAATGAAAATAGTGGTGTGATAAAGTGGCATTTTAGTGAAAGTGGCACTAGGGGTATAGTGGGGCCAGTCAGCATCGGTACAGGCCACCTATCATTTTTTGAGAACTGGTACGACGTAAGGCAAGTTTTTTTGAACTTGTAATCAATAATAACTCATAAATCTTTTTACAATGTAGTATTGTTACGAATTTCTGTATATTTGTAAATATTCCGTAGTATTGGTTATGTAAAAAGAAAAATTTATGTACATTTCGCATAAGGCAGTGCAATAGTTCGTCTTTACTTTGCTTCCCTGCAGTGTCTATTAATGCTTGATAACGAGTTTTACAGAGATAACGCTGGGAAGCGAGTTTTACAAGGAGCAGGGCATTTAACATTATAGTAATGGCAATCTCGCCAAATTGGCGAGATAGAGCCAAATTGGCGACTAATTTTTGTCGCCAAACTTGGCGACCATTTGGCAACATTTTCGGTCCCAATGTACATGTATAGGACTTTTCGACTACGATCTGGAAAGTCCTCCAAATTTCTATCTCTTGAAGTTTCACGAAGGTTTAACTTTCCTATATAATTCGGCCAAGAGAGCGGGGGAGTTAGTTGAGTCAGTTAGTTGACTGAAATTACTGAGTTGAGATACTGAGTTAGCTGTCTCTCAGCGAGCATTCAAAGAGTTCCGAAAGTGAACTGTATTGCATTGTCTTTTGCAGTGATTTTAGCAGTTGTGTTGTCAAGTTTTTAACTGCTGTTTTGTGCTCTGTTGAGGTGAAAAGAGCTGTATTGAGTCTACTAGAACGAGAAGTTCTGGAGTTGTAAGAGAATCTGTGAAGGGTTATATTGGAATAAAATTCTGCAAGTTTTGATCTGCTTTGGTTTCAAATCTTTCGAACCCATCCACGCAACAGTATTATGATATGAGTTAGTTAGAAAATGAATACGTAATGTCTGCTTATTAGGATGGCGACAATTGGATTAATTAGCCGTCCGTAAATTTGAATGCCACACACGAATACAAACAAAACTGAAGATAGTACAAAGTATTTTTAAAATACAGAAAAGTAGTTATTTCTTCCAAGTTAGAGAAATAGGGGGGGGGGGGGCGGAATCAAAAATGGAACACGTAAGTAATATAGGAAATGCTCATTTTAAAATATATACCAAGGTCCAATATCTGATGACTAACAATAAAATCTAAATATTTTCCCGGAATGGAGAAGTTGCGTATTTTTTTAAAATGGTAAAAAGCAATAAATTTTAATGAAGAAAGCAAAGCTGATTCAGAATATGTAAGTTATATTGCGGTTAAAAATTTATTTCATTAAATATCGAAAGAAAAAAATCGTAAAAACAGTGGAATCGTGACGTAACCGAAAAACGTTTTATCGTTAGCTGGTTAGATATGACGTCATAATCCGTTGGAACATTTTATCCTTCATTTTGTTTACCTACGAGCCTACGACGACCTACGAATTTATAATAGGAGCTGATATTCATGGCGTAAAATCTGAAAGGTAGGTACACATTTTACAAACAGTTTTTCATTTGTCTTTAACTTGATTGAATATGACTTATTTTTTTTTTGTAAGTTTTTATTTTGAATTGCCATTCCATCCAGTTAAAATGCAGAACATTGCAGTGACAACTCGCCAATATTTTCGGAGCTCAAAATCTTACATACTTTACGAACTATTCGAAACGAAACGCATATTTACCAAGAAATTGTATATTCGATTAAAATTCACGTTCAAGAACCATCATTTTATTCTTGTACAAGTCATTCTTATACAAGTTAATTTGATTCTTGCACAAGAACCAAATGACTTTTTCCTTGTTCATAAATGTTTTTGTGCTATTTCGAAAACTTTAAGTCCGTTTTTCGACAAATCTTCACTCCTAAGAAAGTTATAAAAACATTAGTTTTCCATAGTATAGTTGTATCCAGTATTTTTAAAATCAAATTTTCAAATTGATGGATTCAAATAGTAGAACTTTCCACATTTTTTAATAATAAGTGAAATGTCTGTAACTTGGCGTGCTATGTAAACAATTGCCATGAAAATCCAATAGAGTAAAAAAAAAAAAGTTTGCCATTATTTTTAATATAGCGTTTTTTTTTTTTTTTTTAGTTCAGATTAATTTATATTCCGCTAAAAATTTTACTTTCTTATTTTCAAGAACACTTGTTACATCTTTGAACAACTTGTACACCTATTATTCACAAAGTTGGCGACATTTAATACTAAAAAAAATAAAATGGATCGTTTTAACAAATTCTTCCAAATTGTCAAAGCAGAATAGAAACCAAATAGAATTTAATTTTGTTTATACATTTAATTTAATTGTGTTTGTATATTCCTGATCAATTAAAACGCTGATCCAATTTTCTTTGACCTACTTTTTAAAAATAATAATTTTAGTTTAGTAAAAACAGTCGGGCGGCGATGTTCACATACAGTCAGCTAGGAAGAATTCTTATTAACTTGAAAGGCTTAAAAAGCATCTATTTTTTATTATTTTTTCTCATATTTATTTCATGCCCTGCTGTAGATGTATTTTTATTTTGCATTCGTCTTTAACAAATTACATATACTCAAGCTCTCACAAGCATAGGCAATGGTTTAGTTTCTGGTGAAGTAAATATAGCTTCTGCCATTACATAGTTAATACAATATTTATATTTTATTCGGGATGATTTTAAATAACAAATGGATTATAAGAAGACAATCGATTTTTTATATGTTTCCACAATGCAAAAATTAAAAAAAAAAGAGCCATAAAATAATTCTATTACTGTGAATTTATCAGAAAATGTTAAGTCGAACGAACCCCATTGTGGTATTTTTTTACTTTAGCTCTATCAATTTATATTTTCATTAAAAAAAACCGATTCAATACTTTTTTTAAGTATTAGGTTTCATTCAGAATTAATATAAAACAAAAATATAGTATAGCAGTGATGTCGATGAGATAACAAACTTGTAAATGGTTAAGTATTTACGATTGCAATAATACGAAACGGTTTAAAGAAACAACTTTATTAGTTAATACGCCATTCTCCAAAACTCAAACTGCTATCTTAAAATCTATAGAACACAACTACCAAGGTAAAGCGCTAGGATATCTAGTTGTGACGGCACGAGGATATATTCATCCAGCTAGAGATGCACGAGGATATATTTATTCTGCTACAGACTCCCCCTCTGGGTCCGAAGTCGTCCCGACCAGGAGCCAGACACAGAAATGTTCTTGTGATCTTATTTTGGTGAAGGTGAAAATCTGATGGTGAAGGAATCTGGTCTGAAGGTGAAGGAATCTGGGATTGCAGCTTTCTTTTTAGGCCGTCCGCGTTTTCGAAGAGGTACTTCTGGCTGAGAATCTTGACCTTGGTAAGGACACAGTGCTGAACTATGATAAGTACCTAATGGCACATCAAGGTTGTCTTGATTACCCACTTCATATGTTGTTGGAGATTTTTGAGTCAATATTACATATGGTCCGTCTCTTCTCGGCATAAACTTCGATGTTTTTCCATGTTTCTTGTTGCTTAAATGATGTGATGTAACCCATACCATATTGCCAGGAACGTAACGAGGTCCTTCTTTTCGAGATTTATCAGCATAGTCTTTCCGACGATCCTGCTGTATCTCTACCCTCTCCCGAATTCCTTTCAATGTCTCAGCAAATATTTTAAGGTAGGGTGTTATTTCTGGGACAAAGTTATCATTCTGAATGATGGCTCTTAGATCACGAGAAACATCATCAGGAGTCCTCATTTCTCTACCAAAATGTAGGTAAGCAGCAGTCTGTCCTGCACTTTCACATTTCGACGAGTTCATGGCAAACCGAATGGAAGGCAACCGCTCTACCCAAGTGCTGTGGTCATTACCGACCAATATCGCTAGGCGCGGCTTTAGATCCCGGTTTTTTCTTTCGACAGGATTTGCTTGAGGGTGATAGAAGGGAGTAAGACTCTGTTTTATGTCAAGGAAATACAACAGTTGTTGCATTATAGCGCTTACGAATTGCGCACCATTGTCACTAATGACACGACGGCTGAGCCCATATCGAAGAAAAACTTCATTCAAGAGCGTAAGCGCACACTCTTTTGCTGTGGATGTCTCAAGGGCAAACAGTTCAATCCATCTGGTGGCGCAGTCTTCGACTATGAAAATCCACTTTTTCCCTCCTTCAGGTAATGGACCAAAGAAGTCGATGGCAATGGTTTCAAACCTTTGGGAATACACAGGTGTTTGTAATAAACCTGAAGGCTTTTGGTTAGAAGCTTTGTATCTACTACAGTCAGGACAGTTCTTTACATACTCGGCAATAGTTTTGCGCATTCCAGTCCAATAATATCGAGTAGCTATCCGTTGAAAAGTTCCTTCTATACCATAGTGAGAAGCAGTGGGAGCGTCATGGTGCTCTTTCAACACCAACTCTTGTTCATGGGAGGGAACAACTAACTGAGCATCTTCCGATTCTGAATCTGGAGAGTACCGGTAAAGAATTCCATTATTCATTAGCTAACCCCGTCCAGTCCATCTGGAAACATCTTTATCTTTTCCTTCAAAACTTTCAATGATATTCTTTATGTCATCATCTTTCAGCTGTTCAGTTCGTATCTCTGCTGGAAGTCGAGTAGGAAAGTCGGCAACAACCCTACATAGGTCACAAACTTCTTTGGATTCATCATGGCAAGTTGGACGTGACAGCATGTCAGCCATAACATTACATTTACCCGGAATGTAAGTCATCTTAACGTTGAATGACTGTAACTGCAAGGCCCATCTGGCAAGTCTTCCAGAAAGAGATTTCAGACTCATGAGCCACTTCAACGGTTGATGGTCAGAAGCAACTGTAACTTCCGATCCATCGATATAGCCTCGAAATTTGTTTAGAGCCCATATGACAGCTAAAGCTTCCCGCTCTGTAGTAGAGTAATTTCTCTCAGCAGAGGTCAACAGACGACTTGCATATTCTACAGGGTGCTCGTCCACACCTTGTCCTTGTAAAAGAACAGTTCCAAGGGCGTAACTACTAGCATCTGTTCTCAATACAAAGGGTTTGTCTTCTTGCACTTGTGAAAGCACAGGAGCTGTGATGAGTCGTTGTTTCAATTCTTCAAAGACAGTTTGCTCTTCTTTACCCAATTTCCAAGTAGCATTCTTTTTAGTCAAGTTACTCAATGGTCTGGTAAATCAGAGAAATTCTTGATAAATCTTCTGTACCAAGAGCAAGACTGCAAGAAAGATTGTAGCTGTTTTACCGTCTTAGGTGGAGGAATGTTCATGACAGAAATTGTCTTCTCTGGATCTACTTCTAATCCGGAGCTTGTGATCCAGTGTCCAAGAAATTTGACTCGTGAACATGCAAAGTTACACTTCTCCCTGTTAGCACATAGTTTGAAAGTCAAAAGTCTCTGAAATACCTTCCGAAGATCAGCCAGATGTTGTTCAAAGGTTTCAGATAAAACGATAATGTCATCTAAGTATGCCAAAGTTAATACGTCAGTTAGCCCACTTCGGAAACGATCGGCGAGCTTCTGGAATGTGGCTGGAGCGTTTCGAAGTCCCATAGCCATACGAATGAATCTAAAAGACCCATACGGAGTAACGAATGCTGTTTTATCTCTGTCAGCAGCAGCGACATTAACTTGATAATATCCTGAACGATGATCAATTGTCGACATATATGGAGTATGCTTGGCTGCATGTAGCAAATTGTCCATTCTTGGCAATGGATAGGAATCAGGAACTGTAATCTCGTTCAGCTTCCTGTAGTCAACGCATAGTCATATGCTTCCATTAGGCTTTGGCACAAGCACGACTGGAGCGGCGTATGGCGACTCACATTCTTCAACTCCTTCTGTCAATAATCGATCCAGTTCTTTTCGAAGAATATCTTTCTTTGGTGGAGGAATCCTATATGGAGGTACGGCTACTGGTGCATGTGTACCGGTATCAATGTGATGTTCTATAAAAGGAGTGGCTTCTCCCCCTGGACGAAACACATCATCGAAATCCTTCAATACAGAGTTCAAAGCGTCTCTTTGCTCTCCGGTCAATTGCTGACCCTCTTCGTCACGTAGAGAACACGGATTGATTTTGAAACAAGGTGGAGACGTTAAAGTTGGAACACTCTTTTCAGATGCCAATTCATAACATTCATGGGGTCTGTCATTGTAAAACCATACATGTTCTTTTAGGTTTAAAACAACTCCAGCTTCTTGTAGAAAATTGATGCCCAATAATGTTCGATTTTCTTTTGCATCTGGAAGAACAATCAACTTGATTTGGAACGCTCTTCCTTCAAGTTCAATGGTAACAACAGCAGTGCTTACATTCACCGTAGATTTATGTCCATTAGCCATGCTCATGACTCGTTGTTCAGGTTTGAATTGTACTCCTTGTTCTAAAAGAAGATGATGTAGCATCTCTCCTGCAATACAGTGGCTTGCTCCGCTGTCAGCGCATACGATCCCATATATTCCATTAATTGAGACCTTCAAGTTAGCAACTTGAAAAGGTGCACAGGATTGGAGTTGAATGTTTCCGAAAGAGGCTTCCCCATCATTTCTTGACTTGGTGCAGGTTGGACATTTGGATTTGATAACGCCTGGTGATCCACATTCATAGCACTTAAAAGTATTTCCTTCATCGGTCTGGAACATCGGCTTGTCCTTCTCGTGTCTTCTAGAGTTGCAGTTATTCTTAAAAGACTTTTGTCTAACGGTATCATCGCTAGATTGGAAATGTAGACTCTTGTTTCCAACAGGTTGATCTTCTTTCTTCGTAGTTTTTCGAAGACTGCAGTAAGCATCCAATTTGTCTGCAAGCTCACTTGGAGACACCCATCCAGTCCATTCATCTAAGAAGTGGTCTCTGAAATCCGGAGGAGCTTTTTTCTTGATTTGATCGGAAATTATCAGATCCTTTAAACTGCAAAAATCTTCGATCCTTAACTCACAAAGCCATCCTTCGAAGTAGCTTCTTATTTCGAAATAAAAATCCCGCCAAGTGCTTTCCTGTCTTTTCTTGTGTTGGCAGAAAAGTTGCCTAAACTTTTCAGCAGAAAGTTTGAATCTCTTCAAAAGCATCTGTTTGACATTCGTGTATTCTTGTGACGTTTCTTCTGATTCTCTAGCTATTAATGTAGCCACTTCACTTGGCAGTGATCCGATTAGTAGGGTACACAATGTGTTTCAGGGACTTGCAAGAATTTTAGCTGTCTCTCGAATAGATTAAAAAATATTGCCATGTCATCTTCTTTGGGATTATAACTTGGAATAAGCCTCTTTAAATCAATTCTTTGTTGATCATATTCTGTGTGAGGGACATTTGCAGATGGTGAAGCACATTTTTGAATTTCGAGCTGTATTCTTAATCTTTCTAGCTCATACTCTTCTTTTCTGCGAGTTTCCTCAATTTCAAGTTCTTCTTTTCTGCGAGCTTTTTCAATTTCAAGTTCTTCTTTTCTGCGAGCTTTCTCAATTTCAAGTTCTTCTCTTCTTAAACGATCATCTATTATAGTGAACGAATTCAGTGTCGTAGTTCCGTGAATTAATTATCAAATTCTTCAGCTCAACTACCTTTAAATCTGGACTCGGATCTTCACCCAATTCTTGTGCCAACAGCTTAAGATCCTCTTTCTTTCCACGCCCCAAAAATGCCATAGCGAGATTCAAATCTTAAATGCACTTCAGAATTAACCGATAAAGACCAGCCAATTTGTTTACTTGAAAAATGATAAACAATATCAGAAACCACACTCGGGATTTCTGAAACAATAACTTCAAATGCGAAAAAGAAATATCGCCAAATTCTCTTTATGATCCGGATGATCCAAAACCTTTAATATTCAACTCGGGTCGAGTAAATTGCTTTCAAATTATTCCTCTGGGTGAGTAATAACCGAAAAATTATAAGGTTTAACTTAAAGTAGACTAGATATAACCTCCAACATTCAAATAAAATAACACTTGTCTGTTCCGTTCATTTTCATCACCGACACATTGACTCTTCTCTGGGTAGTTTTCGTATGTTTTCGAGCTCCTGGTTTGGGCGCCACTTTATAGCAGTGATGTCGATGAGATAACAAACTTGTAAATGGTTAAGTGTTTACGATTGTAATAATACGAAACGGTTTAAAGAAACAACTTTATTAGTTAATACGCCATTCTCCAAAACTCAAACTGCTATCTTAAAATCTATAGAACACAACTACCAAGGTAAAGCGCGAGGATATCTAGTTGTGACGGCACGAGGATATATTCATCCAGCTAGAGATGCACGAGGATATATTTATTCTGTTACAATAGGAATTAATATTAAATTCAATTCCAAACTTAAGAACTATATTTTTTCTACACATTTTTAAACTGTACGAACACTTTTGGGAATCACTGTATATCATAGAATTTAAAAATAATTAGGTCATTATATAAAACCAAGAGTAATAGGTGTGCTATTATCACATCAAAATGATCTTCACAAACGTGTCGAGAACTTTTTGCAGAAACATTGTCTCGTTTCATGACTTTACACCACTTCTTGCGGATATCTGCGTGTTTAGCAACACTGATAAATAATGAGGAACTTTCACGTTTTTTGATTTTATTTTTAAATAAAAGTAGAGAAAAAATCATGAAAAACAATACCATTCTTTCAAAAATTTGAGCTCGGATAGATAGTTAAAAAAAATATTTAGTTTTTCACTTTGCGATTTTCGGGAAAAAGCCACTTTTACGTGAAACGTCAACGCGCAGATAATGAACCAGTCTAAAACCTGTTTTAGACCAGGAATGAGTGGTTTCTTCTTCGTTTTGCGACATTATCTCTGCGTAACCACGTCACGGTTTTTTCATGTGTTTTTGGTCACGTGACTTTTGCTTTCATTTCGGCTAATTTCAAACTCAATTTTTGATCAATTGAAAGCATAAATATAAAAAATAATTGCACTGCTCAAATATATTCGTTGGATAACACTAGAAAATACAAAAAATATTTATTTTCCTCACTTGTGCAAGTTCCTCATTTAGCAGCTTTGGAAATTGAAGAATTCTTACAAATCGGGATGAGGCAATGTTTGTTCGCTGAATTTGATGACATAATTTTAAATCGATTAAAAGAATACAAGATTACAAAATTTAAAAAAAAAAAAAAAAAAAAAAAATGCGCTATAGCAATGCGAATAAATTCACGATACTTTCAAAGACCGCGCGAAGCCAAAGTCGGATTATGACGTAGGGAGACGTTACAGCTAAGCTAATCTTGTTTTTGCCGCGCTTTTAAAAGTGGGAAATTAAAACGGGTATAACTCGAGAAATATTGAACGGATTTCAAAACTTTTTCCTGTTTTGGTTGTCTTACATTACTTTTAATAATAAAAAAAAAAAAAAAAAAAATGCTCAACTTGTCCATTGAGAGAACATACAAATGATACAAAAAAGAATAAATTAATAGCTATAGATAAGTGGCACCTGAAAACCACTTCTCGATTGCAATAAATCCGCTATAAAAAACCGAGTTTAGGAAATAAACATGATGTTTAAAATAATAATAAAAATAATAATAATAATAATACGCAGTGTAACATTGAACCGGAGTTTCAAAATAGCATTTGTGCTTTTATATACTTGGAATTAACGCGTTTTTTACAATTTTATTGTAATTTTCAAAAGCCAGGGAGGTGAGTGCAACTCCTTGTACCCTCCTGGTGGCATCCATGATTATGAAGTGTATGGCAAACTGGTTGATTAATGGTAAAATCAGGCGCGTAGTCAGGGAAGGGGATATCGTGATATATCCCCCCCGCCAAGTGGTGGCGCTAGGAATTGCCCGACGAGGGGGCTATCCAACCCCGATGGGGGGGGGGGGGGGCTAAAAAAAATTTGAAAAAACTTAAATAGTTTAAAATAAACTAAAATTCCATTAATTATGAGCCGATGGCAGTTTTGCAGTGTAATCAGAACATGTTAAGATTTTAGTAACACAAAATGTTATGTAAAACAAATAATTCATACTGTAGTAAAAGAAGGCAAATTTAAATTCATCAAAAATTGGTAGTTACAGCCAGAATTTGAAATGATTAAACTTTTTAGGAAACTTTTCTGTAAAAAGAAAATCTTATTTTTTCATATTAGATGGAAATTATATGTTAATATTCGAACAAAGTAATGTATCCTAGAACAATCAAGCCTAATAAAACTTTTTTCAAAATTGTTATTACATATTATATTATAAAACTTATAGCAATAAAACAAAGCTTAACTCAAAATGGGATTCATTGTATGTCATTAATTTATGTTAAATAAAATCCAAAATTTCAAATTTCTGACTCAGTAAAGAAAGAAGAAAAAAAAAAAAAAAAAAAAAAATTCCACCTTGTAGCAAATATTTTTTGCAAGAAACAAAAATTTCAGCCTGGAAAGCAAATAATTCATTCTAAACTTCTAATATTCAAATATTTTTACGTTTTAAAGCACTTTCAATTTTAAGAAACTAACATATATCTTATTAATTTGAAGAAAAAAATCTGTTGGATGAAAATAAAATAAAAAATAATGAAAATAACGTTTGTTCACTGTTCCCTAAATCCAAATGTTTCATTCAAAATTCAATAAAAAACTTTTTAAAAAACGTTACTTTTAGTTCATGCAAAACATTTTTTTTTTTTCATAAACTTTAAAAGCAACAATATTGTCTAAAAATAGGTTAACGGCTTGAATCAAAATGTTTAGTTAACATTGGTAATTGTTTTATAAAGATTTATAATTTAATTTGTCTAGAAAGTGTACCAAGGCAAACGATTACATTTTAAATTTGAAAAAATTACATCATTAAAAAAATGCTTATAAACTCCAGAGTATTAAATTTTTTTTATTATTTTTACATAATTAATAGATTTATAAATATCTAACAACAAATTCTGTGAAAAAAGTTTATTTATATGTTGAGAATTAAATAATTTAATAGGATATATTAAATTTGGATGTAAATACGAGTTTTAAATTTTGTCGATGTCATAGGTTCAATCCGAATCCAAAGAAACGAGTGCAGAATGAATGAAAAGATCCAAGTTGACTAACATTTCTGAAAAAACGTTATCAGAATGATTGTCTGGTGTCTATAGCCCCCTAGTCGTTTCTTGACGTTCTTTTTTCTTTCTTTTTTTTTTTTCGGAATAGTTCACAGACACAATTAGCCAGTCCCCCAATCTCATAACGAAAAAAGCCGCCTTCATCCAGATCCCTGGTCATTATCCTGACAAAAAAGCACACACACACAAAGAATCTTATCAGTGCAAATCAATTCCCATCGACTTCAAGCTTTTATTGATGTCAGTGTCCATTCGATTTTTAAATGGTCAGCCCACCCCTATTTAGCCATAGGGCATATTTACTGCCCTTACAATGCATCCCTCGCTTTTAAACTCATGGACAACCCGTTGTGATTGCTTGAAGCACATTTTCAGAACTATCCCTTCTATTCATGGAATTTTGAACATGTGTGTGAGCATGTTGTCGCTTTTTCTTCTAAATCTCCGCGAATTTCAGTGGCTTACCAGGAGTTGTCGCATGTTGCAGTTTTGATCTTTGCTTTTCTACCTCATCCCTCCTCACACGATTAATGAAATATGATGCATTTTTACAGCGAATTATTAATTACAGAAACAATGAGTAAATGCAATGCTAAAACTTGCAATACATAAGAACTAAATGATTGGGAAATTATATAACCATGCGCAATTGTATTTTATTCATTTAAGAGAATTTCGGGAAAATATGAAATTATATTTTATTTTGATGGCCAAGCAATTTATTTGAGTATAGATAAATAAATTTGAGATAGATTGATAAATTACTATTATTAGTACGGAATTAATAGTATTTTGTATGCATGAAAGGGGTATGTAAAGTGACTTTTCCAAAAAAAAAAAAAAAAAAGTCTGTTTGAAGTCTCTTTGTTGATTTTTGTGCTATCTCTGCATACAGAAAGGACTTGTGATGTTTGATAATACAAAAATTAATATTTTGACTCAAAACATAGCGATAAGTTGACATGACATGATGTCATGAGAAACAATATATGGTCATGCATACTCACAACATACCAAATATAATAAGTTGAAATTTGTGTGTGAGCTGCGTGTCATTGTTTAAACTATTTTTTAGTATGATTTTTCTTAAAATAATTATGTAAAAATACTATAAATTAGTTATCAGTGAATTTACAGGTTTTTATGAGACATAAGGTCCAAAACCAAATTGACTGTAAATAAATGTTTCTGTTTTGTGTTTGTTATTAATTCTTTTTCTTTTATAATTTCTAACTACTTATGTCCAAATAAATTGTAACCCTTTAAAAATCTGACGGCCATTCCTTAAACAAGCTGCAATGCTTGTATTAAAAATATTTGTTTTTATATGTTGTAAATATTTTACTAGTGTTCGTATAATATATCATTTAAATTTATTTATGGCTTTGTTATCCTCATCCCTGTCGTACTGAATAAATCATCTTTTTTTTTTCAATAAGGAATCAATGGAATACCATTTCATCAATGTTATGTATTTAAATCAAAACCACAATTCATTTCCCACCGAAATTCTCAAGTTAACCCATGACATAAACTGTGTTAACACAGAAAAATATATAAAATTTATATTACATATTGGGCAAATAGATTATCTCGTCGGGGAAATTAAGAATTTCGTTGGAAATAAGTTGTGTTTTACAATTTACGATCATAACTTTTGAAAAATTGTGTTAAAATTTCTCCTTAATAATGCTATATAATAATTACAGAGCACATACTGTGTGTAGGCATGTTATATCGTCGGGGAAATTAAGATTTTCGTCGGGAAAGTAGAGTTTTAAATCTAAGAACACAACTTTTTTGAAATTTTATCAAATTACAATATTTTATACCATTAATAAAAAAATATGATTTATTCAGTTTCTTTACCGAATTCTTTACTCCGACAAGTAAAACTGCTTCATCACAGAATCCCATCGGGGAAATTTAAAAAATTGTCAACTTAACAACACAAGTTAGATTTTAATAGTAATTGTCATTAGAAGACCACCTCTACATTCGTTTTATTGTAGTACATCATCATGCCCAGATATCAAATATGTACAATACTGCAACATTTCAAGACTAAAATCTTACCTTAAGGTTAATGACATTCCAAAAAAAAAAAAAAAAAAAAAAAAGTGTGTAGTTTTATATGAACAAAAATAGCTCAAAAGTGTGTGAATTTCCTGAGATAACTTGTCACCGAATATATCTAAATTCTAATCCGATATCACTCCTTGAAGCCAAGATATGAACTTCTCATGACGTTACTATACGGAATCGCTCTTTTTGTCAAACTTCTGGTTGAAATAGCTGATTAAATTCTACGTAATTCTAGGTTAAGCTTAAGAAATTGCAAATTGATTTCAAGTCACCATTTTTCCTGTACTTCTGTCTTGTCGTTGAATTTTTGTATGATCTGCTACCTTTCATTTGTCAAATCACACGTGTCTAATAATTGTAAATTTACCTAGGAATTCTGATCTTGTACAGACGGACAAAGACAAACCGCCAGAGCCATAATACATAAGTTCCTCAGAACATAATACAGTAAAAACCCGATTATCCGAGTTTCCGCTTTAAGCGAGCCAGATAATATTTCTTTAATTTTTTTTTTGCACCTGATATTTTCCTTTGTCAAAACTAGTACCGAAAAAAATTGGTACTTGATCTCTCAAACACTCAAGAAAACAAAATGTTTACATTCCTTTTCATTGTATGACACTGCTCCTCCTATCGAGTCGCTCAAGGTCTTAAGGCTTAAGTAAGAGAACTCTTTAAGCATTACTATATTATTAATTGCATGTGGTTTACCTATAGTATAACATTTGTACTTGTCAAAACATACATTTAAACCGATACGATTTATTTTATTTTTAATTTTCGCTTTAGCCGAGTTTTTCGGTTATCCGAGTTGGTCTTGGTCCACATTAACTCGGATAATCAGGACTCTACTGTAGTATAGTGTATAAACTAAAAAGATGATTTATTCAGTTATCCAACAATATTTTTATTTTTAACCAAGGGATAACTCTTTTAGAGTATACTATGTAACTTTAATAAAACATGTGTTGAAACAGTTTATCATGTCGGGGAAATTGTAATTTTTGTCGGGAAATGAGTTGTGGTTTAAATTTAAAAGCGTAACTTTTGTTAAATTTTTATCGAATTGTCTCCCTAATAAATAAAAAAATAATAATTATAATAATAATGATAAAAAAAAAAAAAAAAAAAAAAACGAGGATTGCTCAGTTTTTTTAATAAACTTATAATTTCCACGACATAATGAACTATTTTAACAAAAATATAATATATAAGATTAATATAGTATGCGTTAAAACAGTTTATCCTGTCGGTAACATTAAAAATGTCGTTGGAAGATAGGCTGTGGTTTCAATTAAAGATCATTATTTTTTGTTGAATTTTATCAAATTGTCTCATCCATAAAAAACATTATTTGTTTTGTTTCCCAACGACTGTGTGAAAACAATTTATCCAGTCGGGAGTTATCAAGAATTTCTTCATGAAACGTGTTGTGGTTATCGTGTGGTCTAGGGTTGTGAGGTCTATTGTGTGGGTTGTCGGGAATACAGATAGGGAGATTGTATTGCTTAGTGTTGGACATTCAATCATAATTTTCAGTTTAACATGCTGGTGTCAGACGACGACCTATAGGATTGTGGCAATGAGGCTTGCAAACTATTAACTCTCTTCGATTCTTAAAAATTGTGTTAATGCAAAAAAAAAAAAAAAAAAAAATGTCCTTTCTATCCCCCGACGAGAAGCTCCACCTCTGCCGCCGACCCTCCGAAATCACAAAATATCTTTTAACTTTTACAAATTTTGGATGTCTTGTTGCTGTACTAAACTTCAACTTAACTAGACATCACTTAGACGGTAGATCGTGACAGTGCTCATAGGTATTTAATCCATTTTGGCGGAGTGAAGACATAATTATCGCCAAACCTTATAGCCTTTTGTTCTCTACAGGGTTGTGGTTTGGCGAACATTATGCTTTCACGCCGCCAAAATGGATTAAATACCTATGAGCACTGTCACGATCTACCGTCTAAATGATGTCTAGTTAAGTTGAAGTTTAGTATAGTAAGAGTTTTACCTCAGAAAAAGCAGTAGCAAATTATAAAATTATGCATGTTTTCGGGAGGGACTGGGGTTATATCCTCTTTCCGAAAATATATGTTTTAACTTTTAAGAAATAGTGTTAGCAAGTAATTTCGGTTGCAAATAAAAGTTTTACCTTAGAAAAGCAGTAGCAAATTAAAAATATATATTATGAGTGAAGCTAGCTTATTTACGCAGCAATGAACCGTTTACCGTGGGTGGTGGTTTCAGGGAGGTTCAGTTTTCATGGGGGGTAGCGGGATTTACTGCAGACACTTAGCTAGGGAGGGATATATTCCTTTCTCCTCGAAAATATATTTTAACGTTTAAGAAATTAGGGATATCTTGTTGCAAGTAAAAGAGTTTCCCTTCAGAAAAAGCAATAGCAGAAAGCAACCTATGTGCTTAACTAAACTTTCTGCAAATGTTTTGTGTGAAAGTAAATAAAATTTAGATTTTTTTTCTACTAAGAATAAATTATATGTCGGTCAGTAGCCCGTATATTTAATTAGCTAAATAATTAATTACATAATTAAGGGTATTTATGTGGGAGTAGACGATCAGAGAAGGGACACTTGTTGAGTGTAGAATCCAGCTTTAATGAATCCTTACTGCCTCTTATCTCATACTACATTAGGCACAAGCGCTTTTCTTACGTATATTCACATCGAGAATGTTCAGTGATCTGTCTCTCTTAGTGATGGGAAATTATGAATGACGATTAGTGAATCATTCGATTATTGAAATCATTCGATGTTTCCGATTATTCTGTTTTCATCGATTAAATAAAATCCTTTCATCGATTGAATGAAATTCTCGACACTGACCCCTGTCTAACGGAATAAGATGAATGATTTTCTCGACAATGTATGATATTTCCGACTAATTTTTCTCGACACCGATTATCTTCTCGTCAGACGATGCATATAATTTACAGATAAGGTCTTCTTTAGTCAAATAATTGGCCAGTTTTCCGTAACATTTCTTCTTAAACTTCCATTTCATTGGTTCATTCTGGAAATCGCCGTACTTTTCTGAAACTAAAAAGACATTTTGACACACTGCTCGATTATGAATACTTTTTAAACAACCTTCATTCACATTCAGCGATTAAGTAAAATCGTGGTTCGGTTTATGTCGGTTCTCGATTATTAAAATCGAACATTTTTGGAACGTGAGCCGATTTCCTCCTTGGCCGATTGTGAATGAAACCAAGAATTCATCTCAATTAGTATAATCGAACAGTTTTCACATTTCACCCGATTATTAATATTACAGACAATCGAGCACTTTCATGTCATGTTTCATCAACTCGATCTCGATAATAGAAAATCGCGTACTTTCAACTTGTAATTAGTGTTTGTTTTCAATGTTTACGTTTTAAAGCTTTTTTAAAATTTGAGTTATACATTCATGTGATGTGAATTCGATATTTTATTCTGCATTTTATGCATTTTGCTTGCCTACCGAACCGAAAACAAACGGGAAAAAATTAATATCTGCTTTCAAATATCTGAATCTAGGGTTTTGCAATTTATGTGTCATTATTGATTATACAGCTTTTAAAATAATGCCAAGCACTATCTTGTAAATATGACACTTTCTTAGGAATGAATCAAAAGATAGTACTATATTCTTATTTACGATTTATAAAGTTAATCGCATGTTTGCACTGTATTTGCTCATTCACAGTAACTTGTTTACATCTACTTTGATCAGAACTTATGCAATCTCATTAATTTATAAGAATGACTCTTTAAATGTTTCTCATCCAAAATCCTGTTAAACTTCAATAAATGTAAAACTATTTTGACCGAATCAGTGAATGAAATTATCAATCAAACATATCATGGTTGATTGTCAATAATTGGTGAATAAATATCCGATTATGAAAATTTGGCGTCCTTCAAACCTATTAAGATTGTTAGAAAAAGCGGTTAAAGTTTGTTATACGCCGCCCCCTGATTTTGCTCCAAGTATGGTGACCTGGTGCCTATATGGTTCTATTACAACTTGGTATCCATTTTGGCAAACCTGTAGTTCATTTCAGTAGTAGAGTCAATGCAACTTGGCGGCATTTTTCAAAGTCGTCAAAGGGGGAGGCGTATAAAACACATTCTAACCGAATATGCGATGAATTTAACTTGGTTAAAATTCCAAGTATGGCATTTTGCACCGAAGGTGATTGTCGCCAGCACATTTTTTAATAACAAGTGAAGTACATATGGTTGCCATTATTTGACACGGTACTGTACTTGGAAGTTTTACCTTTAGTCAACTTAATTGAATATTTTTCATACTTCATCCAATTAGAGACAATTGAGCACTTTTCACATATCGCGATTGCTGAAAATCAAATTATTTTTCTTAAGTGTGTCTGCTCATCATGCAAGTCGAGTATTCCGACTCGACTCGGAAAGTCAAGAACATAGACTTTTTTCTAGGGGAAACTGCTGCGCTGTTTAAAAAGAGAATTTTTCTGATAGTGTTAAGCAAAAAGCTTAAAAAATTATAACGTTTTCCTGAAATTCTTTTGTAACCCATAGTTAAAAGTCCAAGACACATATATAAAAGAACTCAAAGTGCACAAACAGTAAAACAATACAAAAATCACTCACCAAACCTAACTACAATCTGGCTAAAATGAAATACTTGAATCAACTTCTTGTTTTTATATATGTGTCTAACACTTGACGACATCTCTCGTTCTTTATAATAATTCTTAACTAATTTTTTTATGTTGAAATATAAAAAATCATAACCTCTTTTGAAAAATTTATCTTAAATATATATTGCAAATAGACATGGTTTAGGTTCTCATTCTCTAAGGTAAGGTGGGGTAAAATGAGTATAAAAATCACTGTTTTTTGATTATCAGCTAAAATTTTCTCTTATAAATGTTTAACAATTAAATTTTTATTGTTCTTTACATTTCATTTCTGAGGAATAAGAATATATAATTTTTAATATTGTGTTGCAAAAATATGTTTGTAAGAAAGCATTTTAAAGGCATGTGTCCAATTTATCCCATGCAGGTGAAAATGGGTTATAGTGTGGAGTAAAATGGGTATACTATAGTTTAACAATGAAAACCGTAGAGTAAATAATAAACCACAGACTTGCCATAAGAAAGCACACCCCTAATGAAATATGAAAAAAATATATAGTAAGTCATATAATCATTTAAAACTTTTGTTTTAGTCTGAAATTGGTTAGTACATTCAACTCGAATGTTTATTAGTAACATTTGCATTTAAATCACATTCCTCTCCATATTGCATTTAATGACTGCAAAATACTATTATTATTAATGTTTAAAATCTTGCAAAATATAATGCCTCCTATTGGCTGGTTCATTGAAAATTTCTGTTGTTTGGTTATTTTCAATGATGACTGTGTGCTCCATATCATGGAAAATATAAAACTCGCCACGCCTAGATTTTTTCAAAGCTTTTATATCGTGAGTTATTTTATAAAGGCGCAATTTTTTTTTTTACTATAGGTTAATCAATGATTTGCTAGCAAATGTTGTAAATTCCGTGAGAGTAACTAGTTTTAAGAAACATATGCACTGGAGGATAATCAATAGCCAATGATTGGATTACACTGGCTAGGTAAATAACTTAAATTTTGTACTACAAAATTTTTATGTTTATTTAATTCGGTTTGTTTAATGTACCATATTTAGTGATAAAGAGGATGTTTTTATTTGCATATTGTTGAATTCTATAAACTTTTCAGCCTGCATTATGTATTGTATTTTTCCAGTATGATTGTTAAACGCTGTTTCAACTTTGTATATTGTATTGTATTATTATGTATGATCCTGTAACTTTTTGAATTATAAATTGTTTAAATTAATTATCTTAGTATAGTATGTATGTATAATCTTGTAACTATATCGTATATTGTATGTATATATGACCCTGTAACTTCTTTAATTATAAATTGTTAGAATTAATTATCTTAAAATATAATTATGTAATATGCAATTTTGGTGTTTCTATATTGTAATTTGACAAATTATGTATCTTCTATTATGTTACTCATCAATTTCTGTATTTTGTGTTATGCAAATTCTATTTATAAATACATATATATTTTTTTACTTGACCAAACCTGTTAAGCCTTAAGCCTGTTGCTGATCTTGAAATTTGAATTTAATTGCCATAATTTTTCCAGTGAATTCCTGCTTTTTTCCCTACTTTCATCCATCTATATAGAGCTGCAGGCCCATTTTCATTATTCTTTACTTGTAGGCTGATGCCTTATAATATGGTTTGAACTTCGTTTGACTTTTTATTCTTGTTGGTCTCTACTTTTTTAGTGCTCTGGTTTGCAGATTAATTTTTTAACCTCATAATGACTTTTCCATTCGTCACCAGCTTAAGCTTGGACATGTTTACGTTTCAATTTGGAATTTTGTATTCATTTTTTGTAAGACTCTAAGGTTTTGGAGATATAGCAGACAAAATTGCTGCTTTCAAATCTTTATAAGAGATAATAGTTATAATATGGCAGTGTCCCTTTGAGAGATTCCTGATCCCTTTAGCAAAGGATTTTTAACTACACATTTGATTTTTTTTTAAACTAAAAAAATACAATGTTGTACTAGGAACATATTTTTATTCCATTTTATAAAAAATAAGGCTGTACTCAGAAAAACTTTATATTATCACCTTAATAATATCTAAAAACCATCATGCTATTTATAAAAATAAATGAAAAAAACTTGGAAAATTTTTACTACACTATTTGTTTTTAATAATTCTTTTGGCCACCAAGGCTGAAAGAAATAATTTGGTTTTCAATTAACTTAATCTTAGACATTTGAAAGGCAAGAGTTTAAAAAAATAATATGATCCACAAGTTTTGGTTTGAGCCGATTTCTCCTCTCGCTGGTAAGCAGACCCGCCTTTGAGAACAGTCTTTCAGATGGCACCGATGTAGCTGGGATACACAGATATTTTTTTGACAGGGCATGGAGTTCTGGCATGGAGTTTTTTTGTTTTTCCCAAAAATTTAGAGGGTTCTGTTTCCTTGGTACATGAGGCAACTCTAAATATTGTCTTATCATTAGAGTTGCACTCACTTTTGGTGTTATTGAGACCTTAACCTTTTCTAATTTTGAATCAAATAAATCCCAAATGGAGGGTTCAGCATTTTTGGGAGGGGCAGGCACAGTGGTAACATTTTCTGGCTGTACTCTAATTGTATGTTGCAGATCTCGCAACACACCTTCTTCTGCTTTCTGAGCATTATCTGGAATCCCAAAGGCAGTTTTTTTTAAATCTGGGATCCAAATAACATGCCTTTTGGGGAACTGGTTCAGTTTCCAGGTGTCCAAGGCGCCGAGAAATTGACTGCAATAAATACACTTTCAGTGATATGGCTGCTTCGGACTTGGGCATACTTATTTTCACAGCATTTTGTAATCCCCTCAGCATAGGGATTGCCATTGAAAGAGTTGGATATTTTTCTCCTGAAAGCTCTTTTGTCATACTTTCAAATGGCTTTAGGAGAGGAATCGCTTCTTCAATCAATTTCCATTCAATGGCACTCAACGATGGTGGCCCGTTCACTAAAGATGGCAGAACTGCTGATAATGGTAATTTCAGCTTCACAAGTCGTTCCAACATCAATAGTGACGAGTTCCACCGAGTGGAAACATCTTGTTTTAATTTAAGTGTGGGTAACGTCATTTGTGTCTGCATGTTGGTAAGTGCCTCTGTGGCCACAACGCTGCTTTTAAAATGCGACACTAATGCCCGACACCTTCGCAGCATTTGGGCAAGAGATTCAATGTTTCCTATCGCATCTTCCACAACTAAATTTAATGTGTGGGCAATACATGGCTGATAGGGAAGATTTAAATGTTCACATATCGCATTCTTCATATTGGCAGCGTTGTCAGCCACAACAGCTACCACCTTCCCATCAAGTTTGTAATTGTGGAATACATTTTGAAGGGCATCGGCTATATTTGCACCTGTATGGTGACCAAGAATGCTTTTTGTTTCCAAGACTGATGAGACCAACAACTCATTATGAATAAAATGAGCTGTTGCACTCAGAAAGGCAATGTTGGACTCGGATGTCCAAATGTCAGTGGTGATTGCCACGTGTTCCACACTGTTCAAAACTTTAATCAGTTCAGCTTGTTTTTTATTAAATAATGCAGGCAGCAACTCACTTGTAATTTTTTTACGACTTGGCGGTGTGTAGAGAGGCTGTAGTTTTCTTGAGTACTTTAGAAAACCCTTGTTTTCCACCACTGACAGAGGCTGAAAGTCAGTCACAATCATCTCCACCAAACACTTATCGATGTCTTCTACTGCCTCGACTGATAGCTGTTGGCTAGACGATCCAAACAGTCGTAGCTGCTTCTTCCGACGCTTGGCTTGGGGTTCAGAGCACTCCTCTACAACAGAAGGTGCCTGGCTCTTTTCTGCTCTGTCGATGATTGATGAAGTAGGCTCAACCATCCTAGACGTGGGCAAACCCACCCAGGACAAGGAAGTAGATTCCACTTCAGTGGACGTCAAAGCTAGAGAACCAGCCCTTGAAGTGGTAGTAGACATCTCCACCCTAGATGTTGAAGCAGATTCGCCCACCCTGGATGTAGAAGCAGACATCTTTGATGTAGCACGTGGGTTAAAGAAAAACTTGCTGCTGGGTTGAAGTGTTTCCTTTACCTCACTTGGTGGAGTAGGATTATCGACTGCTTCCTCTTCAGCCAAAATATGCTGATTCAAAACTGCACTGTGCTGTTTGCGCAGGTGAACATTCATATTCGTAGTGTTGCCATGAAACTTCAACACCTTTTTGCAAATATGGCACAGTACTGTTTTATCAGTTTGTCGGGAAAAGTGTTCCCAACATAAAGACGTTTTAGTTGTTGGGCGCATTTTATTGCAATATAGATGTAAATTATATAAAGAAAAAGGAATACAAAATTATTTAAAAATATAATAATATAATAAAAAGAAACTGAATTGGAAATAAGAAAAAAACAATCACAAAAACTAAATAAAAATCAGAATAAAGAAACTAATGAAAATCTAAAAAAAGTCGCAAGTATCGAAAGCACACAAATATCAAAGTAAAAGACTCGTACTGAGTACTGTACAAAACCAACTAAAGTTACAGTTGACTCATCATCAAATTATGATCATGTTGGAAATAATAGTTTAGACTAGGGATGGAACGGATATCCGGCAAATATCCGATATCCGGCATATCCGGCTGATTTTTCAATATCCGAAACCCCGTCGGATATCCGATTTGAAATACCGGACATCCGATAATTTCATTCGGATATCCGGCTGTATATCCGGCCACCAGGTATCTACAAGAAATAATTTTTTGCAAAAATAATGATATTTTTCGGACAAAGGGGACACCGTATCCTACAATTTTTTTTTTTTAAATTTTTTTTTCTTGGACATAAATTGCAGTTAAGTTAGAAAACGAAAAAGTTCCTTCGTGAGAACTATGCTTTCTAAGCATAAACAATTCCTCCAATCTTTTTCCATACACATCCTTCATACGTGTTTTGCAATATGTTCTTTTCATTCCAAGTTTATGATCTGATTAATTCCAGATGTTATATTTGAATGCTTCTCCGTAAAATACGAACGAAATACTAATAAATAGTACTTTTTTTCCATAACATAAGTTACTTGTTAAGAATTTTAGTTCTTCTTACTTCCTCCTTTTTTTCTGACATTTGCTAGCAAGTAAAAAGCAATAAATAGCCTCTATGCTTTTTTTTTCTTTCTATCGACGATAATACCCTACCCCTTTATGCTGTGAATGGTATGGTCTAATTTCTGATTTTTCATTGGCAGAAGTTGAAAGCTGGCATATTTTTTCTGACGTCAAATGAAGTATTGTAATTTTTAGGTCTTTAACGTAGCGCCACAATGTGGAACTATATTTAGCTCTCTAGAATGTCTTGAATCATAGTTTTCTCCAATTATAATCCAATTTATAATTTTTAATAATGGCTCATTTAAAATCACCCATTTAGAAGTATTTTAAAATTAATGGAAGTGACGAAAGCTAAGCCCTATGTGTTACTTGCTCCACAGAATCGTTTAAAAAATATATTGTGCGCGGCAGAAGCCCAAAATCCTTTTCCACAAAACCCTTATGGAACCATTTAATGAGTGTGCATAAGGAAATTTACGAAGCTTAAAAGACTCAGTAAATGCATCAAATATTGATGAATAAGAAAAAACAATTCATCAAAACAAGAAATGCACGCAGACAACATTGGAATCGACATTATTTGTACCAAAATTGTGGAGTTTAGATGATCCTGAAGCAAAAGCCTTAACCACAAAAATATGTAAGTACTAATTTTGTTTGTTTATATTAAATATATATTTTAAATATGGTATAACATAATGTTGATGAATTTTGGGTTCGAAATTTTTTAAGTTTATAATTAAAGACGGGATATTCCGATAGATTCAATTTATGTTTTCTATGAGATTTCTTTAAATCCGTAATGTTTTAGGTGCATTAAAAAAAAAAATAGACTTCAATTTCATAAAATATTTAAAATAAATCTTTTGTTATTAACAAATGCATCCGGTATAATTTTGTAATCATTTATCAATTATAAACAATGCATGAAGTAAATTGATATTGAATCAATTTACAAACGTATTTCTGAAATATTTTCATCACATTGCAGAATGTTTGGTACAATTTTAAGTAACACACAAACATAATGGTGATGAAGTTTCAAAATTGTTCAGCAAGTGTAGGTATTGGCATCACTAAAACATCGTTTCATCAACTAAAGTTTAAATAAAAATAAATTAACTCAGTGGCGCGACAGCCCGTGTGGACCAAGGCCTGCTGGGCCCAGCTCAGCTTTCTTGACTGTGGCATTTGTGTGTCACATAGCAGATGTTCCGGTCAGATGGTCATTCTGACGCCAAACCTCAGTGTTTAGTTCTCAAGCATACATGGTCCTCCTCAGTTTATTTCTTTCAGGTATAAATAGCTAAGTCAACCTTGCCGAGTCCGCGAATCAAACCATGGACCTGTGGCATGCACTTGGGTGCGTTAACCACTAATTATAATTTACTTGATACTTCATATCATGACCATTTTTTTCGTATAGCATATCGTATAACTATCGTTTTTAGTATATAGACCGAATATCCGGCCGGATATCCGGTGAAATCCGTTTCGGATATCCGTATCCGGTAGACATGGTACCCCGGATATCCGAAATCCGGTATCCGGCAAAACTCACATCCGTTCCATCCCTAGTTTAGACAGTGGTAGAAGTGGGTTAAAAAAAAAAGGTGGGGGATGCCCTGAAGTTGATGACAATTGGAACCCCTCCCCCATTCCAATGATAAATTTTAAAATTTTGTATCTTGTAATTAAAATATTAACTTGTAAGGAAATAATTTATATTTCCTAATACCATCATTTTTTTACATTTGAAAACTTTAAATCATTTTTTCTCAATGTCATTACATTTAAAGGTTAATATTATTTTTCTTAGGTAGTTTTCAGTGAGATTGAGTGATTTTAAAAGTGGGGGGACGCGTTTACCGATACTTCTAGCACTGAGTTTAAACTTGATAATTTAAAATTAATTGTATTTATTTAGAGTTTTGTAGATTTTGTACCCTTTAAATATCTCACTTGTGAGTCTTAAAAAAAAAAAAAAATTTAAGTATTTTAATTGACTGTAACCGTAAAATACCTATTTAATTGCAACCGTATCTTATTTACTTAACTGTAACCGTAAAAAAAAAGTATAAATAATCGATTAGTAAAATGAATGAAACTATTCGATTATTTAGTTTAGAAATCATTCATCATTCGATTATTGAAATCATTCGATTATGCCCAACACTAGTCTCTCTCATCAGAATGAGGAATACCTCCCTCTGCCGCTAGGAGTCGCCACAAGGGGTTCTCTAGTGGTGCGCCCCCTATCTCCACATTTATTTTATGGGTATTTTCGACAATTATTTTATAAATCATTAGTGTAAATGCTTTCTGAATAAGGGTGCGCATATTCCCCCCCCCTCCCCCCGAAAAAATCCTGACTACGCCCCTGGGTAAAGTAATAGTTTATTCTTTGAGAAATTCCAGGAATTCATCTCATGTATTTTTAAAGAAAGTGTGTTTATTTTTATTCAAATTCAAATTCTTATTGTTGGAAAGTATATAATTTGAACTGCATAATAATCATAACTGCCACCTAGGCTAGCTCAGTGCAGATGCGGATTTAGAATTTTGCAGCCCCTGGGGCTAAATCAATATTTACCTCAACTTATAACTTTCCTTTCTGTCTCTGCATTGACATTTTGATTTCCTTTACAATAACTTCGATTGTGTGTGTGTGTGTGTGTGTGTGAGAGAGAGAGTGGATAGTTGATTGGTTTTGCATGTTTGTCGATGGCGGACAAATCTGCGGAGTCCTAAATAACTCCCTTGGCGTAATCCAATAGGCCTGAAACTTGGCAGATAGATTCGATGTCGATGACAATGCATTCTATCAAATTTTGGGGGTTGTCTACTCTTCTAAAAGTTCGCTTTACGAATAAAAATAAACTAACTTGCCGTCAGCCATTTGCGCTGAAATAGCATTCAACCAATCATTAAAGAAACCCTTTCCTGATGCCAAAATTGTTTTAATAAATAATAAGATTTTTTTTTTAATCGGAATAAACAAACTATTTTTGGATGTCAATGCATAAATTCAAATTCATTTTTAAAGAAGAAATTTTGAAAAGTAGTTTACCGCATATTTTGTTGACCGAGATGTTTTTAATAATTAAAATTAGATGCAGATTCCAGGCACAAGCTGGCAACAGAAATGGCGCTATGTTAATGATTACTAGTAAATGATATTAGCTTTCATTACATTCTGTTAGCTTTAACACAACAAAATGGTAAGTTATTGTACTTAGAATTGCATAGAGCTTTTTAAGAAAGGAGGACTTAACATTTCACAAGTAAGAAGGTATACAGGTACAGGTATACAAGATGCATTTCAAACAATATACATATCTTAAACAGTGCATATCTTACATTGTTGCTTAAAAGTTCATTTAATTTTAGAAATGCTCTAGAAAAAAAAATCCGTTTAGTGGTTTCATATTTATACCTGTTGGGGTATTCACATCAACTGATTTGGCACGTTCCACAAGCTGTTGAACAGGGCAGGCCATTGTTCGCCAGTTAAATATTTCCACAGGGTATTTTCACCCCTCTCTAAATATTCAGGGGTAATTTTAAAATCTACAGGGTAATTTTTTTTAATATTAGTTTTTTTTTTTTTTTTTAACTAAAGCAAAATAAGTTTTTTAAGAAAACTAATAACTACGACAATAACAGAGATGCATGATCGCGAGTTCGCGTATCCGAGTGGGAATATGCTTTTTGAATTATACTGTTATGAATTTTTCGCAGAGGCAATGCGATGGCAGAGTTTGTATTAGATAAAAACTATTATTTATTCACTACAAAAGCTCAAAAAATTTATTCGAAGAAAAGTGCAATCACTATCAAGCTTCAGCACTAGCTTCAATAACAACAACTTCGAATTCAGTGATAATTCAGTCAGGTAAAGACACACTCAAAGCTTTCATCGAGTTCCAATGTCAAACTGTCCGTCGATTTTAGCTGCGGTCTGATTTATACAGGCTCGTGAGAATCTTCTCGAAATATCCAGACAATTCGTCGAAAAAAAGAAACATCTCGAAATTTCCCGATTGCTTTAGGCATTGCCACCTTTTTTTGACCTGTATTATTGCTGTTAATAAATAAAATAAGATAAAATAAATTACAATAGAATTTTAAAATACTACGTCAGTATTTACAACTATATACAGAACATTTGTGCAACATTTCCTCCTTCTTAAAGACTGTACGTCCCGGGTAGTGAAGTCCTTAAGAGGAAAGGCCATTCAATCATTACTAACCATCATATGAGGTTAGCCTATTGTAATGTACAACTCTAGGTATACAGGAATGTGCCCGTTGAATCCTTACCACGACGTCGTTGATCTTCTCAAGGACCACATACGGCCCTTCCCAGTTCGTTTGGATCTTAGGGGAGAGACCTTTCCGAAGTTAAGGGAGGGTTCCATAACCACACCTTGTCACCTTTCTGAAATGAAAGGTCCGTGGCCTTTAGCATCGTAGCGGACCTTCATGCGCTCCGTCATGATGTTGACTCTTTCTCTGGCGAACCAATGTACGGTTTCTAAACGTGCCTGGTGGTGTCCGCTGGTCGTCCAAAGAGGAGGTCGCAGGGTATCTTCCAAACATCATTTGAGATGGTGTAAATCCAGTGGTCTCGTGAGTAGCACTTCTGTAGGCCAACAGGAACAGTGGAAGTTCCGATCCCAATCTTGCTGGTTCTTAGATACAAACAAAGAGAGATGATTCAGAATCGTTCTATTAAACCATTCCATCAGATTGTGGGTTGGTTGGTTGTTTTCAGATTATCTGGCGCCGTCAGCAACACGAGGGCTATAATGCGCCGAAACATTCGTCATTAGACAAGCCAACATACATTTACAAACACCCATGCCTAACACGGGGCTCGAACCCGCAACCTCGCGGTCTAGAAGCTAGCACACTAACCACTATACCGTTTGGTCGGCATCGGATTGTGGGTGCAGGAGTATTGTACGAGTCTTTTCCATGTCGAGCAAGTCACACAGCCCAGTGAAGACAGCAGAGTTGAAGTTCGTCCCCTGGTCGGAATGTATCAGCACGGGCACGCCAAATCGGGAGATCCAATTCTGTACGAGGACTTCTGCTACGGTTGTGGCTTCCTGGTCCGGAATCGCGTATGCTTCTGGCCACTTGCTAAAGTAGTCCATGACAACTAAGATGTATTTGTTGCCATTAATTGTGTGAGGTAGGGGGCCTAAGAAGTCCAACGCAATTCTTTCGAATTGTGCTCCAACGTTGTAACGTTGCAACTTTCCACGAGTTCGGGTCTTCGGTCCTTTCCATGAATTGCATGCATCACAGGACTTGCACCACTTCTCCACGTCGGACTTTGCTTTGTCCCAGAAGAATCTTTCCTGGTCTTTCTGAAGAGTTTTCATGATGCCAAAATGTCCTCCAATCTTTCCTGGTCTTTCTGAAGAGTTTTCATGATGCCAAAATGTCCTCCAATAGGGCTGCTGTGGAGTTCTTCTAGAACGTTGGTAACTCTACAACTTGGGAGGATAAATTTCCACCGGAAGCTCCTGCCATCATCGGACTCCCATCGACGGTAGAGTACTCCATTCTTCAAGTGCAAAGAGTCCCACATAGCCCAATCTCTTCATTGTTGGGCTATAGTGTTCAATTTCCTACCCAACTGGGTTTTCCGATAGCTGCTTCTATGAATTCAATTAGAGATTTCAAGTCCTGATCTTCGACCTGCCTTTTTCGGACACATTTCTAATCACTCCAAGGGTCCACGTCTGAAGTAGTTGACTTGGAAGTTATTTTTCGAACGGCAGATGCGGTTGTCCCAAACTTAGACTCCGCATTGGAATATAAATCGACAATTCTTCGGACATGGTCTTCTGGAAAGAGCATCTGCATTCCCATGGGACGTTCCCCGATATAGTGTCCAAGTGTCATCAATTCTTGGCAGAGGTTATAGCTGTCCTTTTTCGTAATTTCGTTCAGATTTGTTTCCATAAGCTGTTGAACTGTGCGTGAAGTTTTCAAAAATTACAAAATACTTCTGCATATGTTAAAGGGCCGCACATTTCCATGGGAAATTTTGAAATGAAATTTCGACAACAAGAGTTTTATGTTAGTGTGTGCATTATTTTTAGTGATTTTACAACGTTGTTTAGAGTTCTACATATTTATTCTGATGTTTTATAGTTTGCAATTTTTTATTTTTTTTTTGAAAGCTGCACTCTGGAAGTCTAGATTTGTATCACCAGCCTAAGATATATTGCTTATTTCAACAATCTCGGGTCTTACCCCGAGCCTGATGAGAGGCACAGGTGCACTTGGTGTTGACTTCAAACCTTTTAAGTTAGAATGATATTCATTAACCATTTCCATAAAAATAACCTGGGCCTTTTTTTCCCCCTGATTTAAACTGTAGATAGCAGCTCAATATATATCACTTATGTTTATTATAAATATTTGTATTTCTGTTGATAGTTTAATAAAAATTCTTTTTCCCAACACCTTGTGTAATAAAGAATTATTTTGAACTGTGTACATGCCAAAATAAATTTTGACAAATTGTATTTATAGTTATAAAATTGTATCCTGTATTTAACTATACAACTTAGATACCTTTTTTCTTGCTACTTACATTTTAAATAGTAATATGTGTTAAAAAATATTAATTCATTCAGCCTTGCCCATCATATTTTCAGGTAAAGCCTGTTTAACAAAATATTGGCTCGTTTTGAATTCTAGTCCCCTAATTTCTCATTCAGTAAAATCTAAAAGCATAATCAAAATAAAAAGTTAAGTTTATATTTCTTTTAATAAATGATGCTACAAATAAGTATTTAAAAAAAAAAACAAGAAAAATAATTTTAAGTTATTTGTTTGAAATAAGCAATTGCTCTACTATGTTATTTTAATTGAAACCAGTAAGCACAAATTGTAATAAAATTGTTCATAAATTTAAATGGAAAGATTTTATAGTAGATTTTTGTTATCCAATGCTGGCATATTGTATAACGCTATAAAAATAAAAGTTAAAACCATCAAGTCGTTTTTAGTTAAAAGTGAGATTTGCAAAGTAAAAAAAAAAAAAAAATTATTCAAAGAAAATAGTTACACTTTTTGATTATAAGATATTTATAGTAAAAAAAAATAATAATTTTCAAACTGCTATACTTGTTTTTTTTAACTTCTTGCATTATTATTATTATTATTTTCCCATCTCTTCCCAGCTATTCTTATTAACTAATAACAATTCTGTAACTTCTTTTTCTTTTGGTAAAGAATTTTAAAGTGAAACGAATGCCGAGATATGTCAAGTCCTTAATTTTTACAGATGTTGATGTCCAGCTGCAGAGTTTATAAAAATACAACTCGGACTTGCTATCCCCGCGTGACCACCACGTATCTGCACCGTATCAAAATTTTCCGACGTATTTATTGCAAATCCACCAACTTTAACTTTTTTGATAGAATATACTTTAATAAAAATTTAAATACAGATATGATGCTTGAAAATAAAAGCATTAATTAGTTCCTTAAAAGTCATTAATTTTCATTCTGTGATTTGAGTGGGAACCCTGTGTACAAGTTTCCGTGTTTGTACCTTGTTTGACCTAAGAAAAGATTGGATGTACATTAGGGTGGAACGAAAAAATCAACTTTTGATTTTTAATTTGTAATAGTGCGGAAAAGTTGCTTTTTGATGTAGATAAGATAAATTAAAAATATGAAAAATATTGGAGTACGTCTTGAGGTGCCGCAAAGCCGTTAAAGTTTCAAAAAATTGAAATTTTTGCTATATTTTAAATTTTTTTTGACGATAGAATCAACTTTTGATTTTACTTTGTAATAGCACGGAAAAGTTGCCTTATGGTGTAGATAAGATAAATTAAAAATATGAAAAATATTAGAATACGTCTTGAGGTGCCGCAAGTACGTTAAAGTTTCATAAAAACACACTTTTTTGAACTTTTTCAAAGATTTTTGCTTGTCTCGATTATGAAATAAATAGCTTCATTTATACGTTATAAAATAAATAGAAAGATAAAAACAATTTTAGTATTACATTGGCATCCAGGAGCCTGAGTCATCGCCGGAGCGGATGTTGTGTGTGGGTTGGGGGGGGGGGGGGAATTGGTCAAAGATTTGTCTGCAAGCGGTGACAAGCTCAGATCAGGTGTCAGGTCAGTAGCTATGCCGAGTTCAGTTGAGTTGGCGCCTCCGCTCCGTCTAATGTGTTACAGATTAACATAATATTTTGTTAGTATGTATTCTACTTTATTGTTGTGAGTAAAAGTGGCTCAGTCTAAATTAGTGAAGACAAGACAAATGTCGGAATGTCCAAGTTTTGGGAAATGTAGTGATGTGCTTGATGTTGAACTGCCTACTTACGAATCTGTTATGAAGTGCTACTGTTATATCAGACAAAACCTCAAAAATGCTTCAGAGAAGGATCCTACTGTAAGTGAAATATGTGACACTTAAGTTCCCAAAATAGAGCAAATATGGTCAAGAGCTTCTATTCCCGTTGTTTCTAGCCAAAGAATTTTACTAATGATAAGAGCTTATCATGCTAAGTACAGAAAATTATTAAGGTCTAAAAGCAGAAAAGGGTCGAAAAAGTTTGACTGCAACCTCTCAAAATTTAGAGGCGAGGCCGAACGTTTATTTGATATTGTTGCCTGTAAGTGTGTAAGCCTGTAAGTGTGGTAGAAGTAAGTATACAGGAGTGTGTTTCTTGAAGATAGAGAACACAACAATCAATTTTTTAAACTTTACTGCTATTGGGTGCTATGGAACCGTTGTAAACACTGGACATAATAATGATGTGATTTATTTGAGGGAAAAGGAAACATGAAGACCGTTACAATGGTTAATTTGTTTGTTCCATGGTAATGAGCTACCATTGCGACATCTTTTTTGTCACTTATATGGTAAAACAAAGGGATCCAATGAGTTTAAAGGTGAAATAGGTCAGCAGCTAGAAAACTGTGCTAATCTTCCTGTGGTTACTTTCTTGCCAATTGAAAATAACCTTCCTCTTTTGGAGGACAAAAATGATTTAAGTACAGATCAGAAATATTTATTGGATATGTGTATTGCTGTATCAAGTGGAAATTGCACCTTAGATTTATCTTTACGAAACCCTGGAAAACTTGCTCACTCCAGGTGGTTGACACTAGCCAACCGCGTGCTTAGATTGTATGTGGCAACTGAGAATCCAACTCAAAATCTTAAGACTCTGGCTGAGTACATTGTGAAAGTGTATGTGCCTGTGGGGTTTAATATTAAGTTATAACCTTCATGTACTTATGGTTCCAAACATCTGTTTAACCTAATCTCATATTCACGCTACCTCTCTGACGATCTCAAGAACGTTATAGATCCGGTTATTCAAAGAAATGGGTATTTTGCGGCTTCAGAAAATCTCCTTTTGTCCATGCTATGTGATGAACGCAAAATTCAAAGAGAATTTGGTTTACGAAGTGTTTTAAAAGCAAGAACAGAAAGTAGAGGCGGAGTCAGGAAGTTCAAAGTTCCAAAGATAAACTTCGATGCAAAGGATTACATCGACATGATCTCATGTCCTGAAAATGACGTAACTGAACCTCCCATGTTAAAACATGTTTCCAGTGACTCTCTCAAAGACTTTATACGGAAGGCATCTGAAGATGAACCAAATAGTAAAGTAGACCCGGTTATCGACTTTCCCCGGCTTCCTTGTCACACGCAAGCAGTGGAAAGAACTGTGAAACTGGTGACCGAAGCGGCTCAAAATGTCTGTGGTTCAACCGCAAGAGAAGGATATATAAGAGCAAAAATTGACTCACGTAGGAATATGCCAAAATTTAAGACAAAAAACCAGTTTAATCTATCACTGAAGTAGAAACAAACATTTTGCAGATGTAACATTTGCAATCATTAAGGATACAGAAGTAAGAAATACAAAATTTTACATTACAATATATTTTATTATTATTATTATATTTTGTAATTCATAATTTTTTTCAACTCTAATGCTTATATATGCATTTAAAACCATCTTTTATAACATTATATATACGAGAAATTCATAAAAAAAAATTTAACAAAGTTGATAATTTTTCATTTTTTTTATAAACTTTAAGCTCTTTGCGGCACCTCAAGATGTTGTAGTATTGCAACCAAATTTTTTCCCCCTCTTTTTGAACTTAAAAGGCAACTTTTCCCCACTATTACTAAGCTAAAATTTAAAAAAAAATTTTAAAGGCCATTTTCGTTCCACCCTAATGTACATGCTTTCTGTTCCATTTTTAAGTCGCTTATTTTGTGTCGTCCTATTTTCTCTCCCACTTTTGAAGAAGCGATTTTTTCTATTCCGTTTTTGAATTTTTCTAATGTTGTAGTCCACGGTTGATGCGCCCTTTTTTTAACGATTTGTTAGTGAATTGTTTACTTAGGAACAGGTTAATTGCAACGCCTACCATATGTTCTTCGCCTACCATACAGACGCTGTGTCATTCGTTCGAAAAAATTTTACAGTATTGTTCTATTATTTTGCTGCTAGTTTTGAAATTGTGATATAAAAACTAAGTGTAGTGTTTTATAATCAAAATTTACATCGTCATAATTTTGTGTGTGTTATTTTTTGGTTAAGAATTTTATAAAATTTATCTGTGAACAGTTTAACTCTGTGACTTCACTTTTAAGGTAATTTATATTGACTGGGATTTTTTTTAAAAATACATGAGTCAGTGCAACATATTCTTTTAGAAAATGTACTACCACATTTTTCTGTTAATTAACCTAAAAGTTCTAACTACCATCATTTTTATCACTTATTGGTATATAGCTGATTTCAGCATCAGTATATTTTTTTACTTAAAAAATTGAAGTAAAAATGTTATGCAAGCATTGTATAAGATTGTGTTCAATAAATATTGTTTCTTTGGAATACTGATATTGCTTTAAAAAAATAACTTCATATTTACTCTCATTTTATCATCTTAGCTGCAAAGCTGATAGCATATAACACATTTGCTGCGATTTCCTTACCTTCTGTTTAAATTAACAAGTAGCTAAATTTTTTATTCCCACCTTGGATTATCAAATAAAATGTATTTTCATTTCACGGATGTACACAGGGTGTAGACCAAAATCAAATGTGTCTGAATCCACCTCAATCTCTTTTTACAGATTATCAGGGTCGCAGTGAATTATCTAAAAAATTTAGGGATATTTCTGTAAAAGCAGTCAAAAGCTCTTAAGTCAAACATTAATTCCAAAGCTTGCATGAATATCAGCAAAAAACGGCAATTTTTTTAAAAAAATATAACGTCAAACTTTTTAGCAAAACTTGAAACATTTTTTGTTTGTTAGTAATTAAATTCATTTTCAATAATTAAAATTTCAGAAAATATTTTTCACTGGATGTATATAGTGGATTTTTCATGAGTTTCGGAGAAAAATCAGGAATTTTCAATGATTTTTATGGATTACCAAAAAAATTAAAGGGTTAGACCAGGGCTCCAGAAAAATATTTTCTTTCTGCGTACACAAATACCATTACCATTTCCTGTGAGTCTGTGAGCTTTAAATTATACCGCTGCAGAAAATTAATTTTTACGTACTATTGAGGATTTAAAGTTAATTTTAATTCAAAACCTTCTTGGTATTTATTTTGGAAGCATCAGACTCTGCAAGATAAACATTGGTTTCCAATGGCAAATTTTCAGCTTCAATATTAGGGTCATTAGTACTGGGTTGGCTTCAAGGTTGAACTTGTGAAACGGAAGCAAACATTGATGCTTGTCCAACATGCCTCCTTTACTGTTTTCATTTTTGTGATTTCGATTTAAATGATGGGAATAGTTTTGCTCCAACATTTCTTCATTGCAAATATAGCATTTTATTTTCTTTGTCTTGCTTGGATAGCTCCTTTTTAATTTAAAGAATTTTTTTTTTTTTTTTTAAATTACAATGAAATATCCTAAGAATTCTTTCAAATTAAAAAGAAGATTGAAGGAAATAAACTCTCAAGTGCCTAAAACTCAAGATGCAAATGGATTGAAAAAATTACAGTAAAAGAAAAACTTGTAATTGCATGTTTCAATAGGTTCAGATTCCAAAATTAGGAAACGATTCCCTACGGCTGTCAACACTTCTCCCTTCCCCGCCCAACCTAACTGAAATTTCTCCTTCTTCCTAGAAGGAGAAATGGAGATGGTGGGGAAGTATATGGGGAATAGCATCTCCCCCCCCAAACCTCTTCCCTCCTGGAGTTACGGGAGTCAACACCTCTTCCCACCTACCTAACTGAAATTTCTCCTTCTTCCTAGAAGTAACTGGTGGGAAACTATATGGGGAATAGCAATCCTGCGGTACGATGTCGCTTTTGCCGGAATGCGGATCGCTCAATCTGTTAAGCGCATAATAATAAATAAAAAAATAAAAAAAAATTCACGACTTTTGATTTTAATTTCCTGCGTTTTCCATTTTATCGGACTCTGGGTTAGACAAAAAATGTAAGAAATATTAGGGCGAATGCCACCCCTGGATTATACATTACACTGCTTCGATTATTATTTCTTATCGCCTCTATCAATCCATACAAAATATTGAGTTATTTCCAAACAATAATCTCTCCCATTCTTTGGAACTACTATGCTATTTATAATCGACGCATAAGCTTTTCCCTTGCTTTCCAATTGTCCCTATAACCAACCAGCAACAGTGAAGAAGCGCACAATTTTTCTTGAATGTATTTTATATATTAACATTCAAATTTTACTTAGTTCTTAAGATTTTTTTTTCCTTTTCTTAAATTTTAATAGTACTGTTATTAGTAACACAGTGGTACTGAATACAGCTGCTTCTGTTGGATATTTTTTTCCCCAATGGTGACCCCAAGTAGTTACAATCTTTTGTAAATACTCGCATTCACTTGACCACTACAAGGCAAGTTGCGACGGCCACTTGTGAAGGGGCATCCAGATTGAGGACCATCAATGTCTCTAACTTAGGACAACCATGTATTACCCCGGATCAGAAACCAAGACCCATCAGGATGCGCTAACCACTATACTGAATGGGCGACAGTCGGATAGTTATAAATCCATTCTCCTATGTTTATCAATAAGCGTGTCACACACACACACAAGGAGTTGTGTCATCAGACAACAGAATATCAACAATGTAAGAAGAAAATATCAAATGCTTTGTATTGTTATTGAAATAGCTGTGCAGCTGACAAGATATTATACTAAGAAATAACGACTGGGGCTTATTGAGATTATTAGAGCAACCTTTTAAGAATAATAAAATTTTTAGCACCATCATGTATTATCTGGCAAGACATGGGGACGAAATATTAAAAATTATTTTCAACTTACTGATAGAAATGCTAAGTAATAAAGTAAAAGTCTAGACATGATGAAAATTACAATAAGTAATTTAGTGATATCAAAATCCATTTTTAAATTTACAGCTGCATTGTTGGCATTCCCACCTTTATAATTAGAATAAAAAAAAAATTATCCTGCAAGCAATGACAAATTTGTCCCATCCCAAGCAATAAAAGCATTCTTTGAAGAAGTCTAACTCACTTTCATCATTAACCTAGTAAAGTGCCAGCAGCAAACAGAAAAAAATCTATTAAGAAATTATTCAATAAAACTTAACATGGTATCAATGGTCCTTTTACCAAATTGGATACTAAAACATTTTGATGTATATTCATTCGCACTTAATTAAAAACTAAGCATTTAGTTCGAATGTTTGGGCAGAGATACAATGATTTAAGTAAAAAGTGGGATGTTTAAGGCAAGTCAAAACTGAGATCTAACAAGAATGCCCTTCATTATCACAATTCACTAATATGATTTTTAACCTCTTTTCATTGAGTATTTTATTACAATTCATGGTACAAATGCATCATTGGGACCTGGTAATTTTTGGTAACTTTCTTTTGGTTTGTTTAAAACTATAGCCCTTTAATTTCACTCTTGAAAAGTTTTATACCACTTATAAATAGGGTTTAGTTATTTTATTTCGGGTTCAAAAAGAGTTCCAAAAATTGCAAAGTATTTATACACTCTTAGAATATTGGCTGTAATCTATGCAAAATAAAAAATATTATTGAAAAGTAAACCTTTACCATGAAATTCAAACAATTTCAGATGCATTATCAGACTAACTTACAGTTTATTATAAAATCCTTAAACATCATCTAAAAGTGAACACAATTTAGTCCCTTTTCAGAGATTTTTGCACTAGTATTAGACATAATGCAAGCGGTAGTACTACTGTTTTGGGCGCTTATGGCATTTCGTAGATTGTTCCGAATCCCTTTTGCCTAAGAGAGTGTTGTCTTGACTGGCCTCGCCACTTTCATTATGGTTATCTGGATTATAAAAAGCTAGAATGAATCTTAAGAAATCATCATCAGATAAAAACGTGGCGATTTTACACAATATGACAGAGGGAAGATTAACTCCCCTGACAAGCAAGTTGGGACGATATTTCTGTTCAATCATCAATTTTTTAACTCTAGCGAATATAACATCATGATACACAGGAAATGACACGAATATAGAGTCAAGAAATCCAGGGAATGTATGCTTCAGCATATTTTTTAGTATTTGACCCAAGTCAATATTTTCTGCATCTAGATTCCCTGCAACAAACTCGCGGAATGTAAGTCCATGCACAACTTGCATCGAATCCATTTTCTTTAGCTCGCTCAAACACTTATTCACAAAATCCATTAATTCCTTTATGAACCATTCCTTTATGAACCTTTCCTTTATGTTATACCTGTCCCCGGTCACACAACTTGCAGCACGCTGGAGGTCGCTACTATTACGTTCTGCGTAACGAAGAAAAAAGAATTTCGCTAACATTCTGTGACTGTCGACTAAATCCCCGCAATCATAATGTACAAGAAATTCTAAAAATTCAAATTTGTTAAAAGCCATCCCATGACAAAACTTCACTTTTTCAATTTGTGCACCAGCAATTAACAACTCTTTTATAATATTAGCATGACATTGCTCTTTCACAGCTAACATCAAGGGAGTTTCATCAGATTTATTTTTGGCATTTACCGGAGAAACATTTTGTAGTAAATAGTTGATGACACTTGGTTCACAGCTTTTATTTCTTACAGCACAATGCAACGGAGTGTCTCCATTTTGATTTTCAGTGTGTATTGGGGCTTTTCGATTAACTAATAGCTTTATGACATCTAGTCTGCAGTTAGGATTCTTAACAGCAAGATGCAGAAGCGATTCGTCACTTTCATTAGCGACAACATACGCATTCATACCCGGGAGATCAAGCAGCAACTGTATGGCTCCATTCTCATACTTACATTGACCCAGAGCACCTTGCAGTACCCTCAGGCCATTATCATCCACACGAGCTCCATTATTAAGAAGCAGTTGAACCACATCCTCTCTTAAAGGTGTGCCTTCGTGACCATCTGTAGCGCAGATCAATGGTGAAGAATGCCTCATGCAGGCATTCAGCGAGGCACCTGCGTCCAACAGTAGTTGGATGTCATGTGCTTTGGCTCCATCCTGGAGGGCAAAGCATAGAACAGACTGTCCATAGTGGACACTGTTCAGGTTGTTTCTTTCGAGAAGCAAATTCAAAACATCCTGTCTTAATCCTGAATATGAAAAATCTGTGGCACAGTGCAATGCAGAGTAATGATGGCTGCAAGCACTTAGGGAAGATCCTGCATCCAAAAACAGTTTCACGACATCATTCGAAGAATGTCTAAAAGCAATGCAGAAGAGAGATTTTCCTAAGAAATCACAGGCATTGAGATCAGAACCCCTTTCCACTAGCATACGGATGATCACCTCATCTCTCTTGTTATTAAGAGCAATCGCCAAAGGTGAGTTGCCAGAATACATGTAATTAACGTCTGCTTTGTAATGGAGCAAGAGTTTAACAATACCAATGGAATAGTTATCGCTGTAGTTTTTACAAAGCAATATTGATAAAGGAGTTTCACCGGTTTCACAAACAAAGTTGACATCGGCACCTACTTCCAACAGTGTCTGGATGACTGCTTCATCTCTCCCTGCTCGAATAGCTGTCACCAAAGGGGAATCATCAAACGTATGCATGCCATTGATATCACCAAGTTGCAACAGTGTTTGGATATGTTCCTCATCTCTCCCTTTTTGAAGAACTGACAGGTATGGGTCAAAACTCTTACATTCAGGCATGCAATTGACGTCAGCGCCTTTAGCAAGTAAAAGTTTTACAATATCAACTGAACAGTTTTTTCTTTCCCGTAGCAACACTAACAGGGGAGTATTATTCAAGTTTATCGAATTCTTGACATCTGCACCCCTTTCCACCAATAGCTGGATGACTGCATCATCTTTTGCACGTCGAATAGCAGTCGTCAAAGGGGTATCGCCCAAATAGTCCAAGCAGTTAATGTCTGCACCTTGTTCTAGCAAAAGTCTGATGATGTCCGTTGAACAACTTCTTCTCTTCAACACGTCTATCAAAATTGTAGGAGTGTCATCAAAGTTCTTCCAAATCATTTCAAGATTCCAGTCACCCTTAGCAAAAACATCGTGATAGGAATCGGAATAAATCATATTTTCTTCTATTGAAAGATAACTTCTGAATGATGATAGTAATTCCATTCCTTTTGTGTTAGTAGAATAACAGTGGTTTTGAGAATTACTGGCAGTGATGAGTTGGTCAGGCTCTGTTGAGACAAAATAAAAATATTAGAATTCATGAAGCCATCTACAGGGATGAGTTAGGTAAAAAATCAAAAAGCTGAAAACAAAAACTTTATATGTAAAACACATTTTAAGTTATACTTAAAAAAATTGTGGTTTTCCATGTGCATTTAAAAAAAACATCACATAAACGTAAGTATCAGCGTTGGTGCAGAATATACAGGAACAATTCTCAGCAATAACGCTGTTATATCGGCATAATACTCTGTGAAAATGACCACCACAACAACCTAAATCCCAGAAATAATGAACGTCATAGCCATATAAATTTCCGCAGTAGCGAACATTACATCAGCATAAGGATTAGCGAAAACGAGCATCACATACCTAAGTAAATAAAAGTAGATGTCAGACTTGAAAGCAAGCGCATTATTAGTATATATGTTAATCACGTGAATTAGCATGAAGGAATTTACATTTTGAGAAGAGAAAAAAATGGCACAAAAGGAAAAAATTTCGGCGCAGTTGAAGAAGTACAAAATACGACAAAACCAACCAGACAAAAAAATGCATTTCAGTAGATTTTCGTATTTGAAGCAAGAATACGATGAGACCCCTGAGCGGTAGGTTTTCCACTCTTCCCGATTGGGCGGAAATAAAGCTGCTTTGCGATTCAGTCTCAGTAAAAAGTTATTTTTCTGTGGGATAGAAGAAGCGAGAAAAAAGGATTTTTTTTTCAGCAATTAGAAAAGTAGAATTCTTTTTTTTTCTAAAAAATTTAAAAAGCAAGATTCTGCCATATGGAGGAAAAAACTCCTCCATGCGAATAGTAATATTCAAATGCTCTTTTTTTATCTACATAAAATCGTTAAAATGTTACATTGCAGAATTACAAATTTTAATAATTACTTTGTGCCAATTCGCCTTGAATATGTTTTTAATTTTAAAACAAACCAACACAAGCAATATTTTACTACGTACAATATAATTTTAAATAAAAATTAGACTGAACCTTCCAAAATCCCTTTCTTCAATTTGTTTTGTAAAACTCGTTCAATATCTGGACAAATTTTTTCTGTCACAAATTGAGTTGATTTCTCGTTCAATTAAATTTTCATCAATTCTGTTAAGTTTTTCATGACACAAATCTATACAGACTATACTGTAAAAAATGTTGCAAATAGATCTAGAGTATTGAAAGAATAGTCCAACTGCCTTGCAGAATATCTTTTTAACCCTTCTTAAGGCAATGGGCAGGACTAGCAGTTTCATCGCCCCGGGCAAAAAGGTAAAATGCCTCCACTTCATAACATAAATTAAAAGAGGTTCTAGCAAAATAAAACTTCCCGTACTTAGTAGTAAAATAAAACGTGAGCACAAAAATTGGTATTACAATCGTTGAAGTTTTGATTTGTCAAAATACAAATTTCTTGATTTATGATTTTGGCACTAAATTGAAATTGTAATTTTTTTTTTATAACACTTAGTATGTGTGTCCATTTATTTAAATAATAATGAAAAGGGTAATTTTTTATTTTATACATTTTCAAGCGGGAGTTTATCATGCTTGTGAGAGATTTCCTTAAAATATTTTATCTATATTGCCGTTTTTTTGGGTCTTTAATACACAAAAACTCTACTCATCTTTTAAAACGTGTTTTTATTTAAAAACTACATACCTCAACCTTTTTATGTCATTCTCATGCTTGAGGATTTTTTAAGTGAGTGAGTACCTATACTTAATAGTTTGTAAAACATATTAAAAGCGAATTTTATTAAAATTTTACTTATTAATTATTCATAGGTATTCAAATGAATCTCTGTTTAACATTCTCTTCATAAACTAGTTAATTTTACAGCCCATTTGCCGCCTCTTAGTCTTAAGGTTGCCGCCCCAGCTTGCCCTCCCTTAGCGCCTGCCCTGCAGTGGGAAGTATACTTCCCATCACTTTCATTAATTTTTAAATATCGATGGGAAGCCATTTTCTCATCTGGCACTTGTCAAAGCCTTCGTTCTCTGGAAAGTAAATAGAAGGGACCTCAAGACAAATTAAATTTACAACTTCGACTAGCATGACAACTCATTCTGAGATTTTCCAAGTCATAAATGCAAAGGACGACCTGGAAGTTTCTTGAGAGGCAGGAAAACTGTTCCAGATGGTATGCGATTGACTTGAAGTTGGTGACGATAAACGATGAATTATTATGTAATGCGATATAAAAAGGACATTTCTTGGGCGCTATTTTATTAGATATTTTTTGCAATGCTTATTCTAGCAATGGGTTTTATTTTGATTTAGTGTATTATTTATATTTTAATTCAGTTAATGTGTTTTTAATTTTGACGAATTTTCTAAACGTCAGAAGTCCTACACTACATCTCTTCAGCTAAATTAATTTCTTTTTATAAATCAATCTCAATCCCAAAAATATTTAACAAAACATTACTAGAAAAAAAAAATGGCACTACAAGGGGTTGAACAGCACGGCATTCTGATAGCGATTGCTGTTAAAGCTTATTAAAATCAATCAAGCCTTTCAATAAAAACAGATGCTAGTAAATAACTTACTACATTTCCATGGAAGAAGCAGTTCAATTAAACTCGTTTGGCCTTTTTTAAATATTCATATGATACTATGATGTCTATGATTGTAAATACTTACACTAATTAAAATTATAACGTTTGGTTTGGAATTTCCGACTGTCTATTTCTGCTACTTAGTTTGTTTGAATTTTGTTTGGAAATTTGAGCATCTAGAAGAATACGAGATCAAAATCTTCCAGTGTAAACCCCTCTCTCCAATCCCACCACACCAACGAGAGGACATTGAGGCGAGGAGGTTGGTTACAGGGTTGCCAGATGAAAAAAGTAAAATAATGCCAAATCGCTGTCAAAATAAGGCCAAAAAAGGCCAAACTATGACGTCATCGCTAAATTGATGCCAAATGGGAAAAATGCATGATTTTAGTGTTCTGTATGACAAATGTTTAAAAAATAGTACTCTAGATTCACTAGGATGTCTCTTTGGTCGTCCTTAACAACAAACATTTTAAAATTTCAATTTTTTAACTAAAAATTTATTAATTTTAAAAATTGTTCAAGAAAATTTTTTGTCCAAAATATTTGTGTTTGGTATCACAAAAATGCTTTAAAAAAAATTCTTTCTAAAAATATACCACCCTTTGGACACATAATTCGTTGAATATAGAAATCTATGAATACTTTCCATACAAGGTAGAATGGAACAACTTACCCACGGGTGGGGGGAGTGAGGGCCAAAATTTTTGCAATATCTCTATCATTATTAAGATGAGCATAAAAAATCAAACAGTTTAAAGAAAAATATTGGAAAATTTTTGAAATATTTAAAGTGTAGCTTTAAAAAATGCTTGACATTTTATAATATTTTTTACATTTTTTTTCTTCAGTTTTATTCTTTTTTTCAGTTTCTCAGTTGAGGTACAAACAAACACCCTTTTGTCTCTATTTAGGTAGAAGAGACATTTGATGAGTGTGTAAATGACATCAAATCTAAATAAAACATTAAATTGTTACATGAATTTGATTTTTATATGAATGAATATTTGGAAAACGTGAATTGTGGAGCGTTACAAAATTCCCGTTTCACTACACAACTGGATTCCTAAATATTATTTAAAAAAAATTATTTTATTATCAGAATGAAAATTATATATTTTAGTAGAAGGTTGTTGAACTATAAACTTCGAAACTGGACATTTAATTGAATTTTCACTATTTTACAAGGCGCATATATATGTTATACGTATTACGATTGATAGAAGTTTACTTTTTAAATGTAAATTTTCTCTCTGAATTATTTGTTCATAAAGATGTATCCATTCTTAAAAGTTATTTAGAAAAAGCTAAATTTCACTAATCTAACCGAATTATACTTTTACTACTCTACTGCCATCACAATAATCATTCTCTTTAGGACGGACCACCATGCTTGGATTTAGATGGGTGGCAGATGGCAGTCGCAATGCTTAGAGCATTTTGAGGTTCGTTGGCAAGACAGAACGACTAATTTCACCATCCCTTTTGGGACAAGATTCTTGGAAACACAGTCCCTCTATCACTTATCTTAATTGATATCGCCCTTTCCCCTTAAAAAGAACCTGCGGTTATTCTGCCTAGAGCCTCGTTTACATCCTGTATTCGGACAATCATTCGACCCCCTACCCCTCTTCTTGTCAACTCCGGTTGTCTCTGGTCAGCTCCTGAGGCCAAAACACGAGATTAAAGAAGATAGCGCGGCGAGGTTAGGCGAAAAGCGTATATCTTCTCACTCAAAAAGTTTGGAAAAAAAAGAGGAAAGTTTGTTTTAATTGGTATTTTTTTCTGACTTCGGAAGTTATGGAAAAAAAGGCCAAAAATAAGGCCAAATTAAAGAAAAGGCCAAACGTAAATTCTTAAGGCCAGGCACTTCTAAAAAAGGCCAAATTTCCCAAATTTGGCCTTAAGAAGGCCAATATGGCAACCCTGTATGTTATACGTAGTACGATTGATCGAAGTTTCCTTTTTAAATGTAAATTTTCTCTCTGAATTATTTGTTCATAAAGATGCATGATGAATCCATTCTTAAAAGTTATTTAGAAAAACCTAAATTTCACTAATCTAACCGAATTATACTTTTACTACTCTACAGCCATCACAATAACCATCCACTTGAGGACGGACCACCATGCTTGGATTTAGATGGGTGGCAGATGGCATTCGCAATGCTTAGCATTTTGAGGTTCGTTGGCAAGACAGAACGACTAATTTCACCATCCCTTTTGGGGCAAGATTCTTGGAAACCCAGTCCCTCTATCACTTATCTTAATTGATGTCGCCCTTTACCCTTTTAAAAAGAACCTGCGGTTATTCTGCCTAGAGCCACCTTACATCTTGTATTCGGACAATCATTCGACCCCCTACCCCGCTTCTTGCCAACTGCGGTCGTCACTGGTCAGCTCCTGATGCCAAAAAACAAGATTAAAGAAGGTATCGCACTTAACTTCAGGCGAAAAGCGTATCTTCTCACTCAAAAAGTTTGAAAAAATGGGGAAAATTTATTTTAATTGGGATTTTTTTTCTGACTTCGGAAGTTGTGGAGAAAAACGGCCAAAAATAAGGCCAAATTGAAGAAAAGGCCAAACATAAATTCTTAAGGCCAGGCAGTTCTAAAAAAGGCCAAATTTCCCAAATTTGGCCTTAAGAAGGCCAATATGGCAACCCTGGTTGGTTAGAAGAGGAGGAGTAGTGAGCAAGCTGGAAATCCTTTCGAAACATAGATACCGGTTCCCGAATTGAGGTACTTTTTTCAGCAAAAGAGTAAGCCCTTTTTGACGCCAAACTCCCATCTGCGCCAAGGAGATTAGAAGAAAGAGAGGAGGTGCGAGTAGAGGTCAGAAATCATAGAGCAAAGAATAGGAGAAGAGGCGGCGTTTCCCATTGACCTTCATTGGAGAAAAACATTGCATGTTTTGAGGCATCATTGGTAACATAATTCCAAAAGAAACAGGAAAAGCCTTGCCTACTGTGTAAAATTTCGTATTTTAAAAATAGCGTTTTATCCACCTAATATATGAATAAATCTTATAAAAAAATTCAAAAATTTCCCTTAGAATGTATACATTATGCTGCATTAAGAAGAAAAGAAGAAAGTTTCGGATAATTTTATTAAATTTGACTTCAAGAAGTTCACCATTTGGCCGTCGACGGGAAAGTGTGGGGGTTCTTCCAACACATTCTTCTCAGATCCGTGACGGATTGTGGTCGCATCGTTCGCCATTCAATTACCAGTGGAATTATAAATTTGAATAAAGGAAAAAGTTTCGGCACAACAGGTTTATTTATTTCTATTTAATCATTAAAATAACAAAGAAAACTATAACTATGGTGGAGCCAGCCCGGAGGCACTGTTCCACCTATCGAAATGGAGCCCGAAGGGCGGTAATTCAGTGGGGTAAATATGGATGGCACATTAAACAATTAAATAAAAAAGGGGACGGACGGGACAAAAACAAACATACAATACAAAAAAATGCACTTAATAAGAAGCGGTTAATTTTTTTTTTCCCTCCTAATCTGGGGAAAAACTATGTACAGTATAATGAGTCAAAAGCTATGAAAACAAGCTGTATAAGTAAAAAGAGCAATAAAATACGCAGCGCAGGTTAAATATTTTAAACTCCTGGTAACTGGGGAATAACTATGTACAAGAGCAAATTAGAAAAGTCTAACTAATTAATTGAATTTTTTGGCTAGAGTGGCATCTGACAAGCAGAATGCAGCGTACGGGCGGTACTCTGCATCTTCCTTTACTATCTCATAGTCGAAACAGTTGCTAATTACAGGGTCAGCTTTAAAAATTCCTAAAGAAAGTAATATTTAAACTAGCTAAGTGTTCAGCCACTGTTGGTACTCTTAAATCCCTGTGGATATGGTCGTTCCTAACAAATCTAGAGGCGTCTACAATACCTCTCAGAACTTTGTTTTGTATTTTCTGCAGCTTAACTGCATCTCTAGCATTGTGTGTGTTCCATGCAGGTGCAGCGTAAGTGAGAATTGGTCTGATGGTACTCAAGTATATCCTCCTCTTGTAATTGAGGGAAAGTGAAGAATTTTTTCCTAGAATAGGCCAAAGTCTGTTTAAAACAGCACTTATAAATCTTTTTACAATGTAGTATTATGATATAAGTTAGTGAGAAAATAAATACGTAGTTTCTGCTTATTTGGATGGCGGCAATTGGATTAATTAGCCCTCCGTAAATTTGAACGCCACACACGAACAAACAAAACTGAAAATAGTACAAAGTATTTTTAAAATACAAAAGAATAGTTATTTCTTCCAAGTTGGAGAAATAGGGGGGGGGGGGGGGAGGAAACAAAAATGGAACACGTAAGTAATATAGGAAATGCTCATTTGAAAATATATACTAAGGTCTAATATCTGATGACACTAACAATAAAATCTAAACATTTTCCAGGAATCGAGAGAACATACAAATGGATACAAAAAAGAATAAATTAATATACTAAACTTCAACTTAACTAGACATCAGTTAGACGATAGATCGTCACAGTGCTCATAGGTATTTAATCCATTTTGGCGGCGTGAAAGCATAATGTTCGCCAAACCACAACCCTGTAGAGAACAAAAGGTTATAAGGTTTGGCGAGAATTTCACTCCGCCAAAATGGATTAAATACCTATGAGCACTGTGACGATCTATCGTCTAACTGATGTCTAGTTAAGTTGAAGTTTAGTATAGTTATAGACAAGTGGCGCATGAAAACTCTTCTCAATTGCAATAAATCAGCTATAAAAAACCGAGTTTAGCAAATAAACATGATGCTTAAAATAATAATAAGAATAATAATACGCAGTGTAAGATTGAACCGGAGTTTCATAATAGCATTTGTGCTTTTATATACTTGGAATGAACGCGTTTTTTACAATGTTATTGTAATTTTCAAAAGCCAGGGAGGTGCAACTGCAACCCCTTCTACCCCCCTAGTGGCACCCATGATTAGGAAGTGTATGGCAAACTGTTGAATATTGCTAAAATCAGGCGCGTAGCCAGGGGAGGGGATATCGTGATATATCTCCCATCCCCTCCACCTTGGCGACCGTGCTTTTTAAGCAAACAAATAAGAACATCAGATTTATTTCGTCGAATTCGTGGGAGGTTTAAATAGCAGAATAAAAATGGAGGATTCTACTTTGCAAAGTAACATATTATTAATTCCAGTTTCTTCAAATTGTTCACTTTTGTGCATAATAAATTTAGGAAATGTTCTGAAGATTATAAAATTTTCGGTTAGAGAATTTTAACAGAAGGACATTTTTTGTAGTGTAATAAAACTTGATGGTTTGTGTTCTTAATCATTTGTTTTTATTTTTTCATTTCATTCAGCAGGCTAGTTTTTATGTTGAACTAGCTGAATACCCGTGCTGCGCTACGAAATTTTACCATGTGCATTTTAGCAATCAAAAGACATTCATTTATACTACACTTCAGGCGCTTGCTTCCATTTCGATCCCGACAATTTGAATGATCAAAATAGGAACTTTCCTTTGTTGGCATTTTCCCCAAAATTAATAATTGAGAATATAATGGAAATGAGACATTTGAATATCCCTCGTTTATCCCTTTTTAATAATTTTAACTAATAACTAATTTTTACTATATTTTCCCTTCTTAACATTTGCACCAAATATCAGAATTGTGATAACATTGGAAGTGGGCCATTCGGATATCCCTCGTTTGGAACGTTTAACCCCTTTTCCACCCATTAATGAGGGTTAATCGTGATCGGAATAGCTTACTTTTTTTATGTTTGGCTTTTTTTTTCATTTGCAAAATTTTCAATGTTGTGATCATGTGGAAAATGGGGCATTCGAATATCCCTCGTTTAAAACGTTTAACCCCTTTTCCACCTCTTAAAGAGGGTTAATCGAAATCGGAATAAGCTTACTTGTTCTATGTTTACCATTGTTGACATTTGTACCAATTTTCAGAGTTGTGACCATATGGGAAGTGGGACGTTCGAATATCCCTCGTTTGGAACGTTTAACTCCTTTTCCATCACTTAAAGTGGGTTAATCGAGATTGGAATAGCTAAATTTGTCTACGTTTGTTGACATTTGTACCAATTTTCAGAATTGTGACCAAATGGGAAGTGGGACATTGGAATATTCCTCGTTTGAAATGTTTAACCCCTTTTCGGCTCCTTAAAGTGGGTTAATCGAGATCGGAGAAGCTTAATTTTTCTATGTTTGTCGTTGTCGACATTTGTATCAATTTTCAGAGTTGTGACCAGATGGAGGGGACATTCGAAAATCCCTCGTTTGGAACGTTTAACCCTTTTCCACCACTTAAAGTGGGTTAATCGATATCGGAATAGCTTACTTTTTCTATGTTTACTATTGTTAATATATGCATCAATTTTCAGAATTGTGACCAAATGGGAAGTGGGACATTCGAATATCCCTCGTTTGGAACGTTTAACCCCTTTTCGACTCCTTAAAGTGGGTTAATCGAGATCGGAATAGCTTACTTTTTCTATGTTTACCATTGTTAATATATGCACCAATTTTCAGAATTGTGACCAAATGGGAAGTGGGACATTCGAATATCCCTCGTTTGGAAGGTTTAACTCCTTTTCGACCCCTTAAAGTGGGTTAATCGATATCGGAATAGCTTACTTTTTCTATATGTTTACCATTGTTGACATTTGTGCCAATTTTCAGAGTCGTGACCATATGGGAAGTGGGACATTCGAATATCCCTCGTTTAAATGGCCGTTAGGACGTATAGTTGAATTGTTTAAGGGTGATGATAATTTGGTGAGAGTGGTAAGGGTAAAAACCCAATCTGGTATTTATAAAAGAGCTATATCACGAGTGTGTATTTTACCAATGCCAAATTAATTGTTTAATTGTAAATTGATGCATGTGTGGCGACCTCATATATCAGATAATGCTTCTGTGCAGCGGATTACTCTTTTGCACAGAGGTAAAGTATCAGTCTCCAGACACCATGGTCCTCGGTTCAAACCCCCTGTCGCCCGCAGCGAAAGCTTAACGCTTCACTGATGACCCGGACTAAAACGAATCATGCTGCCATCTATCGGCGCTTCTGAAAGGAGAAAACTACATCGCAACTAGCGATCAAACACGCAACTCGCGTGCATCACCGCAACAAGCGGGCACAACAATGCAACTAGCATTCCAAACCTCCAACTCCGTTCACACGTTGATCAGAACAACAGCATCGCTCCTTCGTCGCTGGGAGGAGGCTGTGTGGCGACCTCATATATCAGATAATGCTTCTGTGCAGCGGAGTACTCTTTTGCACAGAGGTAAAGTATCAGTCTCCAGACACCATGGTCCTCGGTTCAAACCCCCTGTCGCCCGCAGCGAAAGCTTAACGCTTCACATGTCAATTTAAACTACTATTGTATTTTTCATATAAGTACTATAATCTTTAATTAAGTGATTTATTTCTTAATTTTGTTTTAAACCTTGTGTATTTTGTATTTTTATGAAACCCTTGGTGAGGGTTTCATGGCGGGGAGAATGTTGATGCTGTTTCGATTCTCTTGCGCTTATCTCGCCAATGTGAAGGCCCTGCTCCATGGTTCCCTCGCCAAGGTCTCTTTGGAAGACGGGAATTTCCCTTTTTTTGTAATCGAGCGTGCGTAATTATGAATAAAGCAGAGATCTAGTTTTTACAGTCCACTCGTGCAGTGTTTATTTCTTAGCTATGTTAGCAGAGATAAATAATTTCAAAAAGTGTGAGCTATCGATAGGCCATACATAACAGGAATGTTTAACCCCTTTTTGACCTCTTAAAGTGGGTTGATCGATGTCGGAATAGCTTACTTTTTCTATGCTTACCATTGTGGATATTTGTACTAATTATCAGAGATGTGTTCATGTGGGAAGTGGGAGATTTAGTGGTGAATGAGTGAGTGAATGAGTGAGGGCTTTGCCTTATATATAGAGAGATTTTCAGAGATGTGGGCATGGGCATGTGGGAAGTGGTAGAATTAGTGATGAGTGAGTGAGTGAATGAGTGAGTGGGTGAGGGCTTTGCCTTATATCGAGAGAGATTTTCAGAGATGTGGGCATGTGGGAAGTGGGAGAATTAGTAATGAGTGAGTGAATGAGTGAGGGCTTTGCCTTATATATAGAGAGATTTTCAGAGATGTGGGCATGGGCATGTGGGAAGTGGTAGAATTAGTGATGAGTGAGTGAGTGAGTGGGTGAGGGCTTTGCCTTATATCGAGAGAGATTTTCAGAGATGTGGGCATGTGGGAAGTGGGAGAATTAGTAATGAGTGAGTGAATGAGTGAGGGCTTTGCCTTATATATAGAGAGATTTTCAGAGATGTGGGCATGGGCATGTGGGAAGTGGTAGAATTAGTGATGAGTGAGTGAGTGAGTGAATGAGTGAGTGGGTGAGGGCTTTGCCTTATATCGAGAGATTTTCAGAGATGTGGGCATGTGGGAAGTGGGAGAATTAGTAATGAGTGAGTGAATGAGTGAGGGCTTTGCCTTATATATAGAGAGATTTTCAGAGATGTGGGCATGGGCATGTGGGAAGTGGTAGAATTAGTGATGAGTGAGTGAGTGAGTGGGTGAGGGCTTTGCCTTATATCGAGAGAGATTTTCAGAGATGTGGGCATGTGGGAAGTGGGAGAATTAGTAATGAGTGAGTGAATGAGTGAGGGCTTTTCTTTATATATAGAGAGATTTTCAGAGATGTGGGCATGGGCATGTGGGAAGTGGTAGAATTAGTGATGAGTGAGTGAGTGAATGAGTGAGTGGGTGAGGGCTTTGCCTTATATCGAGAGGGATTTTCAGAGATGTGGGCATGTGGGAAGTGGGAGAATTAGTAATGAGTGAGTGAATGAGTGAGGGCTTTGCCTTATATATAGAGAGATTTTCAGAGATGTGGGCATGGGCATGTGGGAAGTGGTAGAATTAGTGATGAGTGAGTGAGTGAATGAGTGAGTGAGTGAGGGCTTTGCCTTATATATAGAGAGATTTTCAGAGATGTGGGCATGGGCATGTGGGAAGTGGTAGAATTAGTGATGAGTGAGTGAGTGAATGAGTGAGTGGGTGAGGGCTTTGCCTTATATCGAGAGAGATTTTCAGAGATGTGGGCATGTGGGAAGTGGGAGAATTAGTAATGAGTGAGTGAATGAGTGAGGGCTTTGCCTTATATATAGAGAGATTTTCAGAAATGTGGGCATGGGCATGTGGGAAGTGGTAGAATTAGTGATGAGTGAGTGGGTGAGGGCTTTGCCTTATATCGAGAGAGATTTTCAGAGATGTGGGCATGTGGGAAGTGGGAGAATTAGTAATGAGTGAGTGAATGAGTGAGGGCTTTGCCTTATATATAGAGAGATTTTCAGAGATGTGGGCATGGGCATGTGGGAAGTGGGAGAATTAGTGATGAGTGAGTGAGTGAGTGAATGAGTGAGTGGGTGAGGGCTTTGCCTTATATCGAGAGATTTTCAGAGATGTGGGCATGTGGGAAGTGGGAGAATTAGTAATGAGTGAGTGAATGAGTGAGGGTTTTGCCTTATATATAGAGAGATTTTCAGAGATGTGGGCATGGGCATGTGGGAAGTGGTAGAATTAGTGATGAGTGAGTGAGTGAGTGGGTGAGGGCTTTGCCTTATATCGAGAGAGATTTTCAGAGATGTGGGCATGTGGGAAGTGGGAGAATTAGTAATGAGTGAGGGCTTTGCTTTATATATAGAGAGATTTTCAGAGATGTGGGCATGGGCATGTGGGAAGTGGTAGAATTAGTGATGAGTGAGTGAGTGAATGAGTGAGTGGGTGAGGGCTTTGCCTTATATCGAGAGAGATTTTCAGAGATGTGGGCATGTGGGAAGTGGTAGAATTAGTAATGAGTGAGTGAATGAGTGAGGGCTTTGCCTTATATATAGAGAGATTTTCAGAGATGTGGGCATGGGCATGTGGGAAGTGGTAGAATTAGTGATGAGTGAGTGAGTGAGTGGGTGAGGGCTTTGCCTTATATCGAGAGAGATTTTCAGAGATGTGGGCATGTGGGAAGTGGGAGAATTAGTAATGAGTGAGTGAATGAGTGAGGGCTTTGCCTTATATATAGAGAGATTTTCAGAGATGTGGGCATGGGCATGTGGGAAGTGGTAGAATTAGTGATGAGTGAGTGAGTGAGTGAATGAGTGAGTGGGTGAGGGCTTTGCCTTATATCGAGAGATTTTCAGAGATGTGGGCATGTGGGAAGTGGGAGAATTAGTAATGAGTGAGTGAATGAGTGAGGGCTTTGCCTTATATATAGAGAGATTTTCAGAGATGTGGGCATGGGCATGTGGGAAGTGGTAGAATTAGTGATGAGTGAGTGAGTGAGTGGGTGAGGGCTTTGCCTTATATCGAGAGAGATTTTCAGAGATGTGGGCATGTGGGAAGTGGGAGAATTAGTAATGAGTGAGTGAATGAGTGAGGGCTTTGCTTTATATATAGAGAGATTTTCAGAGATGTGGGCATGGGCATGTGGGAAGTGGTAGAATTAGTGATGAGTGAGTGAGTGAATGAGTGAGTGGGTGAGGGCTTTGCCTTATATCGAGAGGGATTTTCAGAGATGTGGGCATGTGGGAAGTGGGAGAATTAGTAATGAGTGAGTGAATGAGTGAGGGCTTTGCCTTATATATAGAGAGATTTTCAGAGATGTGGGCATGGGCATGTGGGAAGTGGTAGAATTAGTGATGAGTGAGTGAGTGAATGAGTGAGTGAGTGAGGGCTTTGCCTTATATATAGAGAGATTTTCAGAGATGTGGGCATGGGCATGTGGGAAGTGGTAGAATTAGTGATGAGTGAGTGAGTGAATGAGTGAGTGGGTGAGGGCTTTGCCTTATATCGAGAGAGATTTTCAGAGATGTGGGCATGTGGGAAGTGGGAGAATTAGTAATGAGTGAGTGAATGAGTGAGGGCTTTGCCTTATATATAGAGAGATTTTCAGAAATGTGGGCATGGGCATGTGGGAAGTGGTAGAATTAGTGATGAGTGAGTGGGTGAGGGCTTTGCCTTATATCGAGAGAGATTTTCAGAGATGTGGGCATGTGGGAAGTGGGAGAATTAGTAATGAGTGAGTGAATGAGTGAGGGCTTTGCCTTATATATAGAGAGATTTTCAGAGATGTGGGCATGGGCATGTGGGAAGTGGGAGAATTAGTGATGAGTGAGTGAGTGAGTGAATGAGTGAGTGGGTGAGGGCTTTGCCTTATATCGAGAGATTTTCAGAGATGTGGGCATGTGGGAAGTGGGAGAATTAGTAATGAGTGAGTGAATGAGTGAGGGCTTTGCCTTATATATAGAGAGATTTTCAGAGATGTGGGCATGGGCATGTGGGAAGTGGTAGAATTAGTGATGAGTGAGTGAGTGAGTGGGTGAGGGCTTTGCCTTATATCGAGAGAGATTTTCAGAGATGTGGGCATGTGGGAAGTGGGAGAATTAGTAATGAGTGAGGGCTTTGCTTTATATATAGAGAGATTTTCAGAGATGTGGGCATGGGCATGTGGGAAGTGGTAGAATTAGTGATGAGTGAGTGAGTGAATGAGTGAGTGGGTGAGGGCTTTGCCTTATATCGAGAGGGATTTTCACAGATGTGGGCATGTGGGAAGTGGGAGAATTAGTAATGAGTGAGTGAATGAGTGAGGGCTTTGCCTTATATATAGAGAGATTTTCAGAGATGTGGGCATGGGCATGTGGGAAGTGGTAGAATTAGTGATGAGTGAGTGAGTGAATGAGTGAGTGAGTGAGGGCTTTGCCTTATATATAGAGAGATTTTCAGAGATGTGGGCATGGGCATGTGGGAAGTGGTAGAATTAGTGATGAGTGAGTGAGTGAATGAGTGAGTGGGTGAGGGCTTTGCCTTATATCGAGAGAGATTTTCAGAGATGTGGGCATGTGGGAAGTGGGAGAATTAGTAATGAGTGAGTGAATGAGTGAGGGCTTTGCCTTATATATAGAGAGATTTTCAGAGATGTGGGCATGGGCATGTGGGAAGTGGTAGAATTAGTGATGAGTGCGTGAGTGAATGAGTGAGTGGGTGAGGGCTTTGCCTTATATCGAGAGAGATTTTCAGAGATGTGGGCATGTGGGAAGTGGGAGAATTAGTAATGAGTGAGTGAATGAGTGAGGGCTTTGCCTTATATATAGAGAGATTTTCAGAGATGTGGGCATGGGCATGTGGGAAGTGGTAGAATTAGTGATGAGTGAGTGAGTGAATGAGTGAGTGGGTGAGGGCTTTGCCTTATATCGAGAGAGATTTTCAGAGATGTGGGCATGTGGGAAGTGGGAGAATTAGTAATGAGTGAGTGAATGAGTGAAGGCTTTGCCTTATATATAGAGAGATTTTCAGAGATGTGGGCATGGGCATGTGGGAAGTGGTAGAATTAGTGATGAGTGAGTGAGTGAATGAGTGAGTGGGTGAGGGCTTTGCCTTATATCGAGAGAGATTTTCAGAGATGTGGGCATGTGGGAAGTGGGAGAATTAGTAATGAGTAAGTGAATGAGTGAGGGCTTTGCCTTATATATAGAGAGATTTTCAGAGATGTGGGCATGGGCATGTGGGAAGTGGTAGAATTAGTGATGAGTGAGTGAGTGAATGAGTGAGTGGGTGAGGGCTTTGCCTTATATCGAGAGAGATTTTCAGAGATGTGGGCATGTGGGAAGTGGGAGAATTAGTAATGAGTGAGTGAATGAGTGAGGGCTTTGCCTTATATATAGAGAGATTTTCAGAGATGTGGGCATGGGCATGTGGGAAGTGGTAGAATTAGTGATGAGTGAGTGAGTGAATGAGTGAGTGGGTGAGGGCTTTGCCTTATATCGAGAGAGATTTTCAGAGATGTGGGCATGTGGGAAGTGGGAGAATTAGTAATGAGTGAATGAGTGAGTGAGGGCTTTGCCTTATATATAGAGAGATTTTCAGAGATGTGTTCATGTGGGAAGTGGGAGAATTAGTGATGAGTGAGTGAGTGAATGAGTGAGTGAGTGAGTGAGGGCTTTGCCTTATATATATAGAGATTTTCAGAGATGTGGGCATGTGGGAAGTGGGAGAATTAGTAATGAGTGAGTGAATGAGTGAGGGCTTTGCTTTATATATAGAGAGATTTTCAGAGATGTGGGCATGAGCATGTGGGAAGTGGTAGAATTAGTGATGAGTGAGTGAGTGAATGAGTGAGTGAGTGAGGGCTTTGCCTTATATATATAGAGATTTTCAGAGATGTGGGCATGTGGGAAGTGGGAGAATTAGTAATGAGTGAGTGAATGAGTGAGGGCTTTGCCTTATATATAGAGAGATTTTCAGAGATGTGGGCATGGGCATGTGGGAAGTGGTAGAATTAGTGATGAGTGAGTGAGTGAGTGGGTGAGGGCTTTGCCTTATATCGAGAGAGATTTTCAGAGATGTGGGCATGTGGGAAGTGGGAGAATTAGTAATGAGTGAGTGAATGAGTGAGGGCTTTGCCTTATATATAGAGAGATTTTCAGAGATGTGGGCATGGGCATGTGGGAAGTGGTAGAATTAGTGATGAGTGAGTGAGTGAGTGAATGAGTGAGTGGGTGAGGGCTTTGCCTTATATCGAGAGATTTTCAGAGATGTGGGCATGTGGGAAGTGGGAGAATTAGTAATGAGTGAGTGAATGAGTGAGGGCTTTGCCTTATATATAGAGAGATTTTCAGAGATGTGGGCATGGGCATGTGGGAAGTGGTAGAATTAGTGATGAGTGAGTGAGTGAGTGGGTGAGGGCTTTGCCTTATATCGAGAGAGATTTTCAGAGATGTGGGCATGTGGGAAGTGGGAGAATTAGTAATGAGTGAGTGAATGAGTGAGGGCTTTGCTTTATATATAGAGAGATTTTCAGAGATGTGGGCATGGGCATGTGGGAAGTGGTAGAATTAGTGATGAGTGAGTGAGTGAATGAGTGAGTGGGTGAGGGCTTTGCCTTATATCGAGAGGGATTTTCAGAGATGTGGGCATGTGGGAAGTGGGAGAATTAGTAATGAGTGAGTGAATGAGTGAGGGCTTTGCCTTATATATAGAGAGATTTTCAGAGATGTGGGCATGGGCATGTGGGAAGTGGTAGAATTAGTGATGAGTGAGTGAGTGAATGAGTGAGTGAGTGAGGGCTTTGCCTTATATATAGAGAGATTTTCAGAGATGTGGGCATGGGCATGTGGGAAGTGGTAGAATTAGTGATGAGTGAGTGAGTGAATGAGTGAGTGGGTGAGGGCTTTGCCTTATATCGAGAGAGATTTTCAGAGATGTGGGCATGTGGGAAGTGGGAGAATTAGTAATGAGTGAGTGAATGAGTGAGGGCTTTGCCTTATATATAGAGAGATTTTCAGAAATGTGGGCATGGGCATGTGGGAAGTGGTAGAATTAGTGATGAGTGAGTGGGTGAGGGCTTTGCCTTATATCGAGAGAGATTTTCAGAGATGTGGGCATGTGGGAAGTGGGAGAATTAGTAATGAGTGAGTGAATGAGTGAGGGCTTTGCCTTATATATAGAGAGATTTTCAGAGATGTGGGCATGGGCATGTGGGAAGTGGGAGAATTAGTGATGAGTGAGTGAGTGAGTGAATGAGTGAGTGGGTGAGGGCTTTGCCTTATATCGAGAGATTTTCAGAGATGTGGGCATGTGGGAAGTGGGAGAATTAGTAATGAGTGAGTGAATGAGTGAGGGCTTTGCCTTATATATAGAGAGATTTTCAGAGATGTGGGCATGGGCATGTGGGAAGTGGTAGAATTAGTGATGAGTGAGTGAGTGAGTGGGTGAGGGCTTTGCCTTATATCGAGAGAGATTTTCAGAGATGTGGGCATGTGGGAAGTGGGAGAATTAGTAATGAGTGAGGGCTTTGCTTTATATATAGAGAGATTTTCAGAGATGTGGGCATGGGCATGTGGGAAGTGGTAGAATTAGTGATGAGTGAGTGAGTGAATGAGTGAGTGGGTGAGGGCTTTGCCTTATATCGAGAGGGATTTTCACAGATGTGGGCATGTGGGAAGTGGGAGAATTAGTAATGAGTGAGTGAATGAGTGAGGGCTTTGCCTTATATATAGAGAGATTTTCAGAGATGTGGGCATGGGCATGTGGGAAGTGGTAGAATTAGTGATGAGTGAGTGAGTGAATGAGTGAGTGAGTGAGGGCTTTGCCTTATATATAGAGAGATTTTCAGAGATGTGGGCATGGGCATGTGGGAAGTGGTAGAATTAGTGATGAGTGAGTGAGTGAATGAGTGAGTGGGTGAGGGCTTTGCCTTATATCGAGAGAGATTTTCAGAGATGTGGGCATGTGGGAAGTGGGAGAATTAGTAATGAGTAAGTGAATGAGTGAGGGCTTTGCCTTATATATAGAGAGATTTTCAGAGATGTGGGCATGGGCATGTGGGAAGTGGTAGAATTAGTGATGAGTGAGTGAGTGAATGAGTGAGTGGGTGAGGGCTTTGCCTTATATCGAGAGAGATTTTCAGAGATGTGGGCATGTGGGAAGTGGGAGAATTAGTAATGAGTGAATGAGTGAGTGAGGGCTTTGCCTTATATATAGAGAGATTTTCAGAGATGTGTTCATGTGGGAAGTGGGAGAATTAGTGATGAGTGAGTGAGTGAATGAGTGAGTGAGTGAGGGCTTTGCCTTATATATAGAGAGATTTTCAGAGATGTGGGCATGGGCATGTGGGAAGTGGTAGAATTAGTGATGAGTGAGTGAGTGAATGAGTGAGTGGGTGAGGGCTTTGCCTTATATCGAGAGAGATTTTCAGAGATGTGGGCATGTGGGAAGTGGGAGAATTAGTAATGAGTGAGTGAATGAGTGAGGGCTTTGCCTTATATATAGAGAGATTTTCAGAAATGTGGGCATGGGCATGTGGGAAGTGGTAGAATTAGTGATGAGTGAGTGGGTGAGGGCTTTGCCTTATATCGAGAGAGATTTTCAGAGATGTGGGCATGTGGGAAGTGGGAGAATTAGTAATGAGTGAGTGAATGAGTGAGGGCTTTGCCTTATATATAGAGAGATTTTCAGAGATGTGGGCATGGGCATGTGGGAAGTGGGAGAATTAGTGATGAGTGAGTGAGTGAGTGAATGAGTGAGTGGGTGAGGGCTTTGCCTTATATCGAGAGATTTTCAGAGATGTGGGCATGTGGGAAGTGGGAGAATTAGTAATGAGTGAGTGAATGAGTGAGGGCTTTGCCTTATATATAGAGAGATTTTCAGAGATGTGGGCATGGGCATGTGGGAAGTGGTAGAATTAGTGATGAGTGAGTGAGTGAGTGGGTGAGGGCTTTGCCTTATATCGAGAGAGATTTTCAGAGATGTGGGCATGTGGGAAGTGGGAGAATTAGTAATGAGTGAGGGCTTTGCTTTATATATAGAGAGATTTTCAGAGATGTGGGCATGGGCATGTGGGAAGTGGTAGAATTAGTGATGAGTGAGTGAGTGAATGAGTGAGTGGGTGAGGGCTTTGCCTTATATCGAGAGGGATTTTCACAGATGTGGGCATGTGGGAAGTGGGAGAATTAGTAATGAGTGAGTGAATGAGTGAGGGCTTTGCCTTATATATAGAGAGATTTTCAGAGATGTGGGCATGGGCATGTGGGAAGTGGTAGAATTAGTGATGAGTGAGTGAGTGAATGAGTGAGTGAGTGAGGGCTTTGCCTTATATATAGAGAGATTTTCAGAGATGTGGGCATGGGCATGTGGGAAGTGGTAGAATTAGTGATGAGTGAGTGAGTGAATGAGTGAGTGGGTGAGGGCTTTGCCTTATATCGAGAGAGATTTTCAGAGATGTGGGCATGTGGGAAGTGGGAGAATTAGTAATGAGTAAGTGAATGAGTGAGGGCTTTGCCTTATATATAGAGAGATTTTCAGAGATGTGGGCATGGGCATGTGGGAAGTGGTAGAATTAGTGATGAGTGAGTGAGTGAATGAGTGAGTGGGTGAGGGCTTTGCCTTATATCGAGAGAGATTTTCAGAGATGTGGGCATGTGGGAAGTGGGAGAATTAGTAATGAGTGAATGAGTGAGTGAGGGCTTTGCCTTATATATAGAGAGATTTTCAGAGATGTGTTCATGTGGGAAGTGGGAGAATTAGTGATGAGTGAGTGAGTGAATGAGTGAGTGAGTGAGGGCTTTGCCTTATATATATAGAGATTTTCAGAGATGTGGGCATGTGGGAAGTGGGAGAATTAGTAATGAGTGAGTGAATGAGTGAGGGCTTTGCTTTATATATAGAGATATTTTCAGAGATGTGGGCATGAGCATGTTAGAAGTGGTAGAATTAGTGATGAGTGAGTGAGTGAATGAGTGAGTGGGTGAGGGCTTTGCCTTATATCGAGAGGGATTTTCAGAGATGTGGGCATGTGGGAAGTGGGAGAATTAGTAATGAGTGAGTGAATGAGTGAGGGCTTTGCCTTATATATAGAGAGATTTTCAGAGATGTGGGCATGGGCATGTGGGAAGTGGTAGAATTAGTGATGAGTGAGTGAGTGAATGAGTGAGTGAGTGAGGGCTTTGCCTTATATATAGAGAGATTTTCAGAGATGTGGGCATGGGCATGTGGGAAGTGGTAGAATTAGTGATGAGTGAGTGAGTGAATGAGTGAGTGGGTGAGGGCTTTGCCTTATATCGAGAGAGATTTTCAGAGATGTGGGCATGTGGGAAGTGGGAGAATTAGTAATGAGTGAGTGAATGAGTGAGGGCTTTGCCTTATATATAGAGAGATTTTCAGAGATGTGGGCATGGGCATGTGGGAAGTGGTAGAATTAGTGATGAGTGAGTGAGTGAATGAGTGAGTGGGTGAGGGCTTTGCCTTATATCGAGAGAGATTTTCAGAGATGTGGGCATGTGGGAAGTGGGAGAATTAGTAATGAGTGAGTGAATGAGTGAGGGCTTTGCCTTATATATAGAGAGATTTTCAGAGATGTGGGCATGGGCATGTGGGAAGTGGTAGAATTAGTGATGAGTGAGTGAGTGAATGAGTGAGTGGGTGAGGGCTTTGCCTTATATCGAGAGAGATTTTCAGAGATGTGTTCATGTGGGAAGTGGGAGAATTAGTGATGAGTGAGTGAGTGAATGAGTGAGTGAGTGAGGGCTTTGCCTTATATATAGAGAGATTTTCAGAGATGTGGGCATGGGCATGTGGGAAGTGGTAGAATTAGTGATGAGTGAGTGAGTGAATGAGTGAGTGAGTGAATGAGTGAGTGGGTGAGGGCTTTGCCTTATATCGAGAGAGATTTTCAGAGATGTGGGCATGTGGGAAGTGGGAGAATTAGTAATGAGTGAATGAGTGAGTGAGGGCTTTGCCTTATATATAGAGAGATTTTCAGAGATGTGGGCATGGGCATGTGGGAAGTGGTAGAATTAGTGATGAGTGAGTGAGTGAATGAGTGAGTGGGTGAGGGCTTTGCCTTATATCGAGAGAGATTTTCAGAGATGTGGGCATGTGGGAAGTGGGAGAATTAGTAATGAGTGAGTGAATGAGTGAGGGCTTTGCCTTATATATAGAGAGATTTTCAGAGATGTGGGCATGGGCATGTGGGAAGTGGTAGAATTAGTGATGAGTGAGTGAGTGAATGAGTGAGTGGGTGAGGGCTTTGCCTTATATCGAGAGAGATTTTCAGAGATGTGGGCATGTGGGAAGTGGGAGAATTAGTAATGAGTGAATGAGTGAGTGAGGGCTTTGCCTTATATATAGAGAGATTTTCAGAGATGTGTGCATGGGCATGTGGGAAGTGGTAGAATTAGTGATGAGTGAGTGAGTGAATGAGTGAGTGGGTGAGGGCTTTGCCTTATATCGAGAGAGATTTTCAGAGATGTGGGCATGTGGGAAGTGGGAGAATTAGTAATGAGTGAGTGAATGAGTGAGGGCTTTGCCTTATATATAGAGAGATTTTCAGAGATGTGGGCATGGGCATGTGGGAAGTGGTAGAATTAGTGATGAGTGAGTGAGTGAATGAGTGAGTGGGTGAGGGCTTTGCCTTATATCGAGAGAGATTTTCAGAGATGTGTTCATGTGGGAAGTGGGAGAATTAGTGATGAGTGAGTGAGTGAATGAGTGAATGAGTGAGGGCTTTGCCTTATATATAGAGAGATTTTCAGAGATGTGGGCATGGGCATGTGGGAAGTGGTAGAATTAGTGATGAGTGAGTGAGTGAATGAGTGAGTGAGTGAATGAGTGAGTGGGTGAGGGCTTTGCCTTATATCGAGAGAGATTTTCAGAGATGTGGGCATGTGGGAAGTGGGAGAATTAGTAATGAGTGAATGAGTGAGTGAGGGCTTTGCCTTATATATAGAGAGATTTTCAGAGATGTGGGCATGGGCATGTGGGAAGTGGTAGAATTAGTGATGAGTGAGTGAGTGAATGAGTGAGTGGGTGAGGGCTTTGCCTTATATCGAGAGAGATTTTCAGAGATGTGGGCATGTGGGAAGTGGGAGAATTAGTAATGAGTGAGTGAATGAGTGAGGGCTTTGCCTTATATATAGAGAGATTTTCAGAGATGTGGGCATGGGCATGTGGGAAGTGGTAGAATTAGTGATGAGTGAGTGAGTGAATGAGTGAGTGGGTGAGGGCTTTGCCTTATATCGAGAGAGATTTTCAGAGATGTGGGCATGTGGGAAGTGGGAGAATTAGTAATGAGTGAATGAGTGAGTGAGGGCTTTGCCTTATATATAGAGAGATTTTCAGAGATGTGTTCATGTGGGAAGTGGGAGAATTAGTGATGAGTGAGTGAGTGAATAAGTGAGTGAGTGAGGGCTTTGCCTTATATATATAGAGATTTTCAGAGATGTGGGCATGTGGGAAGTGGGAGAATTAGTAATGAGTGAGTGAATGAGTGAGGGCTTTGCCTTATATATAGAGAGATTTTCAGAGGAATTAGTGATGAGTGAGTGAGTGAATGAGTGAGTGGGTGAGGGCTTTGCCTTATATCGAGAGAGATTTTCAGAGATGTGGGCATGTGGGAAGTGGGAGAATTAGTAATGAGTGAGTGAATGAGTGAGGGCTTTGCCTTATATATAGAGAGATTTTCAGAGATGTGGGCATGGGCATGTGGGAAGTGGTAGAATTAGTGATGAGTGAGTGAGTGAATGAGTGAGTGGGTGAGGGCTTTGCCTTATATCGAGAGAGATTTTCAGAGATGTGGGCATGTGGGAAGTGGGAGAATTAGTAATGAGTGAGTGAATGAGTGAGGGCTTTGCCTTATATATAGAGAGATTTTCAGAGATGTGGGCATGGGCATGTGGGAAGTGGTAGAATTAGTGATGAGTGAGTGAGTGAATGAGTGAGTGGGTGAGGGCTTTGCCTTATATCGAGAGAGATTTTCAGAGATGTGGGCATGTGGGAAGTGGGAGAATTAGTACTGAGTGAATGAGTGAGTGAGGGCTTTGCCTTATATATAGAGAGATGTTCAGAGATGTGGGCATGGGCATGTGGGAAGTGGGAGAATTAGTAATGAGTGAATGAGTGAGTGAGGGCTTTGCCTTATATATAGAGAGATTTTCAGAGATGTGTTCATGTGGGAAGTGGGAGAATTAGTGTTGAGTGAGTGAGTGAGTGAATGAGTGAGTGAGGGCTTTGCCTTATATATATAGAGATTTTCAGAGATGTGTTCATGTGGGAAGTGGAAGAATTAGTGATGAGTGAGTGAGTGAGTGAATGAGTGAGTGAGCGAGGGCTTTGCTTTATATATAGAGAGATATAGTTTTTTTTTTTCATGATTTTTTTTTCTTACTTTGACATCGTTTCAAAGAATGTTTATCACTTGCTAGTTGTATAAATGCACTAAATTATTATGTGTTTATTACGATTTTTTGAAATTTGACGCCAATCTCAATTACTATTGAGGTTTTTTATTTGATGAATTAATAAAGCTAAATGATTATTGTCAACTGTTAGTAAATTCTTTTAAACTAATACATGCTAAATGATATTGGTTTTTGTAGTTGCAAGTCATTTTTAAATTTCAGTCAATAACTAGATATTTTTTAGTTTCCTAATGTACTGCTTCGAAGAATGCATGGAAATTTTATCGAAAACATTTTCTTCTAGAATGTGTTTTAATAATTTTGTAATTAGTAATTTTGTTAATTCTAGATGTTCATTCTTATGAAAACTTACTAAAAGTTCACCAATACTAGAATATGCTGTAAAAAAACCAAATCTAATATTAGGATTCGTATTTTATAACAGGATGGAACTTTTGCTATAGTGGTTCAATGTAATATTAATATTGTTTAAAAAAGTATTCAATTATTTTAGTTAAAAATATAAATTAATGTAAATTTGGTTGGGTGTGTAAATTTTTCAAGTGAAAGTTTAATGAGCTAGGCAGATTTGTTCCTTTTTTGGATAAAAGATTTCTGGGAAACCATAAAATTTAATCGCCAAGTGAAACCAAAAAGAGCGATAAGCTTGCCAATGTAGAAACCCTGCAATGACGTCATTTGCTCTCAACTATTTTATATTATCTCTATGGAAGCTTGCCTTTTTTATCCCGAAGGGTTATTGTAGTATCTTTGTTATAACTATAATAATCCAGGCAGTTTGTGATTGAACATGGACAAAATTGAAACAGATGCTTTTTCAATTGATTTTTAATCAGTTATCATTGCTGAACAACATATCCAAAATCGAACAAAATTCAACTATGGGAACACCGAGTAAAGACGAATTTCAAAATGACGGATTCCCTTCCAGATGATGGGGATGCCTAAGTGCAGTTTTTCCCGCTCAGCACCTCCGCAACCATGATATTTTAATCCCGGATGTTAGCTTTAAACACAAAAAAATGGTAAATTATTGTGCTTAGAATTGCATAGAGCTTTTTAAGAAAGGAGGACTTAACATTTCACAGGTAAGAAGGTATACAGGTACAGGTACATGTATACAAGATGTATTTTAAACAATATACATATCTTAAACAGTACATATCTTACATTGTAGCTTAAAAGTTAATTTAATGTTAGAAATGTTCTAGAAAAGAAACAACAACAAAAAAAAAAAACGTTTAATCACTTTCTTCACTTTTATCATATTTATAGCTGTTGTGGTTTTCACATCAATTGATTTGGCACGTTCCACAAGCCGTTGAACTTGGCAGGCCAGTGTTCGCCAGTTAAATATTTCCAAAGGGTATTTTCACCCCCTCTCTAAATTTTAAGGGGTATTTATTTTTTATATATTTTTTTTTAAAAAAAACTAAAGCAAAATAAGTTTTTTGAGAAAACTAATAACTACGACAATAACAGTGATGCACGATCGCGATTTCGTGTATCATAGTGGAAATATGCTTTTTAAATTATACTAAAAAACATTTGATAGTTATAATATTAACACTGTGCTGTTCGGTGACATTACTTTGGAGTCCCGCGAAACCATCGGGCAAACGTTAACGACACCTTGAGAACGATCGAGCAAATACAGGCAACTCCTCGAAAACTGTCAAGAAATTACCAGCAACACTACGAAAACTATCGCACAAATGACGGAAAAGTAAAATTTGACGGATTGCGATATCCCGAAAAGACGCCGGCGATAGAAATAGGCAAAATGATCTGAACTTCTGAACCAGTCCTACCAGCGCCACAAAAAAAAAAAAAAATCCGATTAGACGTGTTGACGACATAAAGTTTAATCTACGACGTTCTTCATGAATTCACGCATGAAGTGAAGGAATGGTAAAAGTAATTTGGAAATTGTGGAACGCTCTCCTACTAATGTACATAGCACGTGGTATCTGTAGCCATTCAATCACTTCAATCAATCACTTCAGCGAGGCACGTTTGAACATGAATGCGCATGCGTAACTAGCGATTTCGGAGGGGGTGATCCGATATAATGCATTCCATTGAAAAATAAACGAAAATTTTGCATTTTTTTCAGAAAAGGACGCTATTTTCAAAGAAAAAGGGCACGGAGGTACCAAGCCATTAGTGGCATGCGGTGACTTTTTTCAAAAGGGAATCAATATTATTAATAATTAAATATATCATCTTATACACTAGATTCATACCCAACAGTTATTACTATTGGAAACATTTACCCAAAAAATCATAAATAACTGCACAAAAGTGATATAGATATAATATAAAGGTAGAAATTATTTTACATAAAAAGGAGATAGTAGTGGGATATAAAAAGGGAAAGGGGGCAAGGGAAAGAGGTATCTGGCAAGTGCATCCCCTTGCACCCCCCCTGGCGGCGCGCATTATTGAAAGCAATACAAAAATTGCTTGCCGTCCAAATTAAAAGAGTGCAATTAAACGATTAAAAAGGGTCAAAAAATTATGCTTAAAGATGCAGTTAATGTAAAGAACATTACTCATGATTTAAATGGAAAAAACAAGATGGCACTGCATAAGAAAATTTGAAACGAAAAAATATTTACGATCGCTGTAGGTCAAATCAATGTTGATAACCATAAGCGATTTCTGAAATGCTTGACTAGGTCAATCTCAAAGGCTTCGTAGCCACCTGTCGGAAGAATTTTCATGCAGAATAATGGTAGCAATTGTATCTTACAAGTATGGTAATGTAGACAAAGTTGTTTTTGACAGAACTTTATTGGTTCGCCACTGCAAACCATTCTTCTGGTTTGATTCTTTTGCGGAGGCTGGTTATTTGCCATCCGCTTTTGTAAAAGCTCCTATCATTTCTACTGTTATTAATTACTATTGATTAGGACAATACATATTCTTTAGACGTAACACTTTTTATTCTAGGTTAAATGTAACATTTTGCTCCCCGCGGAGCTTAGTACATGTCATTCATCCAGCGCACGAATCAGAGTCAGAATCCCTGGAATCACATTTTTAGCGTCCTTCTTCGAGAGTCCTGGAACAAGTTTAGTTGTTCTTGCAGGTGGCGCTAGCAGCCGGTGGCTCTGAACTAGCGCCGCCGCACTTTCTTTAATATATCTTTCCATACATTTATTTATAAGTACGTTCGATAGCTATGATATTTTATTGAGGAATACAATACACTTAATTAAGGAACGAACGAAATTACATTTTGAATTTGCTGGACGTGAACGTTCCAATTGCGGGGGCGAACGTTCCAATGCAACAAATTATTTTGCCGTAGTTACCTTCGCTACTAATATTTGAAAGCGCAGTTGAGCTGTGCAAACCAAAAATTGGCAGTTGTACAAAAGAAGTATTGCTTTTCTACCAGCGATACTGTGATATCTGAATGTAGGCATGAGTCAAAACAAAATATTTTTGCAACAGAGCGGAGTTCTCTCTTCTTCGCCAGTTTGGCAAATGCTGAGTACTTCCTAATTAAAAAAAAATCTGGATATTGTATAGCAGTCCGTGAAAGCATGCAGAAACAGCATCAAATTGCAGCTTTCACGAACTAATAGAGATTGCATGTTGAGGATATCATGTACTGTCTTTGGAGTTGACCCTTATCTTTTATCACTACGATTGTATAGCTTGAATCCCTTATCCTTGGCGTGGTAAAAAAGCAGAATCAGCATATCGGTGTCTTCTCCTATCGCAGTGGTATGAACGTATTCTGAAGATGAAACTGCGGTACGAACAATGTCCACATCAGCATCCCCGTCTGTGTTATGAACAGTACAACCTTGTTTCTTCAGCAAGTCACCACATTGCTGGCAATTACGGCTTGTTGGTTCTTTCCATTGGCTAGAAAATGTTCCTTTTTGCCAACGAACTTCATGCATGGTCTACAGGTCTTTGTGTACCGTCGTCTGTGAGCCCCATCCTTGATTGTAGGGGACCCAATGTAACCCTCAAAAAGAACGACAGCTTTTCCATTTGTTTTAAAAGTGAATTCAACTTACGACATTGCAATGTTTTCGTGTCATTGTTTGCACCACGAAATTCGATGTAAGAAAGATCATCCATCGAGTATGTTCGTCAGTACAGGCATCGTATTTTCCACGTTGTCAAATTCTTCACTTTTAAAATGTTAGACAAGTTAAGCCTTTTTTTTTTTTTTTTTTTTTTTATTAAGAGTGACGAAAGACAACCAAAACTAGAATTTTTTTTTGAAATCTGTTCAATATTTTTCGAGTCATACGAGTTTCAATTTCCCACTTTTAAAAGCGCGCAAAAACGAGACTAGCCGTGACCTCCGATATTATAGGAGGCCATCCAACTATCATTATGAGGTCACAGATCGTGGATACAATTCGATGATTTTATTTCTTTGACAATGTCAATAATAAGATTATCCCTACATCTTAAAACACTAATTTTCTATATAACTTGAGGATATAAACTTCATCCATTCCCTTATAAGTACGATCAAGTATAATTTCTGTTCGTTAATATGATTTTTTTTCTCAAAATTAATTTTGAAATATTTCTAAATGTTGGAAATGTGAAAGGAAACAAGAAAAGCATTAATTCAAAACATTGATATATACAATTGATAAAACACAACAAATATACACAATAAACAAAACACAAATAATATAATAGCTTAAATACCGCAACCAAATTCAAGGCTATATTTTCAGAGAAATCCTACATTTGGAGTAAATATATACAGTATATACTTTTTTTTTGTCAATTCACAATGTTTGCCAAGGCAAGCATGTACTGTCACCTTACAAAAACTAATCTTATCCAGTCTTCTTAGCAAATGCCTCTTTTGAATATACAAAATCATTTTTATGAAAATGCAACTCACATACCTTAAATAGAGGACAAAATTTTTTAAACAACTCTATCGAATTTTTAACAAAACATTACATTGAAATAAGAAAAAGTTTCCAAGTTAAATTTTTATTTTATGTTGGTCATTTTGAAAGGCTAGAAAAGATTGGGTAAAACTTCCAAGAAAGGTACGAATTCTATGCCAAGAATTGTTTACATAAAACCGCGTCAAATTTTGTCAATCATAGGTAGTTCACTTTTAATTAAAAAAAAAAAAAAAGTTGGAGCGAAAATCACTTTGGCGCAGAATTGTTACCGTACTTGGAAATTTTACCAAAGATAGTTTTCTAAACTTTCATTTGAAAAATAATAACAAAAAAGTTGAAGTCGAAGAAAAGTTATCACTATTGTAAATAGTTGGCATTTCTTTTCAGCACTTAATTAACTTCTCAAAAAATTATACACTTATATTTAAGAAAATTTTAAAGATTTTATTAAAAAGTTGCTCTCGCCTTGCTGTATTTTGTAGGGTCAAAATTTTTTTGATGTATCGCACAGCTTTTTTCTAACACTGTCATCAGAAGGGAATTTGAACACATTAACCTTAGGATTAGTTCTGGAGTTCACGTTGCACTTTAGAACGGAGCAATAACTCGACATTTTGAAAATTTTTCACCAAATATTAAACACATAAATCGTCCATAATAACCATCGAACGACTAGTAAATGCAGAATTTGAAGATCAGTGTATCTACTTCAATACAATGCTAACCTCGCGATCCCATAATTTGTATTCACCACTGATGATGTTGAAGGTAAAACAGGGCGTAGTTGGATGGCCTTCTACAATATCGATGGTCACGGACTAGCTTAGCTGTGACGTCACCCTACGTCATAATCCTATTTTTGTTTCGCGCGATCTTGGAAACTATCGTGAATTGATTCGCATTGCTATAGCACATTTAGCTATTTTTTTTTTTTTTATCTTGTATTCTTTTAATTTATTTAAAATTATGTCCTCAAATTCAGCGTACAAACATTGCCTCGTTCCGAAATGTAGGAATACTTCAATCACCAACACTTCTAAATTATTTATGAGTGTTCTTAAACACACAGACATCCACAAAATGTGGTGTAAAGCCATTAAACGGGACGATGTTTCTGCAAAAAGTACCCTATACGTTTGTGAAAATCATTTTTATCAGAGTATTTTTCATTGATTACTTTTATTTTTACATAATGATTTAATTATTTTGGAATTCTATCATTTAGAGTAGCTCATGATATACAGTGACTCGCAAAAGTTTTCTTACAGTTTAAAGAAAATGTCATGTAGCCTGGAATTGAATTCGAATATTAATTCCTACATTTTTTTTATCGAATCTATTTAATTCTAAATCAAACCTAATACTTAAAAAAAAATATTGAATAGTTTTTATGAATTAATATTTTTATAACAATACAAATTCATAAAACTAAAGAAAAAAATCCACAAATGTGTTCGTGCCCCATATTTTCTGATAATTTCATTAATTGAATTTTTTTTCCGACCCTTTTTTTGAATTTTTGTATTCTGGAAACATGTAAAAAATTGATTGTCTATAATATTTGTTTTCTCGATTCATTATAATCTATTTATTATTTAAAATGGCTCGTAGTCGAAAAGGAACAACAAGCAGCATTCTAAAATTGATTTTATATTTCATCGTAATAATGGAAATTCATTCGATGTATTTTGTGTGTGTGTTGTGATGTGTGCGACAATATATTTTATTTATTCCATTCAACGATCCAGTTTGTAGTAAATTTTTTAGCTTTTCAAGATAATAAGAGTTCGTCCTTGCGGAGTGTGTGCGAACATCGCCCGACTGTTTTTACTAAACTAAAATTATTTTTAAAAAAAGCAGGTCAAAGAAAATTGGATCAGCATTTTAATTGAATAGGAATATGCGAACAAAATTAAATTAAATTTATAAACAAAACTAAATGGTCGTTGACTTCTATTCTGCTTTGACAATTTGAAAGAATTTGTTAAAACGAACCATTTTATTTTCTTGCGGATAAATGTCGCCAACTTTCTTGGTGAGAGACATGCAAGTTGTTCAAAGAAGTAAGAGTGTTCTTGAAAATGGGAAAATAATATTTCTAGGGGAGTATAAATTAATCTGAACTGGGAGAAAAAAAAAAAAAAAGAAAAAAAAATGCAATATTGAAAATAATGGCTAACTTTTTTTTTTTTACTCTATTGGATTCTCATGGCAGTTGTTTACATAGTAAGTCAAGTTATAGACATTTAACTTATTAGTAAAAAATGTAGTGTAACTTCTACCATTTGAATCCCTCAATTTGAAAATTTTATTTTAAAAATAATACTGGATACAACTGCACTATGGAAAACAAGTGTTTTTATAACTTTCTTAGGAGTAAAGAGCTGTTTAAAAACGGACTGAAAGTTTTCAAAATAGCACCAAAAAAATGGATGAACAAGGAAACAGTCATTTGTTTCTTGTACAAGAATCAAATGAACTTGTATAAGAATGACTTTTACAAGAACGGAATGAAAACTCTTGAACGTGAATTTTAATTAAATATACAGTTTTTGGTTAAATACGATTTGTTTCGAATAGTTTGTAAAGTATGTAAAATTTTGAGGTCCGAAAATATTGGCGAGTTGTCACTGCAATGTTCTTCAGTTTAACTGGATGGAATGATAATTGAAAATAAAAACTTACAATAAAAATAAGTCATATTCAATCAAGTTAAAGACAAATGAAAAACTGTTTGTAAAATGGGTACACATACCTTTCAGATTTTACACCACGAATATCAGCTCCTATGAAATTCGTAGGTCGTCGTAGGTAAACAAATGAAGGATAAAATTTTTCATCGGATTATTAAGTCAAATCTAACCAGCCAATGACGAAACGTTTAGTTGTTACGTCACGATTCCACTGTTTTTACGATTTTTCTTCTTTCGATATTTAATTAAATAAATTTTTAATCGCAATATTACTTACATATTCGGATTTAGCTTTGCTTTTTTTATTAAAATGTATTGCCTTCGACCATTTTTAAATAATAAGCAACTTCTCCATTGCTTCTGCTAACTGTGATTTGTCTGCTTTTCTCATTAGGCTTTGGGGTTCAAATAATGCTGCAGGGTAAGCACAAAGTTCATTACGCATGATATCAACAAACCTCTGGAAGCAGCAGGTTACTAAGCGCTGCATCTATAATCATGTAACCTCGTATCGCCCTGTAAACTGCTTTCCCAGTCATCATGTGTAACCCAGCATTTTATCCATAGATTTTTTAAGTAAATGCAAAAAAAAAAAAAAAAACGATTTTTTTTTTTACCGAATCCTATACTTTCATTACCCTATGTATTATAAATGGGTAATTGAAAGTAATAAATTACCTAGATTATACTAATTTACTTCTAATTCTTAATTTCACAAAACTTCTTACTTCACCACATAATAAAAATTGAAAAAAACCAAATAATAAATCATAAAAAAAAAAAAAAAATGAACTAAGTTCCTACCAGTGAAATGTTACGTCCTACTTTCTTAAAAAGCTCCATGCAATTCTAAGCATAATAACCTACCATTTTGTTGTGTTAAAGCTAACATCCGTGATTAAAATACCATGGTTGAGGAGGTGCTGAGCGGGAAATCCTGCGCTTAGGCATCAGGGTTGCCAGATGAAAAAAGTAAAATAATGCCAAATTGCTGTTAAAATAAGGCCAAAAAAAGGCCAAACTGTGACGTCATCGATAAATTGATGCCAAATGGGAAAAAATACATGATTTTATGTTCTGTATGACAAATGTTTAAAAAATAGTACTCTAGATTCCCTAGGATGTCTTTTCGGTCGTCCTTAACAACAAACATTTTAAAATTTTAATTTTTTAATTAAAAATTGATTAATTTTTTTAATTTTCAAAATCGTTCAAGAAATATTTTTGTCTAAAATATTTGTGTTTGGTATCACATAAATGCTAAAAAAAAAAATTATTTCTAAAAATATACCTACCTTTGGACACATAATTCGTTAAACATAGAAAACTATGAATACTTTCCATACAAGGTACAATGGATAATGGATTGATATAAAATCATACCCACGGAATTTGTGTGTGTGCAATTTGAACTCCTTGTTAAAAATGTGAAATACATGAATGCATAAATTAAAGGGAAACGGATAGGAAGAGGGGGGACCAAAAATTTTGCAATATCTCTATCATCATTAAGATGAGCATAATTTTCTAGATAGCTATTAGTATCAAAATGTATATGTTTATTAGATTATTTAGTTATCAAACAGTTTAAAAAAAAAAAAAAAAAATTGGAATTTTTTTTAAATATTTAAAGTGTAACTTAAAAAAATACTTGAAAATTTATAATATCTTTTACATTCTTTCTTCTTCCGTGTCATTCTTCTTTATTTTTCAATTTCTCAGTTGTTTCCTTTTGTCTCTATTTAGGTAGAAGAGACATCTGATAAGTGTGCAAATCACATCAAATCCAAATAAAAACTTAAATTGTTACATGTGTGTGTTTGGTTTTTATACTAATGAATATTTAGAAAACGTGAATGATGGAGCTTTACAAAATTCCCGTTTTACTGCTCGACTGGATTCCTAGATACTATAAACATTGAAACTGGACATTTATCTGAATTTTCACTATTTTACAAGGCGCATGTTATAAGTAGTACGATTGATCGAAGTTTCCTTTTTAAATGTAAATTTTCTCTCTGAATTATTTGTTCATAAAGATGCATGATGAATCCATTCTTAAAAGTTATTTAGAAAAACCTAAATTTCACTAATCTAACCGAATTAAACTTTTACTACTCTATAGCCATCACAATAACCATCCACTTTAGGACGGACCACCATGCTTGGATTTAGATGGGTGGCAGACAGGGTTGCCAGATGAAAAAAGTAAAATAATGCCAAATCGCTGTCAAAATAAGGCCAAAAAAGGCCAAACTATGACGTCATCTCTAAGTTGATGCCAAATGGGAAAAAATGCATGATTTTAGTGTTCTGTATGACAAATGTTTAAAAAATATTACTCTAGATTCACTAGGATGTCTCTTTGGTCGTCCTTAACAACAAACATTTTAAAATTTCAATTTTTTAACTAAAAATTTATTAATTTTAAAAATTGTTCAAGAAAATTTTTTGTCCAAAATATTTGTGTTTGGTATCACATAAATGCTTTAAAAAAATTCTTTCTAAAAATATATCACCCTTTGGACACATAATTCGTTGAATATAGAAATCTATGAATACTTTCCATACAAGGTACAATGGAACAACTTACCCACGGGTGGGGGGAGGGAGGGCCAAAATTTTTGCAATATCTCTATCATTATTAAGATGAGCATAAAAAATCAAACAGTTTAAAGAAAAATATTGGAAAATTTTTGAAATATTTAAAGTGTAGCTTTAAAAAATGCTTTTTTAATATTTTTTACATTTTTTTTCTTCAGTTTTATTCTTTTTTTCAGTTTCTCAGTTGAGGTACAAACACCCTTTCGTCTCTATTTAGGTAGAAGAGACATTTGATGAGTGTGTAAATGACATCAAATCTAGATAAAACATTAAATTGTTACATGAATTTGATTTTTATACGAATGAATATTTGGAAAACGTGAATTGTGGAGCGTTACAAAATTCCCGTTTCACTACCTACACAACTGGATTCCTAAATATTATTTTTAAAAAATTATTTTATTATCAGAATGAAAATTATATATTTTAGTAGAAGGTTGTTGAACTATAAACTTCGAAACTGGACATTTAATTGAATTTTCACTATTTTACAAGGCGCATATATATGTTATACGTATCACGATTGATAGAAGTTTACTTTTTAAATGTAAATTTTCTCTCTGAATTATTTGTTCATAAAGATGTATGATGAATCCATTCTTAAAAGTTATTTAGAAAAAGCTAAATTTCACTAATCTAACCGAATTGTACTTTTACTACTCTACTGCCATCACAATAATCATTCTCTTTAGGACGGACCACCATGCTTGGATTTAGATGGGTGGCAGATGGCAGTCGCAATGCTTAGAGCATTTTGAGGTTCGTTGGCAAGACAGAACGACTAATTTCACCATCCCTTTTGGGACAAGATTCTTGGAAACACAGTCCCTCTATCACTTATCTTAATTGATATCGCCCTTTCCCCTTAAAAAGAACCTGCGGTTATTCTGCGTAGAGCCTCGTTTACATCCTGTATTCGGACAATCATTCTACCCTCTACCCCTCTTCTTGTCAACTCCGGTTGTCTCTGGTCAGCTCCTGAGGCCAAAACACGAGACTAAAGAAGGTAGCGCGGCGAGGTTAGGCGAAAAGCGTATCTTCTCACTCAAAAAGTTTGGAAAAAAAAAGAGGAAAGTTTGTTTTAATTGGGGGGTATTTTTTTCTGACTTCGGAAGTTATGGGAAAAAAGGCCAAAAATAAGGCCAAATTAAAGAAAAGGCCAAAAGTAAATTCATAAGGCCAGGCACTTCTAAAAAAGGCCAAATTTCCCAAATTTGGCCTTAAGAAGGCCAATATGGCAACCCTGGTGGCAGATGGCATTCGCAATGCTTAGCATTTTGAGGTTCGTTGGCAAGACAGAACGACTAATTTCACCATCCCTTTTGGGGCAAGATTCTTGGAAACCCAGTCCCTCTATCACTTATCTTAATTGATGTCGCCCTTTACCCTTTTAAAAAGAACCTGCGGTTATTCTGCCTAGAGCCACCTTACATCCTGTATTCGGACAATCATTCGACCCCCTACCCCGCTTCTTGCCAACTGCGGTCGTCACTGGTCAGCTCCTGATGCCAAAAAACGAGATTAAAGAAGGTATCGCACTTAACTTCAGGCGAAAAGCGTATCTTCTCACTTAAAAAGTTTGAAAAAATGGGGGAAATTTATTTTAATTAGGATTTTTTTTCTGACTTTTTGAAGTTGTGGAGAAAAAAGGCCAAAAATAAGACCAAATTGAAGAAAAGGCCAAACATAAATTCTTAAGGCCAGGCAGTTCTAAAAAAGGCAAAATTTCCCAAATTTGGCCTTAAGAAGGCCAACATGGCAACCCTGTTAGGCATCCCCATCATGTGGAAGGCAATTCGTCGTTTTGAAATCCGTTTTTCGAGGTATTTCCATGGATGAATTTTGTCCGATTTTGGATATGTTGTTCAACAATGACAATTGATTAAAAATGAATTAAATAAGCTTTTGTTGCAATTTTTCTCATGTTCCCTGTATTTTTAATTTAATTTGCCTGGACTTAAGACTGTTTAGCCCTGGGGAAACGAAGCCGTTGTCACAGCGCTAGCGAGATGCTTCGATGGTGGAATTTGTATTGCCGATGTGGATTTTCTTCGATCTTTATGGTATATTCGTGTTACTTTTGATATATGTTTCTTAGAATGTAGAGAGAGATTCCTGTTTAATTCCATTATATAGAATAATTTTTATAATTTGGCAACTTTTGAAATTCAGAGCGTGATAGGTTTTTTTTTTTTAGAGTATCCATTTTACTGCAAAAAACGTCATTTCTTATGGTGCAATTCATTTGATGCTATTTTAAATTATTACTCAAACACTGTTATTTTATTACAGTTAGTATATAAGGCCTCTTTTATTGGTATGTTCTTTCGAAAATCGTTTATCACGAGAAGGGAACCCTCGGGTTTGTGCTCTGGGCCCCTGCATTTGTAAGTTGAGCCTTGATTAGGGCGAGATGAAATTGCCTTCTTGAATTATTGTATAGCTACCTGACAATGAAATTTCACTGATACGTTCAAAGCAGCCCAACATGTTTTAACAGTGGCGAAGTTCTAGAACTCCGCCACTGTTAAAGCATGTTGGGCCTTAACGGCGATATCAACATTTTGCAACATATGAACCTTTCTCCCATAATTATTGCTATTTGAATAACGTCATAAAAAAAACAGATAAGGCAAATGATACTTGCTTCTAATTGATTTTCTAAGATTATATCGTCCCATTGAAACCATAATGGTCACTTGCGCATTCGATTCCAATTAAGTGCTTGTGCGAGTAGAAATGGAGATGTCAGTGTAACCCAACTAACAAATCGTCGAAATAAGTATCTCTATAAGTTTTTCATGTCTTGCACATGAGAATATTAACCTGACTTCTTGTGCAAAATCTATATCAGAAGTCGGGAGTATGCCAGCACAAATTTTCAATATGATCATTAATCAAATTTTAATAATTATCATTAATAAAATAAGCCGAACAATTAATTATAATTAATGTATTTCGTTATTTAAATATTTATATTTAATAATAACTTCAATAATTATCATTAATAAAATAAGCCAAACAATTAATTATAATTAATGTATTTCATTATTTATATTTAATAATAACTTTAATAATTTTCATTAATAAAATAAGCTGAACAATTAATTATAATAATTAATGTATTTCATTATTTAAATATTTATATTTAATAATAATTTCAATAATTAAAAAGTTTTATTTACTAATTTTAATAATTGAATAGTTTTAATATTAGTTTAATTAGATCAAATTTTCTGTCACTACCATTTATACCTCCAATGGATAAATTTAGTTTTCATAAACCATAGATAGTTTGTTGCAAAAACTAAAATAAAGAAATCTGAATTGCAAAATAACAAATGTCCAGGTATATAACTAGTATGTTTATTCGAAAATGACATCCAAAATGATTATTTAAAAGTTATAGAATAAGTCAAAATTCGTCAATGCTATTTTCTATATACAACACTATGTATAAAAATATGAAGTGTTATACAATTTTTGAATATGTATACAAACTATCTCTATCAAACTAATGTAATAGTTTAAATTTTGTATTATTATCGCTACCTGTTGAAACAAAACATTTATTTAAGTCTATAACTTATAATATTGTATTTTAAAGAATTCAAATGCATAAGAAATTTCAACAAAACTAATCAGTCCAATTTACTGTCACCATAGCGCTTGTAATATTTCCTCATTCTGATAATTATTATCATTGCATATTCACATATTATTCTCATTCTAGTGGGAGTGATTAGGATTTGAACACATAGGGCTTTAAAAAAAAGCGTTAAGAAAAGCAGCTACTTAAATTGAAAAAATATTTCTATACCGGACTGTCCCATTTTTTGGAAACACTGACCGGCCAAGTGATTGCACTGGACAATCCTATGGCCAGCATGTCCCTGGAAACAGTACTGCATTTACCTATAAGCTGGCATGACCATCACTTTGAATCTCGCCCAGAAGGGAGTTAAGCATTATAACTTTGAGTAAAGTTATTAAAAAATTTATTCCATTTCAATACATGATTTTTACAATTCGTCGTCGTTTCATCAGAGAAAGGCACAGGGGTATTGCACTGGTACTTATCTGGCTTTTGAAATTAAAAGTGTAGAAAAGCTTTGAATTTCATAGAAGAAAAAAAAATCTTATTTACTTTTATTATTTTTCTGTAAGAATTTATATATTACACACTTTTAGGAGGAGTTAATTATTTGTGTTACCAGAAAATAACTAACGACTTGATATATGTACAGTAAATGATGTATTTTAAAACTCTTAACCTTTAAAAGTAACATATTCTTCATGTCAAACATGTAGTTGAAGATCAAGAATCGTCTAAACATTCCCCATTATAGAAAACACAACCATTTAATTTAGCAATATTAAAATTAAGTTAACATTTCCTCAAGTAAATAGGAATAAAAAATTACCAAATGCAATTTGCCTCATAGTTTATTTATATTTGGCCGAATAAGGAAATAATTCCAAAATAAGACTTTTTACTTATTTAATCTAACACATTACAAAAGAAATATTGCATAAATATTCATTCATTTTATATAATTTTATAAATTATATATTTTATTATAGAAAATACTCAACAATAAACTATACAGATTTATTAGTAATTCCAGCTTATTCTCTCTATCAGTGACTTATTGTCTTCTCAGCTAAGGCACTGATGTAGTTCCATTTGAGAAATTCATTTCATATATATAGTTGTGGGACGAATTTTAATGGTTACCTGTCTAATAAAGAAATATCTACATTAAAATGTACATCCACACAATTATTACCTGAGAATAATAATTAAAGATTCAACTTCAACCTGTTGGGATTAAAACAAATATATATAGAATAAATGAACGGACAGTAACTCTCTTACTACATTCTTTATTTCAAACTAATTATATATTTTTCCATTTGAATTTTCATTAACTTGGTTTACTTTATCATAGAGTTAAAAAAAATCAAAAGACATTAAGGTGAAAATAAATGGCATAGTTTTTAAGTTTTTGCTTGCCAAACAATTTAAAACAATTGGTTAAAAATTTTTAAGTGGCAATGTTATTTTATAGAAACTCATGGTTTGAGAGATTGGCTGGATGAAACATATAATGGTATTTGTATGTAATTAAAAACCCAAGACTGATAGAAGATAGAGTTGACAATCAAACTATATAATAATAATAAACATGACAATCATTTGCCACTAAAATAGAACCCTAAAATAGAAAAACAACTGAAAATGTCTCAAATCCTTAGAAAACTGCAAGAAAAAATCAGTTAATTTTAAGAAAATATAACATGCATATTGAAAAATATATTTCTCACAAAAAAAAACTATTAGGGACAAATATCATATTACAATACTAATTCAGAAGTTTTAAAAAAATAATAAATCGTTCAATATTTTGTAACTCCTTGATTCTCCTCTTCATAGGGTATTGCAACAATACCCTTAGCTCTATTATTCTATCTTCAGTCATTAACTTTTAAAAAGGTATCTAAATTATGTCAATTTGGAAATATAATGCAACAAAACACACAAGTATTGCATTCCACAAAATTAGGCATTTGAGGTGTTAATTCAATTAAAAAGTTCAAGAAATTAAGTACTTGATAAAAATACTAAATGTTATTGAGTGCAGTAATTTTTACAATTAAAGTTACTTTAATAATTTTTGTCACATCTCTGGGTGGATCAACATTAGTTACTTTTGTGTAAGACATCTAGTCTAAAACAAAATATTCAATATTTTATCACCCCAAATTATAGAAAGTTACAATAGTTCTTTTGTAATGTGCTACCTATGTAGCATTTTAATAATTTTTTGATTTTATTCAATCCCACTAATTTCTTTATTTTTTAACAAAAGACAAGTTAACATTTAAATGGGATAAAAAGTGCAGAGCATTTATCTTGCCTTTTTGCAAAGTAGAATTCTTGCATATCAAATCTGTTAAGACTATAAAGTTTTCCTAAAGGTTTTTGACATTTTTTAAGGTATAGACACGTTTCCGAGGTTGAGTGAAAATGTTTATTCACACATAAACAACACATAACAAATTATTTTTTCTAGCTGTTCTTTTTATCGCATGCCAATAAGAACCAATCAATTTAAAATGAAGCGAGAAAGGACACACATGAATAACCGAGATACACTGAATTCACTTTTTAAATGTCAAGTAAAAAGTTAAATTTTCAATATCAAAATAGTAAATGAGCACTTGAACAATTAGTTTGTAGGTATAGTAGAAAATTTATGAGAATGCTTATGAAAGTTCCTTTCTATTTCTTCTACAATTTTATTCTTATTATCTGCCACTTTTGCTGGTGCTTTCTATTTAATGCTGAACTTGTCTTATAATATTTACTTTATGGATTATATTTGACTTTCTAGAAGCATAAATGCAAAGTTTATTTTGCACTTGTTGTACAACATAATAATAGGTTATTAATATAGAAAGATATAAATTGATAAATATTAAGATTATCTAAAAACGTAATACATGAAAGAGGAATTTGATTGATATGCAACAATAACTTGAACAAAAAAGGAAAAATATCAAAATTTTACTTTCACACTTCACAAAAGGAAAAGCTTAATATGCTAAGATTAACGTCATTTTGCCTTCCTTGCCCCTTCCAGCAATAATTGAGCTATGTTTGGAAATATTTTATTACAAAATAATTGCCACTGCACATTTTTAACATTCAAAATTTATATAACACACAATTTAAACCGAAAATTGAAAAAGATAATGCAAATAACACATTATATAGTTATACTTTAAAAATAAATGCTATTGGTTAAAGGTTATTCATTAATAAAGTTAGAGTTGTAAAACCAATTATCTTTCAAGGAATATTGTTTCAAAAAGCAAAAAAGTTTATTTTAAGCAACTTTATTTCAACAGCATTACTAACAATCCAGATCGAAGCTTATTCTGAAAAGTACCAATTGTCCATTATAAATGATTCTATAAAACAAGTTATTCCTTAATAATTTGAAAGAGCAACAACGAAAATGAGAAACTTTTTTTTTTACTAAACTAAAGACTTCCATTTTATTATATCGTAAATATACTGAGGATCACTGTTCTTTTGTCAAACAGATATTTTTGCAATATACAAAACAGTCAAATCATAAAATAAACAATAAATTCAACGACAAAAACTAGGCAATTTTTTAAAAAATTATTACATTTTAATTAATTTGTAAGCAATCTAAAAGTTTTTATCTTTCTAAGTGGAAAACTTCATTATAAAAACTAACATCAAACCTACATTACAAAATGTAAACAAAAGCTCTCAGTCAAGAATAAGCCAAGTTAGATAAAATTAAGCCAAACACAACGCCAGAATTTGTTTTCTTTTCAAAAATAAGATAATCTAGCCAACAGGTGTTGTGATTTGCCATTTTCCAATTAAAAATACAATCTAAATGGAAAAGATGACCACATGGCAATATTTCTGGTATAATCACCTCCTCTAAACATATCGAGCAATCCTCCCTCGGCTGGAACCACAAACTATTATCCGCATAGATGATTTGTATTAACATTTCTCCCACTTTGGTAAATGTGCCGATTTTGAACTGAAATTGACGAGGGGTACAATCCCGTATTAACTGATAAATTTTCGGTATGAGTATGCTCTGGTATAGCGTTTGTTGTATGCCGTCGGCTCCGCTGAACTGAATACCCAGTCGGTTTAATTCTCTCCATGTATCCAGATTATTATAATAACAAGCAATATCGTCGATTCTTTCCGGCAGCAAACATGTAAACATGTCCGGAAAAATCTCAAACAAGTAATTGGAGAGTCTTCTGGTGATTTTCAGGGTAAGGTCTAGATTGTCCATTTCCATATTGATTAATTCCGGTTTTTCCACTGCCAACAGTTCTCTTTGACAATTTGCTAAGCAAGCCGCAAAGCGGAGCTTATCACCCGCACAAGTTTCCTGGTATGATTGAATGACTGCGCTGATACTCATGTTTAGTCGATAAAGACAGAATGATGATTTTTCACTGACTGACTGACTGATTTGGGATGTTGGAGTTCCGACGGCCGGAACGGCCGTGCAACCTCCAAGATAAAAGTAAAATGCAACATAACTGCTAGTAAAATACATAAATTTAAAAAGAGTGATTTTTCACTGACGACCGGAACCGGACGGACCGGACCTTTTTATACGAGAGATAATGTTCTGATTGGTTGCTGACCAGTGGCTGACTTTCTATTGGCTCGTGGGCTGATGACGTCAGAGCACGCGTTAATCATTATAAGTTTTGGGGAATAATGTCAATGCTGAACTCGATTCAAGGGGGAATAAGGCTTTGACAATGGCTGATTTCGCGGCGACCAACCTACGAGATAAATTTTCTACTAGGACAGCGCCAATCCGGGGTAGTGGCGAAAATCGTAACCATTAACCAAAACAAACAAATCATAAAACGAAACATAGCATATTTACATAGCATTATGCAAATAGAAAAATGATTTAATTCATTAGTTTGTTAATACTAGGGTGAACCTACCAGTAATTGACCATTTAGTGCAAGTTTCTACACATTTAATTTTTTTTCTTGAAAAATTATTAACGGAATACTATGAAAACTTCCCAAAATATCAATTGATTAATAAAGCTCAATAATAAATTAACATGATGTTTCAGTCCTTTTTACAATTTAATATATCATCAGAATTTCTTACCAAAAGCAATTTTGCCATTAATTGACCAAGTAGACATTACTAATTGACCGCAGCCATGCTAGTAATTGACCATTTCTTTTCCTGAATAAAACCAAAAGTTAATTGTTAAATTCTGTTATAAAATGCTCTAATATTCATGAATTAACTATTAAATGAATTAAAAAAAGGAAGTAAAAATAAATATAATCAATTTTAATTAATGAAAATATTGGAACATCATAAAATATAGTAGGATGATATAGATATCTTACTCAAAAAATTAAAACAAGAAAATCGAAGTAATATAGAAAAGACTATCTAATCCTATATTTTCAATTCTGAATAAATTTAGATGAAAAGAATTGATTTTAGAGGATATTATTTCTTGAACAGTTTCAAAAAGCATCCGTTTATCTAAAGGAACACGTTTTAGTTCTAAATCAGCTGGGAATTCGTGAAAAGATATTTTATCGACCGTGCTATTTGACTTTTATAAAGATACACAGCAATAGACCGGCATTTTGTAATGTTTTGGGAATTAAAAGAGTAAATAATTACAAAAATCACTTACAAAACGGTAGTAACATCCTATTAAAGCATGGGAATTCAAAGCGAAATGATTCAAAACTCTCCTACTAGACCAGTGCCATCTAGTGGTAAACGGTCAAACTAAGATGGTATTTGAAATCCTTTGATCTTTACCGTACTGTCATAGCCGCGATGAATCAAGTTTAGCCGTGATAATGTATACGTTTGCATTAAAAAAAAACCCACAACGTTGGCTATTCAACTAATTTTCTTAACTTTTATATTTTATCTGTCTGGTGTCAAATTTTGTAAGTTTTAAAAAAAATTCAAGTTTGGAAAAAATTTAAATTTTGAAACATTTTTCTCATTATTATTTTCAAAATGAAATGGTACATAAATCCCTTTATTGGGGTTGCTATAGAATATTCCCTCAACTTTTAACTCGCTCAAACGAATAAACATAATTAGTATACCCTATCAATAAAATATTAAAACTTTTCAAAAACCTTGATATCGAGTTGTTGCATTTGTTCAAAAAGGTTAAATCCACTTTTGATAAAATTTTAAAAGGGTACCGGTGCTCATATATTAAATCTACCGACTGTAACTATTTTTTACTTACCGGTGAAAACTCTTGTTTATATTTTTCCGATTTGAGCAGTTGTTACAATTATATGCGACACAGTAATTAATTATGATCCAGGAAATCGTCCATTCATCAGGAAAGCAAACGTTTCTACCAGCGCGTTTTTCGCCTTGCTTTGTCATCGGAGCAGTTTATCATTGTGCTACCACAAAGCCAGTTTACAAAGCAATGCTATCCGATTTCCGTGTCGAAAAAAAAAAAAATACGATATTTGCTAAGCCAATATATATTTCTAATTGATTTAAGTGTATTTAGTTGGTCTTTTTAATGTATTAAGTGATTAAAACTTGATTATTTAGTGTTTAATTCCAACTCAGTCGCAGATTTTCATTGACACCCAAGCTTCGCAGGCCCACCATATTTGTTTCAACCTTCCTTGGTTGAGCGAGAGCCAATTCCGAATAACATCATGCATAAAATGCTCCTTTTCACGTATCGATCTTGTTTTTAACCGTAACGGAAAACTTTGCTCTTTGTGATTCAACATTCAATAAGAGCATTTGCGTGCGATCGCACGTTCCTTAAAGAACTGGTGAAATCCGGAACATTGTACCTGTGGCGTAATAATATAATTATGGCGGACTCAACATTGGATGATTTCTTTGCGAAAAAGGACAAAAGCAAGAAAGGCAAATCGAAAGCCAAGTACACGACATCAGATACTATAGCAAAAAAGTTGGAGGATGGAGGTAAAAAGTCTGACATAGTTTTAAAGAAGGACACTAAAGAAAAAATTCCTATTAGTAGTAGTACTACTGTCCCGTCTATTAGTATACCGTCTGTACCAAACGAACAAGTGAGTCAAATTGTTTACTTCATATTTCGAATTTTAACTTTTAATAAACATTGTTTAGCACTTAACTTCCTTATCAAGTGTCACTGGACCATCTGCCACGTTTTTTGAGTGAGATGACAAGAATTGATTTCCTTGTTCTGTCAACTACAAGTTCCGATGACATTATTACATTTAGTTATATCTCGGAGAACTAATTAGGTTTTTGGATTGGTTGCTGTATATATTTGTGATTTTGGTTCGACGTTTAAAATTGTTTATTCTTTTGTAAACAAGCTGCCGATAAATGTTTGGGAAGTGGTTTCTTGTCATAAAACTTTTAATTATACAAGAGGGTATTTTTTTTTTTGGTTTTATAGCTTTTCAAATGAATTCAATATTTTCCATTGCAATTCGATGATGTCTATACGATAAATGCTTGGCGATTTTTTCAATGCTGGATGCTAAAAATGATGTTAGTGACACACTGTATATGCGTGCCTGAAAAATCGCCACAATGCATTGGAAGTTCTCATGTTTATTGGGCAATTTTATGATTTGCAATATTAAGAGGATTTTTTTTTGTATTTTAAATTAATGTATTATAGATTTCTATTAGTTATATTTCAAGGGTTCAACAGGGTTCCCACGGTCATTAAAAGTGCTTAATATTTTTTAACTTGTTTTCAAGGCCTTGAAAATGCTTCTTGAAAATGCTTAGAGGTCCTTAAAAGTCCTTAATTTTTGTGGAAGTTGTTTTCCCAACTGCAAAATTTATGAAATACAACTCGGACTTGCTATCCCTTCTTGACCGCTACTTATCTGCACCGTATCGAAATTATCTGACATATTTGTACTATGCATCCACCAACTTGTAACTTTTTGGGTAGAACATACTTTATTCAAAAATTTTATATAGACATGATGCCTGAAAACATATTTTCAAAGGTCCTTAAAAACATTATTTAGGTCCTTAAAAGTCATTGATTTTCATTCTGTGATTTGAGTGGGAACCCTGTTTAATTGTTATATTTTATTTACGTTGAGAGAAGTTATCTTTATTCTCAGTTTTAAACTTTTCTTTCATTTGAGTTGCAAGCATTTATACTAATGGATACATTTAGACTTGAAATAATAGTTAAAATGTTTCAGAACAATACTTACTGTTACTTTGGTGTACAACTATTTTACAATATAAATAAATTTAATTGAAACATTGTGATAGTTATATAAAGCTTTTTCATATAACAAAAAGTGGTACTGTTCCGTTGGACTGATACCAGATAAAAATTAGAAAGTTGCAGCAATAACTAATTCAAACTTCCGATCATTTATAGCAATACTGTAAGAAACCATGATAAATGCATTCAAATGAACGAATTAAACATAATAAAAATGAAAGTTCACAAGGTTAAATTATTATTTTGTATAAATATTTCAGCTTGATAATAACTGCATCAACTTTCAGACTTGGCGGGTTCTGGTACCCGTCTAACGAAAGAGTACCTAAAAGGATAATTTTTACAGAATAATGGTGAGCTTTTTTATGTAGCTCAGGGAAGATTTAAGTTTTTTTAGATATTTCTTTAAAAAATTGTGTTATGGTGGTTTCATGCTCTCTCTAAATGGAGTAATTTTGGGTTAAGTTGCCATTTTCAATTGGTGACAAATATTAGAAGTCATGCTATCACTAAATTATTGTGGTTCAGATTTACTGTACAGTGTCGGATATATTGGCATCTTAAAGTTGACGATTTAGTGTCGAATATGACAACCCATTGAATTGGTTTTTAGGCAACCCTAGTGACTGTTTGGATTTGGCGGCACAGCTTTTTGGCGACTTTTATTAATTGTCACCATTCAACCCCATTCCTTAAATCTTAATTGATTCAATCTTCAAATTTACTAATATTTCATTTGGCGGGGTTCCAGTTTAGCATTTATAGAGAAAAACATTTTGTTTGGCGAGATAAGAAATATTGAATAAAGTTTCTGCAATGTTATTATCATATTTGTGTATTACTATCTTGGTGAGAGTTGGACAAACTGAAGGGCATATAAAATTCTGTTAGTCTGATGCCAGTGTTTGAGTGGAAAGCATGTACACAATATTCAGTTAGGTACAGTAAATATTGCCATTTTAGTACAGTTTTGATATTTTACATCAGTAAAACTTCACTAAGGTGCTTGCAATACTGCACTAGTACCGTTATTTCTAGATTAGGTCTATGCAGTAGTGTTAAAAAAAATCCAATCTGCTTAGTTAAAAGAAATAGTACTCTTCCGTTAGACAGGTACCAGTTGACACAGTTGGTGCCAAGCCTAAATGTTTACATGTTTAAATAATGCGTAAATGTATCGCCAAGCCTAAATGTTTACGGTTTATTATAGGATTGCTATAGTAATCCTATAACGGTTTGTTTTAAGAATTATGAATGGTTTGGATGAGTTATCTTTGCTATTTTTTTTTTTATTATCTGGTACTCGTCTAACCGAAGAGTACAACAAGGTTCGTACGCCTCTTGAAAAGTTCCCAAAATTTGCTTTTTTTTATATGAGGGCACTTATAACTTCTGAAAATTGTTTCTACTCCTGATATTTCTTTTTATCTCCTTAAAGATATCATCGAAGGGTAAAAAGATTAGTAAAACCTTAAAACATGTTTTTTTCTGTACTCGATAAAACGTCTCTGAAATTCGAAATTCTCTGCCATCTACCAGGTAGCTACCGAAAAGAGGTAGAAATGAACTCTTCGCTGGTTACAGGTAGACTTGCGCACTCTCACGAGTCACGACCGAGTGTGTGCTTACATCCTGTGCAGTACTGCACGCTACCGATCTACTCTGAATATGGGGTTGGTACAAAATGCTTAAAAGAAGTAGAGGTGCCTTAGTCTCCATAGATCTTGATAAAAAGAAGAAGAATGACTCCATCTTCTGCTATAGTCTGCCAAACGAGGAAGAGCTTTTCACTAGGGATGCTTTTACAGTAAAGCTTCGCTGTCCCTTTCTTTGTACCTTTCCTGCTGGCTATCAATGTATTCCAGCTTCTTCCTGCCGTACACTCGTACCTTCTATTTCGCCTTTTGGTACTAGTCCGAGCGGCGACTGCAATTTTTGGATCCCATCGAACATCATTCTGATTTTTTTATAGAAGTTGGAGAAAAGTGAGTGGATTACGAATCCACTGGTCTGCCGTGCCAAAAATGGCCGAAACTGGTCAAAAAATCGACTTGGAATGAGTTGAACTAAAATCCGATTGCCAAATATGTCATAACTTGCCAAAAAGCGAACAAACTTTTTTGTCTGGCAACCCTGCATTTTGATTTTCAATGAGAAAAAGCCCAAACGATTTCTGATCTCTAGCTTGGAAAACTTGTATCTTTTAAAAGTGAGCCAAATTGGCGACATTAGTTACGTCATCATTGACGTAATGTTTTCCAATTTCCAATTTGGCTCCCTTTTAATAGATGCAAATAGACTGTTGCCAGATATCTGAATCGTCTGGAACCTTCTTAATTGAAAATTAAAGAGTGAGGGTTACAAATAAAAAAAAATGCTCATTATTTGGTAAGTTATGGCTAATTTGGCAATTGGATTTAGTTCAACCTATTAAAAGTCGATTTTTGACCAGTTTCAGCCATTTTTGTCACGGCAGACTAGTGGATTCGTAATCTACTCACTTTTCTCTAATTTCTATAAAAAAATCATGATTATGTTCAATGGGTTCCAAAAATTGCAGTCGCCTCTCAGTCTATATGTGGATTTTGTGAATTTCAGCTCATACGCCAAGACATGCTCGTGACTAAGATCTATCTTTTGCTTTCTTAAGCACTTTTCACTGTAGTGCTAGAGTGTTGATAGATACTGGACAGCCTGGAATCGATTGGTAGGTTACTCTCTTTAGTCAGTGCATCATTTCAACACTTTGTTTATTATCCTCTCTGACACACTTTGTTGGAAATGATTTTGGAAAATCGGAAAGTCACTTTTCGATTTTCATCGTTGGTTTTGAAAAAGTGGTTAATTGACCAGGCTCAGAATGAGGAACTTGCACAAGTGAGGAAAATGAATATTTCTTGTATTTTCTAGTGTTATCCAACGAATATATTTGAGCAGTGCAATTATTTTTTATCTTTATGCTGTCAATTAATCAAAAATCGAGTTTGAAATTAGCCGAAATCAAAGCAAAAGTCACGTGACTAAAAATGCATGAAAAAACCGTGACGTGGTTACGCAGAGATAAAGTCGCAAAATGAAGGAGAAACCATACTTGTTCCTCGTCTAAAACAGGTTTTAGACTGGTTCATTATCTTCGCGTTGACGTTTCACGTAAAAGAGGCTTTTTCTCGCCAAATCGCAAAGTGAAAAACTAAATATTTTTTTAACTATCTATCCAAGCTCAAATTTTTGAAAGAATGGTATTGATTTTCATGATTTTTTCTCTACTTTTATTTAAAAATAAAACCAAAAAACATGAAAGTTCCTCATTCATGTTGTCTAATCATTTTAATTGCTATTTGTTTTCTGTTTGCATAACAAACATGACTGAAAAATTACTGTTCGAAATCTGCTGACCTTTTTTCGTTGTGTGTTTGAATTTTTGCGAATGCGCAGTTTTAAAAACTGGTTTAATGTTTCACCTTTAATGTTCTACCATTTACGAGTAAGAATTATTCTGGATTTATTTTCCTCTTTTTCGTTGTGTGTTTGAATTTTTGCGAATGCACAGTTTTAAAAACAGGTTTAATGTTTCACCTTTAATGTTCTACCATTTACGAGTAAGAATTATTCTGGATTTATTTTCCTCTTTTTCGTTGTGTGTTTGAATTTTTGCGAATGCGCAGTTTTAAAAACTGGTTTAATGTTTCACCTTTAATGTTCTACCATTTACGAGTAAGAATTATTCTGGATTTATTTTCCTCTTTTTCGTTGTGTGTTTGAATTTTTGCGAATGCACAGTTTTAAAAACAGGTTTAATGTTTCACCTTTAATGTTCTACCATTTACGAGTAAGAATTATTCTGGATTTATATTCCTCTTTTTCGTTGTGTGTTTGAATTTTTGCGAATGCACAGTTTTAAAAACAGGTTTAATGTTTCACCTTTAATGTTCTACCATTTACAAGTAAGAATTATTCTGGATTTGTATTCCTCTTTCTTATATATTTAAATTTGTTCCTCAGGAAGATGATGAATGGAAGAATATTGAAGAAAAAGAAACAGATTACTCTGGTCTTAGAATACAGGCTTTATCAATCAGGTATTTTGTCATGTCATTTAATTTTATTGTGCAATTACTAAGCGCTTGCTTTTAAATATATTGCTGTTTTGTAATTTTTGTTACAACTAGAATGAATTTTTCTTAAATGCAAGTATTAACTGAGGGGATAGTATAATCAGAGTGGCCACAGAACCGGGAAAACCTGGCAATCGGGGAAATGTCAGGGAGCTTTCTTATTCTGTGAAATGTCGGGGAATTTTTTAAAATTACATGAAAATCAGGGAAATTTTGTATTGTTTAAGGCACGTTCATCCATATTTTGGCTCTATTTACCTGAAGATTTGTGGTGGTAATTGTTAGAAGTTTAATGTTACGGAATAATTTAAACTTTTCATTACCAATTATTTAAAAAAAATTTGCATATTATCTCTTGAAGCATACATATTCTATTTGATCAGGGTGTCTAGACATCTGGAAAACCTGAGAAAATTAGGAAAATTTGAAAAAAAAAAGTTTGCCCTAAAATCAGGGAATTTTTTAGAAATCTGTCGGGGAATTATCGGGGAACTTTTTTACCTGAATTTTGTGACCACCCTGATAATTGTGAAAATATGCTTAACTAAAATAACCTATTACAGTGATCACATTCGCCTTAAAATTCCTAATATTTTTAAAATTTTTCTTCCTTCTTAAAATTTCTGAAATTGTACTTAAATTTTTCGATAATTCCTAAATAGAAATTAAACCTCGAATTTTCTCTACTTTTCCTCCAAACCCCCCCCCCCCTACATAAACCCTTAGAGGAGAAAATCTTTTCTAAGATTTTAATTATTCAATTCTTTAAAAATTGGCATTTTTTTTGCCGGTATTGTAGTATGCTTTGAAAAGAATGTGTGTCAGGAGCCTATGTCAACTTTAAAAGAAATATCCCTAAAATTTTAAGGAATTATCCCTAAAATGTTCTTAACATTTTTGGAATTATTCCTAACATTTTTTTTTTTGAATAATTCCAAAAGGAAGGTTTTTTTTTTTTGTGCAGGTATTGAAATATGCTTTGAAAAGAATGTGTGTCAGGAGCCTATGTCAACTTTAAAAGAAATATCCCTAAAATTTTAAGGAATTATCCCTAAAATATTTTTAACATTTTTGGAAATATTCCTAAAATTCCTACCTAATTTTTTTTAGGAAACTCACTGTGCTCCTGTAATTATTTTGATTCAAACTAAACCTATCTGGCCAGTCGTTCCTGAACGTTTCGGACCTCAGAGCCCTTTTTGAAGAAAGTTTATCATGAATTAGAAAAAAAGCCTTAGGCTTTGTACACAATTGGACTTGAAAATAAGCCCAATAAAATTGTAATGTAGAATTGTATCAATTCAGGAATAATAGAAGAAATTTCAGTCAAAAAAGAGCTATATTCCACATTTCAGTTGAACTGTACCATGCCTGGCAGGTTAATCACTGCAATAGTGTCATAAACTGTTATATTGGCGAAAATGAACATCATGCAATAAAGTAATCCCCAGCGTTAGCGCATCCATAATCACAAAAAAAACACCGATTTCGTACCATAACGCAATTAAACGGTCATTATATAAAAACGTAAATAATTTATTACCTACAATATAACTGATTGAAAAATCGAAATAAAATTAATACTAAATAAGATTTTTAATTTTAATTCTCTTTTTTTTTGTGTCCAAAAAACATGCATTTCCGTATTTTATGGATAACGCTGTGCTTGAACCGATTATATCATTAAGAAGAAACCGCGACGTTGATACCATCCATCCATGATGTGGATTCATGCGCTGAGGTATTGTGCATGCGTGAAAGCAAATAGAACTTGGAGCTCGCTATGCTGGCTGTTGTGCTATGTTTCTATGCAATCTCCGCAAAACTGTGCATGAAGGCATCACGATTCCGATTTCTCTTTAATGTAATAAAGTATTGCGTGTGCACGTTGACTCCATTCTATAGTTACAAATCGGTCTCAGAAGAACGTTTTTTTTTTCTTGTTCTTTTAAAAGTCAGTTTTGTAAAATCTGCAGGCTGTCGAAAAATCTACGACGTCCTTCTTGCATTTTCTCCAGAGTGGCCACAGAACCTGGAAATCAGGGAAATGTCAGGGAGCTTTCTGATTCTGGGAAATGTCAGGGAACTTTTTAAAATTTCATGAAAATCAGGAAAATTTTGTACTGTTTAAGGCACATTCATCCATATTTTGGCGCTATTTACATGGAGATTTGTGGTGGTAAGCCATTAGAAGTTTAATGTTACGGAATAATTTAAACTTTTCATTACCAGCAAAACTATTTTTTTTTTAATTGGATATTATTTCTTTAGCATACATGTTCTATTTGATCAGGGGGTCTAGACATCTGGGAAACCTAAGAAAATTGGGGAAATTTGAAAAAAAAGCTTGCCCTAAAATCAGGGAATTTTTTAGAAATCTGTCAGGGAACTTTTTTTCTTGAATTTTGTGGCCACCTTGTTCTCCTACCGGGCCTTGGTGTTTCAAAAAACCTAATATCAACAAAAAAGAAACAGTGATAAAAACCAATTTAAAGGTTTCATTTCTTAAGAAGATCATCCTATCATCCTGTGTAACTCATTAAAAAACATAAATACACTTTTAAAATTTGGTATCCGTACTTAGAAGATTCAACTATAATTATAGCCGATAAAAAAAAATTGGAAAATTTTGCAGTTTTTAGGGCATAGTGTTCCCTTTAAAAATTTCAAATGTGAATGTTAAAAATTTTGACTGAGCAATAGTTATTAACTTAATATGTATTATTTTATCTAGTGAAAAGGAGAAGGAGGAAGAACAGTTAAAAGAACAGATGCTTTCAGAACAAAATGGGGAATCCACTCGACAGTCAGATGGTCAAAGTGGACCCTGGAAAGTGGTGCAAACTCCACAAAATGAAGTAGAAGAAGAAAGTAAGAACATGTCAATTTGCAGCTAACAACTTGAATTAGTTGCTTAGTTTGATTCATAGGCGTAAAGTAGGGGGGGGGGCTGGCCCTTCCACTTTTAAATTCTGGAGGGGCTGCCTACCCTGATTAAGTGGATGAAATAAATTTAGATAAGGTACCAGGGTTCCCACGGTCATTGAAAGTCATTAAAAGTGCTTAATATTTTAGAACTTGTTTTCAAGGCCTTGAAAATGCTTAGAGGTCCTTAAAAGTCCTTAATTTTTACAGATGTTGTCTCCAACTGCAAAATTCATAAAAATACAACTCGGACTTGCTATTCCCTCGTGACCGCCACTTATCTGCACCTTATAGCAATTTTCCGACATATTTGTATTACGCATTCACCTACTTGTAACTTTTTTGATAGAATATACTTTATTAAAAATTTAAATGATGCCTGAAAACAAATTTTCATAGGTCCTTAAAAACATTAATTAGGTCCTGAAAAGTCATTGATTTTCATTCTGTGATTTGGGTGGGAACCCTGGGTGCTGAATGAATGGATTGATAGAGCTTTTGTTCGGGAGAACACTTTTGCCAAAAAAGGGTTAAAATAGAAATGGCAGGCCCCAACTGATATCTTTTTTAAGCCTAGCTTCTTAAGTCGTTTTTTCATTCAAATGTAAATACAGGGGTCGCAGACGTCCTATATATCCTATAAATCCTATATATTTTTAAAAATTGGCAAAAACGTCCTATATTGTCCTATATTTTACAATTGTCCTATAAACAGGGGTCGCAGACGTCCTATATATCCTATAAATCCTATATATTTTTAAAAATCGGCAAAAACGTCCTATATTGTCCTATATTTTACAATTGTCCTATATATCCTATATTTTTATATTGATTCGATCTATATTTTCTTCGAATTCGTAATAACGGCGCCCCTTCGTTGCCATTTTATATATTTCGGATTATTTGGCGCGATCGTAGGGGAAAAGACCTGAACGGCAGAGTTTTATCTCTTGTGACGTCACGTGCTGCATAACCTACAACTCATCTCTACTGGACCGGCGGGAGTTGTAAACATGTGAACTTTTCTATAGCATGCGGTCTTGAATTTCTGATCTGTTTTCTCCTCCAACGTAATAAATTAATTGGTCATAATACAGAGAGAGAAGCAGCAACAAAACTCTGCCTCGGAAGAAACGGATGAAAACAACTTATAATTAACTTGTAGGACTACTAAAGAGCATTTCTAGTGCTCAGTCAATAATTGATGGAAGGAAACAAAAGGGTTAAGATTTACTGTATGATATCGGATGGCGATTTTTTTATTCCGAATCAGATACGGATTCTGCTCAACGAATAGTTTACATCAAACCGCGCCAAATTATGGCAACCATACGCAGTTTTCTTGTTCATAAAAAAATGGCTGGGCTGCCATTTTTTGGCGAAAATCGCCTTGGCGCAGAATTAGTACCGGGTTCGGAATATTAGCCACAATTTTTTCATAAAATTCGCCAAAATTGAAAATGACGTCAATACAGCGTTGTGTTGTCAAATACAAACGGTCTCTAGGGTATCCGGAAAACCAAGTCCCCGGTTCACCACATTCGGCGCTAAATCTCCCGCTTTTCGCCGCCAATCCAACCGACACTGAACAGTAAATTTGAACCAACAAAAGACTGTAAGTATTTTCTTTTTATCCCTGTTTAAAGAAATTGGAACAGTTCAAGCAGTTATAGATGCTGGAAGCAAAAGACTCAAGATTGCATATAATGTAATTAATAAAACTTGATTTAGGGATGGAATATTGAAGCAATAAGGGATGACATATTCAGGATCAGGCGATTTCTTTTTTTAAGGTGCGTTTTCTATTCTCTTAAATTAAATATTTAAATTAAATATAACGAGTATATAAATATGTAACGAGTTAATTTTTAAGTTCAGTGGCAACTGTGTGCAGTTATTTGATGTTTTATATTGTCCTATATATTTTTTTTTAAAATCCTATATATTTTTATTTTGTCACTTTGACCCCTGTATAAATCCTATATTTCTATACTGATTCGATCTATATTTTCTTCGAATTCGTAATAACGCCGCCTTTCGTTGCCATTTTTTATATTTCGGATTCTTTGCCGCGATCGTAGGTAAAAACACCTGACAAAATCAATGCTTGTAACGGCGGCGTTTTATCTCTTGTGACGTCACGTGCTGTATAACCTACAACTCAACTCCACTGGAACGGCGGGAGTTGTAAACATGTGAACTTTTTCATAGTACGCGGTCTTGAATTTCTGATTTGTTTTCTCCTCCAACGTAGTAAATTAATTGGATACAGAGAGAGAGATGCAGCAACATAACTCTGCCTCGGGAAAAACGGATGAAAACGACTTGTGATTAACTTGCAGGGCTACTAAAGAACATTTTGAGTGCTCAATCAATAATTGATGAAGGAAACAAAAGGGTTAAGAATTACTGTATGATGTCGGATGACGATTTTTTTATTCCAAATCCGATACGGATTCTGCGCCACGAATTGTTTAAACGGCACCTAATTAGGGCAACCATAGGTAGTTCTCTTGCTCTTAAAAAAGTGACGGGCTGCCATTTTTTAGCGAAAATCACCTTGGCGCAGAATCCGTATCGAATTCGAAATATTAGCCACGATTTTTTCATAAAAGTCGCCAAAATTGAAAATGACGTCAATACGTTGTGATGTCAAATCCAGACGGTCATTAGGGTTTCCGGAAAACCAAATCCCCGGTTCGCCACATTCGGTGCTAAATCTCCCACTTTTCGCCGCCAATCCAACCGACACTGAACAGTAAATCTGAACAAACAAAAGACTGCAAACAGGGATAAAAAGAAAATACTTAAAGAAATTGGAGCAGTTCAAGCAATTATAGATGCTGGAAGCAAAAGACTCAAGATTGCAAATAATGTAATTAATAAAACTTGATTTAGGGATGGAATATTGAGGCAATAACGGATGACCTATTCAGGATCAGGCGATTTCTTTTTTTTTAAGGTGTGTTTTATATTCTCTTAAATACAGTATAACGAGTTTATAAATGTATAACTAGTTAATTTTTAAGTTCAGTAGCAACTATGTGCAGTTATTTGATGTTTTAAATTGTCCTATATATTTTTTTTAAAAATCCTATATATTCTTATTTTGTCACTTTGACCCCTGTAAATATGTCTGTTTAAAATTGTATTTTCTAAAATTAAATTGTAACCTAGCCTACTACCTGATTTGTTTAATTATTTTGTTCTTTGCTCCCTATTAATTAGTTCACTTACCTGTTTTTTCCCTTATAGATTATTTGTATTTTAACAACTGATTCGTTAACTGCCTTTACACTGAAAGTCTAATATGGTTTACAATACTAGCACTATTATGACAAAGAAATCCATTATAATAACTGTTTATTGTGGGTATTATATGAGAAGTTGTGTCATACCTAGATTTTAGAAAAATTAATAGATTTCGATAATTTTTCGAAAAATTTCATCTTCTGTCAAAACTCGCCCCCCTATGTTTTTCGAAAAGTTAACACCTATGGTTTGATATGATATATATATATATATACGCACAAGGTTCCCACGGTCATTTAAAGTGTTTACTAATTTTAACTGGTTTCTTAGGCCTAAAAGTACATGAATTTGCTTATAGGCCCTTAAAAGTCCTTAATTTTTGTCACTTATCCATACCGCACCAAAAGTTTCGATATATTTGTATTAAGCATGCATCAACTTGTATATCGTTTGGTTCCTATTTACTTATTGGTTGGGTAGAAATCGAATGGCTTTTGTTATACACTGTACTTAGTGAGACGAACATGCGAGATTAGTGTTTACGTTTTACGAGCCAAAAAAATCATAGACCATCATCAAAATCTGTTTATAAGGCAAAGTGTGCATGAAAGGTTATATTAACGCTCTAGGCCGGCGTTTGCCACTAACTTTTCGAAGCGGGCCTCGTGACTTATGTCGGAATTTTTCGCCGGCTGGATACACTAAAATATGTATCCTTAATTATTATCGATTTAATAATATATAGAATTTCTGAAAACTAGAGAAAAATATTTTTATCTTAATAAAATTACAATTTATATTTGAATTTTTTTCAACTAATTGAAAAAATAATAGTTTTTATAATTAACCCTTTGCACTCGAGACCTTTTTCGCGCGGAGGGACCAGCAACTCGAGACATTTTTGGTTCGGTTGGCGTTTATGGATTTGCTTCATAGAAACTAAACACAGTCATTGGCCTTGCATCAAATTTCCGCCCCACACCTAGTGGTCATCTCGTGTTTCGGCATCCAATCGGGTGGCGCCTGAGAGGCTCCGCTTGAGTGCAAAGAGTTAATAAATGAAGCTCTAAAAAAGAAGTGAATCTATTGATTCAACTTTTAATAAAAGTATTTATACTGTACTTTCAGATTACCCCGTTTTAATCGATACCAATTGTGAAATGACGGGGGTCTTAATCGTTCCGTTTATTTTATGATAGAGTCAATGTCTTTTGGGGTATTTGTTGCAATTAATTTAATAAATTGTCCAAATGAGATTCAGATATTCCTGAATTTATTCTTAATAAAAAACACCCTGCTGAAAGCTTCTTCATTTAGTTTTTTCAGGCATGTAGTGGAGAACTCTGTTCTGCATGAGGACTTATGACTTGTGAATGGGGGTGACTCTATCGAGTACCAGCACAGCCACTGAAGTCTATTGTACTGAAACCCCCTATATGATCTAAAGAAGACCGGTTGCTGAAATAAATTTCAGTATAGACCTGATTGGAACATTTGACAATTCCTAGGGGTCGATACAATGGTATCCTAGATGTTCAAATCTTTGGGCAGAGTAGTAGTCACAATTGCATAGCACATGTGTAGAGCTCTCCTCTGTCATACGACAGCCTCTGCATAGTGGGTCATCTATAACACCTATCAGATTAAGATGTCTATTTAAGGTGCAGTGTCCAGTTAAAAGGCCTACACAGGGGTCGCAGACGTCCTATATGTCCTATAAATCCTATATTTTTTAAAAAATCGGCAAAAACGTCCTATATTGTCCTATATTTTACAATTGTCCTATATATCCTATATTTCTAAATTGATTCGATCTATATTTTCTTCGAATTCGTAATAACGGCGCCGATCGTTGCCATTTTTTATATTTCGGATTCTTTGGCGCGATCGTAGGTGAAAAAAACCTGACAAAAGCGTTTTATCTCTTGTGACGTCACGTGCTACATAACCTACAACTCAACTCTATTGGACCGCCGGGAGTTGTAAAGTGTAAACATGTGAACTTTTTCATAGCACGCGGTCTTGAATTTCTGATTTGTTTTCTCATCCAACGTAGTAAATTAATTGGTCATAATACATAGAGAGATACAGCAACAAAACTCTGCCTCGAGAAAAACGGATGAAAACAACTTGTGATTAACTTGCAGGACTACTATAGAACATTTTGAGTGCTCAGTCAATAATTGATGAAGGAAACAAAAGGGTTAAGATTTACTGTGAGATGTCGAATGGCGATTTTTTTATTCCAAATCCGATACGGATTCTGCGCCACGAATTGTTTACATCAAACCGCGCCTAATTATGACAACCATAGGCAGTTCTCTTGCTCTTAAAAAAATGGCAGGGCTGCCATTTTTTGTCAATCACCGTGGCGCAGAATCAGTACCGGATTCGGAATATTAGCCACGATTTTTTCATAAAAGTCGTCAAAATTGAAAATGACGTTAATACGTTGTGTTGTCAAATCCAAACGGTCACTAGGGTTTCCGGAAAACCAAGTCCCCGGTTCGCCACATTCGGCACTAAGTCTCCCAATTTTCGCCGCCAATCCAACCGACACTGAACAATAAATCTGAACCAACAAAAGACTGCAAACAGAGATAAAAAGAAAATACTTAAAGAAATTGGAGCAGTTCAAGCAATTATAGATGCTGGAAGCAAAAGACTCAAGATTGCAAATAATGTAATTAATAAAACTTCATTTAGGGATGGAATATTGAGACAATAACGGATGACATTCAGGATCAGGCGATTTTTTTTTAAAGGTGTGTTTTTATTCTCTTAAATACAATATAACGCGTATATAAATGTATAACGAGTTAATTTTTAAGTTCAGTAGCAACTGTGTGCAGTTATTTGATGATTTAAATTGTCCTATATTTTTTTTTTACAAAATCCTATATATTCTTTTTTTGTCACTTTGACCCCTGCCTACAGCAACCTTGATCTCTTTTCTGCTCAATTTTACTAGCTCCCTCGATCTATTCCAGGGTGACTGTTGATTGAGCTCTTTGGCTTGTCTTTGATCTTTTGATTCAAGCCATGCTTGATAGGATTCGGTCAATAAAAAGCTTTTGATAGTTTTCCTGACCGCATTGTGGGGCAGACCCAAAACAGGTTCTGGACCAATAAAGGATAATTCAGATCCTTGTTTAGCTAATTGGTCTGCCATTTCATTACCTTCAACTGTTCTGCATAGTTCACACATATTATTTCGGATAAATTATAATTATATGCAAGAAAGAAAGGTCCATACCTTGAAATGTGATTTTTTAAAAAAAAAATATCTTTTGTGGTGCTGGCGGGCTGCAGAAAAATCTGTTGCGGGCCAAATCCGGGCCCGCCTAGTGGCTGACGCTGCTCTAGGCAAAACAGCTGTAAAGTCGCACATTAAAGACCTGATGCATGAAAACAAATTTTTGAAGGTCCTTAAAAAGTCCTTGAAAAGTCTTTGATTTTCAATCTGATATCAGTAAGAATCTTGATGTATATAGATATATATATTTTATTTAACCTTTATTTCAGAAATTTTTTTAATGAAAAACAAAATTTTGAGGCTGTTATTTTATAACCATTTTGTTTAAACATTTAGCCACAATTTATGTACATTGTTAAGAATGTTCCTAGTTTTTTGTGTCATTGTATTTAACAAATGCTTTTATTGTTGAAAAAGTTCCACAAGTTCCAACCAAGAATTCTTTGTTTAATAAACTTAACATTAAAACAGTAGTAGTATTTTGCTGTAAGTTATTATTAGATTACTTTTAAGAGTTATGTTACTATGTCGAGAAGCAAGTAGAGGTCACTTGGTCATGGTATTTGTTATCAATACCTTGAGTAATGAAATTAATGGACATACCATAAAGTAATTCAAGGGTGCAGAACATTCTGAAATTCGTTTTTTTTTTTCAGGCATACTGACTTAGTTGATAAGTTATTGAACTACTGTTTAAACTGTATATGGATTTGTATCTTGCTTCTTCTCTATACACATACAGACAATGAGATAAATACTTTCATTTAATTATTAAAAAGAGAAGTTTTATAATGTTCCACATTTATGGAAGTTTAAACCTTTGAAGGATCAAACTTGGTGGTTATCGCAACCCCTCCCCGCCTTCTGCCTCACTTAGATACAGGAAGTGAACCAAGTTTCGATGAAAATAGGGGTGAGAAAAACTGATGTTAAAATTTTCAGTGGTAGAGAATTTCTTCCATCCTTGAAGTTATTTTGCTTTTTATAAACAACTAGCTGTGGGGCCCCTCTGCTGGGGACCCGTTGATAGACATAGGAGTTAACATTTAAGAAGTGGGACAAATGTAGTAAAGGGCATTTGGCGATTTTTCTTCTTCATTTAACAGGGTTCCCACGGTCATTAAAAGTGCTTAATATTTTTGAACTTGTTTTCAAGGCCTTGAAAATGCTTAGAGGTGCTTAAAAGTCCTTGAAAGAAAATGCTTAGAGGTCCTTAAAAGTGCTTAATTTTTGCGGCTATTCTGCCAACCACAAATTTTATAAAAATACTACTCAGACTTGCTATTCCCGCTTGACCACCATTTATCCGCACTGTATCAGAATTCTGTGACATATTTTATTACGCATGCGCCAACTTGTAAATTTTCTGGTATAATATATTTTATTAAAAATTTATATAAAGACATGATGCCTGAAAACAAATTTTCAAAGGTCCTTAAAAACATTATTTAAATCCTTAAAAGTCATTGAAAAGTCAGTGATTTTCATTCTGTGATTTGAGTGGGAACCCTGTTTAATGATCAGAAAAATCACAAAAATCAAAAACACGGTAACCAAAAGATAACTATAACATAAATAATAATAAAATTAAGTTAAAGTATAAATATTAAGGGTATTCTTCCGTTAGGCGGTTACCAGTTGGTGCCAAGCCTAAATTTTTGCCCTTATAAACGTCGCGTAAATGTATCGGCTATTCTAAATATAAAAATTATAAATTATATGAAAGTTGTTAGTTTAGATTATTTAGGCCTTCTTTTTGGCAATTTTGATCTGGTACCTGGCTAACGGATTAGCACAAACTTAAGTTAAAATATAAATAATTATAAAATTAAAATATAACTGAAAATAAAAATTGTTGCGAGAAGCAGAAAAGTAAGAGGGACCTATTAAAATAACTTTTGGTTTTATTCTGATGTAATAAAAAAAATATCGTTATTCTATGAATTTTTTAAGTTCTCTACAATCTCTATGTACTAAAGCTTATTTGTACCTAATTTCGTTACCTCTAGGTGCCAAACTGTGGATTTGTATAAGGTACAGACAACTCAGTTTTCTATATATAGATGTACAAAAAGGAACGATAATTTTCATAATACAGTAACTCCTTGTTACGTCTCGCATTTGCTAGTCCTGTTAGTGTTTCCTGACGCATATATTGCAATTAATTTATAACTATTTCCCCAAGTATATTCACTAGTACCAGCACTTATGTAAAAAGATGTTATGCTATTAGAAAATTATTTATATCCTGATTAAATTTACAAATCTGGGTTTTCTCCCATTCGAAATGCAAATATAGTACGGCACAGTTTGCCTTTGAAGTAACACTGGAAAAGCATTAGATTACTTGTTAAGATTTTTTATGCAGTTGATTAATTTTCGTTCAATTATATTTTCTAGAAAGCATGTCATATTCTTGAGTGAGAAAATGATTTTTTTTTATATATTATCATATCGCTCTATCCGGCTAATGGAAGAGTATTCTCCTGTGTTTATTCTTTTTCTTTCTCAAAACTGATGTGTTAGGCAGGGTATAGACGAGGGTGACTACAACAACGATGATGGATTTTTTTTTTTTACTTAGGCAATTTTTGGGCTAAGAAATTTGATTAATTAATTTTTCTAATTATCCATGTATAAATTAGAAAATGTATCTTTACTTTTCATTATAAAAGTAAGAGCACGTAGTTGAAGGTACGTAATGCATTTTTTATGCTTCAAAAATAAAATTTCATAACTTGACATTTCTTTTAAATCAGTCTACAGTATAAATAAGCTTGCCATATGTAGACCCCTGAATTTGTTCTGCTATTTGCCGCGGCAGAAGAAATGTTTTGTATTTTATTCTAGAAGTGGGTTTTTTTCCAACAATATTATGATTAATTAATAATTTTTCCCAAGAAGATGTGTGTATACTATGCAGAAGTAAGAAGTCCTGTTAGTGTTTCCTGATGCCTATATTGCAGTTTATTTATAAATATTTTCCCAAGTATATTCACTAGTACCAACACTTGTGTAAAAAGATGTTATGCTACTAGAGAAATAATTATATCCGGATTACGTTTACGAATCTGGGTTTTCTCCCATTCGAAATGTAAACATAGTACGGCACAATTCGCCCTTGAAATAACACTGGAAAAGCATTAGATTACTTGTTAAGATTTTTTATGCTGTTGATTAATTTTCATTCAATTACATTTTCTGGAAAGCGAGACTCATTCTTGAGCGAGAAAATGAATTTTTTTTATATACTATCATATCACTCTAACCGGCTAATGGAAGAGTATTCTTTTTCCTTCAAATTTTATGATAAATTTATACTGGGATTGGACAGAAAGTCCTGTAGAGTCATGATTGGTTTGCTAACCGGCTACTGTCTTAGGAATCATCTTAAAACAATAAAAGTTGTTGAAAATTGCCTTTGCAGGGGCTGTGGAGGCTCAGCTGAAACAGTAGAGCATATTTTTGGAAAATGCCAATCATTCATGGGCATTAGGTTTAAAACCTGTGGAGTTATTGACATTGAGTCTAACGACTTTTGTAATGTTCCCCTCTCAGACTGTTTGGCCTTCTGTAAAGCTACTGCCCTGTTTAGCATGCCATAGGCTGTTCTTCTTATTAGTAAGATCTTAGAGAGGTACAGTGGACCAACAGGTCTAAGTACGCATGGTTTTACCACTCTCTTTTCAATCTCAGGGATGACAGTTTTCCTCCTTTTGGAGGATTTCCTCCTTTTTGGTTTTTTATGTAATATTTTCCTTCTCTTTGTCGCTGTTTTGAGGATCCACATTTTTCTGATCCGAATAATTTTTTCCTGCAAGAAATATACTTTTCCTCATGTCCAATCAATAGATTTTCCCTCTTAGCTCCCTTTTCCTCACAGATTACTTCACTAATTCTTAATATTTGAAATGTAATTATTATACAGTATGAGAAATTTCATTATATCTTTAAAATTATTGAATCATCCTTCCTGCATACTTTTTTCTGTTGAATTTTTGTGTATTCCTTCTGCGAACTTTTTTTAAACAAATTTTTGGATTTCCTCCTTTTTGCTCTCTGATCACTCTCATCCCTGCAATCTAATCTATCATTCTATGTATCGCACATTTTGTTTGTCTCCCAACAAGCGCGACATATCAACAGGCTTCTGTAGTATAAAATACCATCATGGGTGAACATAGGTGTCAACTTTTCAAAAAACATGGGGGGGGGGAGCGAGTTTTAACGAAAGATGAAATTTTTCGAAAAATTATCGAAATCTATAAATTTTTCAAAAATCTAGGTATGACACAACTTCTCATATAATACCAACAATAAACAGTTATTATAATTTATTTGGAGAATGGAGGGAAAAAAGGAGATAGTGTTACAAAAATCAGGGTAGGCAGCCCCCCCAGAATTTAAAAGTGGGGAGGCCAGCCCCCCCCCCCCCCTACTTTACGCCTATGTGGGTGAATGTTTTCAGTATTTTTATGGATTTTCGTAGATTCTTGTGTCTTCTTGTGAACAAGTTGCGTTTGAGCTCATGTTATTCATGAGCATGTTGGCTTGAAAAATCAAATTATAAACAATTTTATGCCTTTTTTTTTCATCCTCAAACCTATTTTCAAAGTAACAATCTAATTCTTGTATGATGATTAGTTATTTCTTGATATCATATATATATTTTTTTAATTTCTAAAGTTAGAGCAGCGTATAACAGGGTAAGGGTATACTTTAGAAAATATGGTGGTAATTCATTAGTTGCAAGAGAGGTCCTTGAAAATTTTTTGGGATGAGCCTTGAATCATGCTTGAATTTTTATCAGAAATTTGACCCTATTATTGCAATTTTTTTTTTCAGAAAAAGTTTAATTGATTTGATTAGTTTACGTTTAAAATTTATGTATCGAATTGGTTGGTCTCTTAAATGGTTGATGTGTAACAGGGATGACAGTTTTCCTTCTTTTGGAGGATTTCCTCCTTTTTGGTTTTTTATGTAACATTTTCCTTCTCATTGTCCCTGTTTTGAGGATCTGCATTTTTCTGATCTGAACCAGTTTTTCCAGCAAAAAGTTACCCTTTCCTCATGTTTAAACAAAAGATTTTCCCTCTTAACTCCTCTTTCCTCACCAATTACTTCACTAACTCCTAATATTTGAAATGTAATGATTATATGGTATGAGAAATTTCATTGTATTTTTAAAATTATTGAATTATTCTTCCTGCATACACTTTTGTTGAATTTTTGTGTATTCCATCCGCAAGCTTTTCCAACGAATTTTTGGATTTCCTCCTTTTTGCTCTCTGATCACTCTCATCCCTGGATGAGCCTTGAATCATGCTTGAATTTTTACCAGAAATTTAACCCTATCATTGCAATTCTTTTTTTCAGAAAAAGTTTAATTGATTCGATTAGTTTTTGTTTAAAATTTATGTATCGAATTGGTTGGTCTCTTAAATGGTTGATGTGTAACTTGTGTGCATACTTAACAAATTAGTTTTCTTCATTACGATTGAGCTTTTATTACCAACTCCTTAAAAAAAAATTCCGTAAACATTCCCCTTTAACCTTTTAGCTGTTCAGTTATTTAGATGATTTGGGTACCTAAATTGTTCACTTTTTTTATTGCAAAAAACAAATGTTTAATACAAAATAAAATATACTTAGCAGTTAAAAATTAATATTTTTAATTATATACATAAAAATTTTAAGGTTTTGTGGCGGCTGCCACTCAGCGTGGCAGTGGTAAAGTTCGCATCCAGTGGAGCATTATTTTCTAAAAATTAAAAAAAAAATCAATTTAATTATTTTCTAAATAAATAAATAAATAAATAAAAATGAATACCTATTAGTAGTTCAGTTTTGTATATAACTATAATATCTATTTATAATTTTGTAATATCTATATAACGTTTACGGGATGCCATTTTGCAACAAAAAAATGCCGCGCACTTTGACCTTTGGCCTCTACCCTTTGGCATCTAACCTTTGAAACTTGCAGTATAGTGCTGTCATCTATTGCATTGAGCGCAAATAAATTCCTCCCGAGATATATTCGGGTATAACAACACGAAGCAATCAAAAAAAAATTACCCCGAGTAATACTCGGGCGTGACATTTTGGAACACCAGTGCTGTGCCCGAGATTACCTCGGGCAGAACAGTTAAAAGGTTAACTTTCTCCCATGAATACCATCTTTGTGTTAACCACTGTTTTATTCATAAACAGAGCCTCCCCAGCAAGAGGAGCCTGTTCAGAAGGAGGAACAACCTACCCCCAAGCCTACCGGTGCCTATAAGCCCCCTGCCATGCGAAATGCCTCCTCCACACCGCTCGGAGGCAGCCAGTCAACAAGGAGGCACCCTAAGCATGCACCACAGATCACAAGCGAGGTGCACTTTCCCTCGCTGTCTTCTGCTGTGGACAACAAGTACAAGCTGAGGTGAGTAGCAGTGTTTGTATTGTTGAAATTCAGTGGCTAAGTCTTGTTGTCGGACATCATGACCAGCCTTGAGTGGGAAGGCAAAATTAAGGGTCGCTTTCAGCCTTAAATTCCTAAGATTCCTTAAAATTTTTGTTTCTTCCTAATATTCCTAAAATTGTACTTACATTTGTCGCTGATTCCTGAAAAAATTATAAACGCCGAAAATTCCGCGATTGTCGTCCAAAACCTGCGAAAAAAACCTTGATATTCCCCGAGTAGTTATCGGATCAGCTCAAAAACTTGCCAGAATAAGGAGAAGGTTTTAAAGATAATAAGCACACAAAAAATGGAAAATTGGTATTTTTATTATTTTTTGTGAAAACAAGGGGTCCCAAATCCCTTTAAATAGTTGTTTGAAGAGATAGTTTTACCAGGTTTTGAGTCTGGAGTCGACAAGACACCTTTTTCTCCAGCCTTCTTGTCTTTTTCACAAATGGCAGACTATTATTTCATCTGAATATTGATATTTATTTACATGACTAGAAAACAGTATTTTACACTCAAATGGGCCACATTCGATATTTAAATTGCTTTTTAACATGTATTTTTTTATATAAAAATTGCGCAGACAATCAGACTTGGGCAATTCTCTGCTGTAAGCACGAGACATTTTAGCTCTTTTTTCTACTCGTAAACTAATTAAAATTCTAAAATCATTATCAATCTAGCAGTTTTGCTTTTGTTTTATATAGCTCTACTTAGTGACAAAGTTATATGGAAAAATAATTTTTTTAACTAGGTCAAATATGCATTTATATCGTCTGATGCATTGGACACGTCCGTATCCTGTGCGTCAGATGATATCAATGCATATTTGACCTAGTTAAAATAATTATTTTTCCATATAACTTTGTCCCCAAATAATATATTATAAAATGAAAACATAACTATTAGACTCACCTTAATTTTATAAATCTTATCAATTTACGAGTAGATAAAAGAGCCAAAATGTCCAGTGCGTCAGCCAGAGAGTTACCCACAGAATTTTTTCTCCCTATGATACCATGGGAGTACCATCTTGAAATTTTGCAAGAATGTATGTAAAGGATGGTTCAATATAAAATATTAAAAAAATAAATAAAAAAAATTCCGATTTTAAATTTAAAAAAAAAACTTTTTTAAATAAAAAAATAAATATTGTTTAAAATACACTTTGTCATGTGTTATATATTTTATCAAAGACAATATTAAACTGACATAAATTTCAGCTCTCTAGGTCGATTAGTTCTTGAGTCATAACCATTTAAAGATAGTTAAGTGATGCAAAATTTGTGAATTTTTCAATTTTCAAAAATACATAACTTTGAAACTAACCTCAAAATATGATATTTTTAATTCAATGTACTAATACTACATTTATACCAAAAATGAATAAAATTCATTGACCTGCCAATTTGACCATTGGTTGATTTGATGTGGAATTATCCAACCATTAAAAATGTATCAGTGCTAATTTCATTAAATCGGAATGCATGGATTGGAAACTGCTGATCTAAGGCTTTTCTCTTGAAATTTAAACTTTTAATATAATTGTTCTTATGTTACAAAATTTTTATTTGAAAATCTCTTTGTTAAATCCTTTAAATTAACTTCAATTTTGTGTGTGTGTCGATGAGAGACAAATCTGCGGACGCCCAATTAACCTCCTTGCCGTCATCTAATCGGACTGAAACTTGGCAGATAGATTCAATGACAATGCATTCTATCAAATTTTTGGGCTGTTACTGTCATTAAATGGTCACTTTTACGGAATACTAATAAACCAACTTGCAGTCATCCAATCACGATGGAATAATATTTAACCGACCATTGTGGAAACTCTTTCCTGGTGCCAATTTTTTTTTAATAAATAATAAAAATAACTTTATTCAGAATAAATAAATGACATTTGGATGCAAGAGCATAAATTCATGTTCATTTTTAATGAATAAATTTTGAAACGTAGTTTCGATATATAAATAAATAGGCAATGCATATAAAGGATTTATTTTCAAAACTTTGTTTTTATGGGTTATAATATTTTAAACTTTTCAAGGTTTGTAAAATTGCTTCAAAAGGTGGAAAGTACTTAAAAAATATGGCAAACATTGAATAATCTTTGATTTTCTGAATAGATAAATTGGATTCGAATTTCATGTAAAAAAAAAGTATACTTATTTTCATAAAATTTAGGGATGTTAAATTTTTTTCGAAATATGTTTGCAAAATTCTTTATTTTTGTAGGAAGTGTTAGTTGTTATGGACTGCCGATAAAAACTATCAATTAAATTGAATTATGATTTGTTAAAAACATGTTGCATGTAATTGGAAAGTATGTTCAAAGAAATACTGTGTAGCCAAAAAGGAAGATGAAAAGTTAGTGAACATATTAAGTATGGATAATTCTTCCAGTTCTGGAATACCTGTCCTAAATGAACCTATAGAACATCAAAACGATTTTTATAGTCCACAATCACTGTGTGCAAGTTCTGAAAAATCCCTCTTCTGGAAAATCTAGAAAAGAAAGCGTTCGGGAAAAAAGTAAAAAAAGGCAGGGCAGAAGCTTATAAGAAAGTAAAAACTGGAAGCAGTAAAAGCGTACAAAACAAAATGTAACAAGTAAAAAAGTAGATAATATAGGGAAAAGGGAGAGAAAAGAAAAGATGATACACCAAATACTAAAGTCAAGAAGTTGGCAAAAGGTTTGAGGGTATCTTCTCCTACAAAAAGAACAATTCAAGCCAATTTGGGACAGATTAAACAAAATATTCAGAATTTTTTGGAAGACTATTCTTGCAGCACTTTATGTCTTGGAAAGGAAGATACAATAACCAGAAAAGCAATAAAGAAACATAAACTACTTGAAAAAAACAGTTTGTAAAACCTTCACAAGGCTTTCACCAGTTAGTGTATGTAATATTCCTTACATTTCTCTACATTTTGCAAACTTTGATCATTTTTGTGTGTTAAAGAAGAAAATAGGCCTACGAGACACGTGTCTATGTCGACTTCATTAAACTTATGTTGATGGAATTAAAACAGATAAAGATTATTTCAGAGAGAACCCCTGCTGAGGTGCACACAAGTTTGCTCTGTAATAAAGACAATATTGAAGAGTGTTTAGAGAGGGGGTGTTGTAAGGAACGCAAAAATTGAAAAATACATTTATTAGATTATTTAATAGATGACACAGTGTCGTATGAGAAATGAATTTAAAAAAAAATAGTCATTTTAGTCAAAGGTATGCCAAAAACAGTTAATAAACAGTCTAAAGATTAGATTAACTGTTCTGTTGCTGAACCATCGATATAAATAAACAACTGGATAGACTGCTTAACGCTGGGAAAATGAAGTCGTTGCCAGATGTCGTTGGTGGGATAAGAAATATGGATTGCCGAGGGATTGAAAATAAAATTTTGGGTTGTACACAACAGAAATGTCAATAGTAAACCTTAATTAGTAATAATGTGTAAAAAAAAATATATACTCTAGCATTTTACACGGTGTTTCGCATTTTCATCCAACTATAAAAGTGAACTGTGATTGGTTAATCTTCCCACCAGCTTCGCAATCCCCGGCGCGTTTTCCTCTTTGCATTGACAATGGAGCAGTCTATCCAGTTGTTTATATCGATGTGCTGAACTGGTTCATGCCTTACAATCAGAAATGCTAAAGTCCATGATTCATATTAGTAACTTTTTACACCGATATAGAGAATTGATGAATATAAAAGACTGATTGAAACCCTAAGAAGTGTTAATTCATATGTGTTTCTCTAAAAATTACAAGTGTAAAAACTCAAGTAAAATTCAAGCATTTCATTTCGGTGGCTCACGCCGACAAGTTAGCATCCATACAGTCTTAATTTATTATAGAAATCATGCACATATGTTTAACAACTTGAATTTAACAAAAATTTCATAATGACAAGTAAACTTCTTTAAAAGAAAGTTTTCTTTTACAAACTGAAATGTTCTGGCATGTAAAATTTTTATTCGGGCATGTATTTTCTAGACTTGCATACCAGGCATGTAAAAATTTTGAGATTTTTCGGGCCCTGAACCAGACCCAAATAACAACATTCGTACAGATTCCCAAAACCTTCCAGTGAAAATTATTATTTTTACCTCTGTTTCCTCTAATATGATAGCTGCTATCGATATTTAAGTTGGTGTGTGATGGTTAGTTTTGCTGAGGGTTACGCTGATGTAATAGCAACTATTGCCTAGACTTACATTTGTATGGTGTGCGCTATCACCGAGATTTACGTTGTCATAGTACAGGGTTCCCACAGTCATTAAGAGTGCTTAATATATTTGAACTTGTTTTCAACTTGTTTTCCTTGAAAGTGCTTGGAAATGCTTAGAGGTGCTTAAAAGTCCTTGAAAATGCTTAGATGTCCTTAAAAGTCCTTAATTTTTACAGATGTTGTCCAGCTGCAAAATTTATAAAAATACAACTCGGACTTGCTATCCCCGCGTGACCTCCACTTAACTGCACCGTTTCAGAATTTTTCGACGTATTTGTATTGCGCATCCACCAGCTTTAACTTTTTTGGTAGAATATACTTAATTAAAAATTTAAATATAGATATGATGCCTGAAAACGAATGTTCATAGGTACTTAAAAACATTAATTAGGTCCTTAAAAGTCATTGATTTTCATTCTGTGATTTGAGTGGGAACCTCGTAGTAATAGTCATTTTCACTTATGGTAGTGCTGATGTGAAGTCTATGTCCTTGGTTGTTAAAATAATAAAGTACTTTGTTTAAAAAAATTAAATAAGTGGGTTTAATTACATTCACATGTTTGTCAAAACAATATAAAGGTAAACTTTTTTTTGCCAAAAATTTTTTGAATTGTTAATTGGAAAAAGAAGAAAAAAAATCGGCAGTGTTTTGCCAATATTGAAATACATTTTTGAAAGCATATGTTTAAGAGCTTTTGTCAGCTTGAAGAGGAAAAATATCCCTATCTGTTTTGGAATTACAGTAGAATCTCGATTAACCGACCTAATTCGGACCAAAGGTAGGTCGGTTAAGCGAAAATTCCGGATAAAAGAGAGTTGTAAAAAACAATAAAAAGTAAATGATTTTCGTTTATTGAATACAGGACTTTTAATGTTTTTTTATGACATAATTGTTGGAAATTAATTTCTGTTGTAATAATCTTAATAATATTTGTTTCACTGCTCTATGCCGGAGTCTTTTTGAAGGCAATAGTTCAGTTTGATCTGCATCCGAAGATTGCTCTAACCATGTCAGTTCTTTAGAAAAACAGTCAAAAGCCTCACCTTTACTTATGTAACTTTAGAGCAAGGGAAAAGATTAAGGCTTAAAATGGAACAAATGATTTATTACTCATTTGGGAGATTTTTGATGTCGACTAAATGATTGCCGGTTAACAGAGAGTTCCGGATAATGGAGGGACGGGTAATCGAGGTTTTACTGATTCCTAAAATTCCTACCTAAAATCTGAAAATTCACTGTGGTACCTGTAATTGTTTCTAATTTGTAGCCTCCAGTTAAAGGTATCAATCTCCTGAGCTATAATTTTTAGTACTAATGTCTTGTGTTCCCTTTCAGCGAGTCCGATCGTAGTTTCCAATCTGTCAAACACGGAGTCCGCTCTAAAGGAGAGTCCCAGAAAGAAATGCAGCTTGACCTAGAAAATAAGTTCTCCGCCTTGAACGAGTAACGCAAGGCCCCCGACGTAGTTCAATTTTTCTCTAAACGGACAATAAAGCAATTCTGGACTGATGGAAAGGTGTGCTCCAATATCAAAAAAAAATAAAAAATTGTTAAATTGTATGCTTCGCGAGACATTTTCAGTGGGAAATTTGCTGGCCGAATGAGTAGCTTTAAAAGTATCAGCAATTTTCATCTAATCTTTGAGCTAATTAAATTTTGGATTTTGTTCAATAGTGTGCCTATTTATCTTGGCATGTGCTTGAAAAATAGCTTACGAAGAATTTTCAGCTGTTAAACACATAATTCGGGTTTATATTTATAGCGATTTAATTTAAGTGGGTTGTTGTTGAGATATTGACAAGAATTTGAATTTTTTTTACTCTACTGCTTACTTTAGTTAAGAAATTTCCTTTTTAAAAGGTTATTTTTGTTCAGGATTTAACAATATTTTGTAGAAATTTTTGTTTTACGTTGTATCTGTTTTGTAATGCGACTTCAATTTATGTTAATTGTTACTCAAAACTCATGTTAGAAAACTAAATTACTGTTTTGTTATTCTAGAGTCGCTATTTAAAAACTTATTATTTGATTCATTGTCAGATGTTTAAGCATCCTATTTTCAGTAAAATTTTCAAATATCTTTTTATATATGTGATTTGTTTCATTTGATGCCAATCATTTATCAACCATGGTTTTATTATTGCAAGGTTTTGCAATGCTAGATTTTTATTCTTGTAACAGGGTTCCCACTGTCATTGAAAGTCATTAAAAGTGCTTAATATTTTTGAACTTGTTTTCAAGGCCTTCAAAGTGCTTGAAAATGCTTAGAGGTGCTTAAAAGTCCTTGAAAATGCTTAGGGGTCCTTAAAAGTCCTTAATTTTTACAGATACTGGCCAACTGCAAAATTTATAAAAACACAACTCGGACTTGCTATCCCCGCTTGACCGCCACTTTCTGCACCGTATCAGAATTTTCCGACAAATTTGTATTACGCATCCACCAATTTGTAACTTTTTTGGTAGAATATACTTTATCAAAAATTGAAATATAGACATGATGTCTAAAAACGAATTTTCATAGGTCCTTAAAAACACTAATTAGGTCCTTAAAAGTCATTGAAAAGTCATTGATTTTCATTCTGTGATTTGAGTGGGAACCCTGTGCAATTCGAAAGCTTCTACCTCATTTCCACATTACTCCAATGCGGGATGTCCCAGAATGATCCACAAAACCCATATCCAATAGACTCCACAAATTTCTATATTAGTTGAAAAAAGGACCCATTAAAAAATTCCATGTTTGAAAAAGACTCCATACAGTAAAAAAATACTTTGAAACTAGTATTTGATATACTTATGCATATTTTATTGAGTTACCAAGTTTCAGGTGAAGTTTAGTTTGGCAAATTGTCTTTATCTGAAAGTTTTGTTTTTTGATTTTTCAAGCAAAATTATTTGAAAATATCTATTTAGTTCAAAGAATGTTCAGACTATTAATTGTAAGATTCCATTTAAATGTGTAGAGTTGCCAAATGAAGGATTGCTATAGTAACTTTTGATTATTTTTTGGTTAATTAACCTCTTAAATTATGATATTTATTCCCTTAACTAAATTTTGAGGCCTTTACTCATAAACCCAAAAAAAAGTGCCAAAATTTGATTTGTTTGATTTTTAAAAAATAATGTAGTTTGTTACAGAAAAGTGCATGCTAAGGAAAAAATATATATATATATATATTTCTTTAAGTTTTTTAATACTTTCCTGTCCAATATACTTTTGTTACATATACTAAATTCTAAATTAAAAAAATATATATATATATATCAAAGGAAAATTAGATTTTTTAAAAAATCATAATTTTACACATTGATTGAAGAAGGTACAAAAGTATATTATGCTAACTAAGAACGTTTTCAGTTATGGCATTTAATATTATAATAAGTGTTATCTACCTTTGCAAAAATGTAATAGGTTCCTTTTTTTAAATGAAGTTTTGCAGATCTTTTTGCGACATCCTGTATATCAAGAGCAGGGTAAGTGTGGCATTACTGAATATTGCATCGTGAATAAATGTGGTATGAAGAAGCTCATGCCAATAGGCTGGTTATTTGTGAACGATTGGGGAACCCTTTTTGAACTCTTAATACTAAGCGGATGAAATTAATATTTAGTAATGTTTTGTAAAATGTTTTCTCATTTGTGTTTATAGTATTAGTTTTACTTTCAATAAATTATATTCCTGCAAAAATGTAGCTTCCTGTTTAATGTATTTATTTTTGAAATGCTCAAAAATTACGTTTGTCTGTTTTGTTGGGGAACTGTCTTTGCTATGAAATTTGGATTTCTTGGGAAAATAATCGTTTTGGAGTAGTTGTGCGAGAATGTTTGACCTTTGAGAATGTCCTAATAAATTAAATTTGGAAAGTGCCCTTTACAAAAGCATTAATGATTGATTCCAACATATATTTATTTTCTTTTTTAAAATTGTACATACCTTTCATATTTTGATATTCTATCTATTATAGATAAAAATGACTTGTATAAAAATATAAAATAAATCTTATTAATTTTTTGCAAAAGTTCAAATGCGAGGAAGCAGTTAGTTAAATTTAATTAGTTTCACTGTATTCAACAAAATATTTAAATAATCCTCGGTAAGTAAATTACTTGTGTCCACTGTTAATTTCATAAATCTTCTGTGAAGAAATTAAAAAATAGTATTTCTGTTATCTAAGAAATCATGTTTTTATTAAGGAATTGTTCTGTATAAGTACCTTTTATTACTGTTTTAAACTTAAAGCTTTAGAAAACTGATAAATTTTTTAGAAATTGGTTATTTGGTACCAAAATTGCTTTAATGGAACACGTGTTTCGGAATGTCACTTGAGATTATCTACCAAGAGGCCTGTTAACAAAACATTTCTCCCGCCAGTAAATTTGCAGTTCACTGTGTATTCTAAATAATTTGAAATAAAATGTGTAAAAATTACTCCTTGCTCAGTGTTTTATTTTTTAAGTAATGACAAGGGATGTTGCACTTAGCTCACATTTCTGCTAGGAACACTAGTCAGCAGTAGGCTTGGGCGATGTTAACATTTCTGCATCGCGATATATCGGGAAGCAAACTTCGCGATGTCACGATACATCACGATGTTAAATATATTTTTTTTACAAAATATTATAAAACAATATTTTCATAACAAGCTATGTAGCCGAGAGTTATGCTTACTTAGCTTTGTAACATTTTAATTTACGTACAGAAGTTTATATTAAATAACATGAGCAGCGACAGAATTCCTTTCAGGGGGATACATAAAGCACCCAAGGGGGTATAAGCTGCTTATTTTTAATCCGGATTTTTCAATTTCTCTATCTTAATGAAATTTTACTTTGTTATTATACAGGGAAATCGGGGGAGAAGGGAGGACAAGTGCACTTCCTGGCGGTGCAAATGTTACTTTAGTTATTGGATATTCTTAACTATTAAATCAAAAACATACTTTATAATGGATATTTTATTACTTACTATATACAATATAACTATTAAACAATAAAAATAAAATTAATGCATAACATTTAAAATTCTAATGATCTTTATTTTGTGTCAAAAAAATCTGCATTTCAGCATTTTTAAGAAGCAATGTTGGATTGAGTAATTAATCTTATGGAAATAAACCTTATTCAAATCGTACAAACTGAAAAAAAAGTATAAAAGATTTATTTACTTACGAGTCGGAAGAGAAAATCCTTCAACGTAAATGGGAAAAAAATCGTTTATAAGTATTTAAGCAATCAAACTAGAGAAACAACTGTGATCCGTTCATGCGCTAGTTCATACTGACTTTGGCAGATATAACAAACCATCATAGTAATAAACAACCTGATTATCTTAATTGGGTAAGAATCAGACAGATATTACCAAGCAAAAATACCGCAATCCCCTTGAGTTAATAAATAAAACAAAGCTCTCAAAGGGTAAAAATGTTAGATAAAAAAATCCTGAAGTAAATGTAAGAGATTTAAAAGTACAAAAATGTAATATTTTATTTCTTCCAAGTTAGAGAGAAAAAAAAATGAAACACTAAAAGTTTAGGAAATACTGAATTGAATTCCAAAAATAGAATATCAAGGTCTTATATCTGATGACAAATTACATAAATATCAAAACGTTTTTCATGAGTTGAGAAAACAACCAAAAAATGTTCAAACAATAAAAGGAATACTTCTTTCATCGAATCTCCAATATTACTAGACTAATTGGCGCCTGAAAACCACGTAATTTCAGTACTCAGCTGTAAAAACGAAATAGGAAATAAACGCGAGACCTAAAAAAAAAAAAAAAAAAAAAAAAATCGTATAATTGAATAATAATTTCAACATGTCATACGTGCTTTTTTCCCCTTGAAATGTGCACTTTTTCCCAACTTTATTTTAAATTCCAAAAGCCAGGGGATGCAAAAGCGAATGCAACATGTATTAAGTGATTAAGTGCGTGATGGCATCTGTAGCGTTTTGCTTCTATTCAATCATGGAAACATCGCAAATACCGGATACGATTACCACGATGCCGATACAGCAAAAGCAAATGGAAATCGTCTCAAACGGTGCGGTGTAGCTGTTACACTACGTTTCTATATAGTCTTGGATACACCGCGCATATGCTGGGAGGATTACTGCGATGTGGTGAAATATCGTGTGTCAAACGGCGCGGTGTCGACGGTTTCAATACGTTTCTATAGTATTTTAGAAACACCGCGCATGAATCGTGGCATCATTGGTTCTGTGTCCTTGAAGTGCTAGGCAATGAGTGTATCGCGCTCTCGTCAAAAAAGATCGTGATGTATCGGTTTAGGGAAAATAGTGACACCGGTTTGACGATGCTGATTTCACACCGGTTTTAGACGATGTATCGATACATCGCCCAAGCCTAGTCAGCAGTTGCGAAGGCGAGTCAAAAATTATTCGCAATGTTGGCATAACTACTCTTGTAATGTTCATACTGAACCTCTGTCCTTGTGTATTTTGTTATGTTGTGGTCCTGCTATGCAATTTCGATCCTAATTTCTCCATTTGTCTTCCTTGCATAACTGATAGATCAAGACAGCTCCATTAGAAGTTTGTATCAAAGATGAACAGTGATCCGTTTTTTTGTGGTCGGAAGGTGTATCGGAGGCTGCAATCCATCAAAAACCTCCTTTTGGTGGATTTCCTCCTTTTTTATGTAACATTTTCCTTCTCTTTGTCCCTGTTTCAAGGATTCACATTTGCCTGATCTGAACCAGTTTTTCCTGCAAAAAGTATACTCTTCCTCATGTCTAAAGAAAAGATTTCCCTCTTAGCTCCCCTTTCCTCACAGATTACTTCACAAGCTCCTACTATTTGAAATGTAATGATTATATGGTATGAGACATTTCATTGTATCTTTAAAATTATTGAATCGTCCTTCCTGCATGCTTTTTTTATGAAACTTTTGGGTGTTGTCCCTTCTGCTTGCTTTTTTTAACGAATTTTGGGATTTCCTCCTTTCTGCTCTCTGGTCATTCTCATCCCTGATGATGACGACAATGAGCTTGCACGTGACATGGTTCTGTTAGACAGACGAGTGAACACTGATGAAGTGGCATATCGTCTGCAATACCCGGATCACTGTTCGTTGTTCTTCTTTTGTACAAACTTCTAATGGAGCGGCCATGATCTATCTGCAATAAAAGGAAGATAAATGGAGGAATTAAGATCGAAATTCCATAGCAGAACCATAAAAGAAACGAGGACAGAGGTCAGTATGAACAATGCATGATGAGTTATGTCAACATTGCAGATAATTTTTGACTCACCCTCGTACGTTGTTCCAGAACTGCTCGATTCGGTGCTGCACCTACTCCGATTCACCATTTCTTTTACTTTCCAAATTAAAAAATAAATAAATTATAAGATGTATTGTTTTTCAATACATCTTATAATCATTTCCTGTGAAATATACCTTGGTGAATTATATTTTATTCAAATCGCCAATCATTTTACAAATTCGATTCTTTAACTGCTCCTAAACTTCAACGCACTGCTCGAAATTGGCCTTTTTGTTGGTTCTGAAAAGGCTTTATGCTGCTCCAAATTTAATTGTTTGCTTCCCTAAAACTCATGAATGACGAAGTGGTCTTTCTCTTTGAAGATTTAGATTAAAAAATTACAAATACTGAATAGTTTGAATAAGAATTAAGTTTAAAGTTTGACTTGCCCCAAATTCAGGAATTCCCATGTATACAGTACGCAAATTATCACCATACAAGTGAATTGTACTAAGAGTCTTTGTTTAGAGGTAAATACATACATGCATGGCATTGGATTACAGGGGGCGAACTTGATGTCTTTTACTGGAACAGAAATAGAATGAGTTCGCCTATAACACATAGCGTATAAGAAGTTCAGGAATGCTGGAGCATATCAAGAAACATAGCTGTTATTTTTTTCAATAAAATGTCTCTGAAATCCAAAATTCTTGCTGTACTTCAGTCTACTGCTCATTCGCTTTGTCACTACAGGCCGCAAAGAAAAACCTTCTGACAATCGCAGAATGCACCATAATTCTCAACAACCAGACGCATAAAGGGGAAACTATATTATAAACCATGTAATTCCCCCCCCCCCCTTCAACTCCTGAATTTACTGTACTTAGACTCCTGAAATACTCCTTAGCAACTCCTGAATTTTGCTGTCGTAGATTGAGTATGAACCCTGTTCATAGATATCCGTGTTCGCTAATACACAATCGACAATGGCTCTTTTTACACCCACTGGCTACACAGAAATAAAAAATGTTGTCTTTTTCTTTTTAAAAGAATTTTTATCACTTTATTTTATGCAAGTATGTAAAAGATATGTTAGTGTTTGCCAGGGCTTGCGTCCTTGAAGCGAAGGTACTCGTCTAGCATGCAAGAGATCTTGGGTTCAAGCCTTGCCTGGCACTCGTCATCTTTGAATTCAAAATTAGTGCACACGTTGACGATTGTGACATAGTTCTGTGTCTCTCTGGATGTCAAGATGGGAGATTACCAGGTTTTGAACACGAGTATTGATAAGTTTACTCGTGAAAGAACTACCGCTATGCGTTTATCTCCTCACCTGGGAAACTGAGTAATGCTGAACTTGATCTAATGATCGATGTAGTACTGATCTTTTGTAGCTCTTGCACGTCAGAAATATCTCATCCGATCCAACTCATCTTTTAGGGTTTAAAGATAATTTACCCGAAGTACAAATCAAATTTCGGAAAGAAATTATCCCAGAAATGCCCATCAAATTCGACAAAAAATTGAAACAATTCTGCATAATTTTATAACTGGCCAAACATTACAAGTAGGAATCGATGCCATCTTCATCTATCGTATCTTTACCTTGCCTTTTTTTCGTGAAACGAGCAATTCAAATTGTACAAACTTATTTTTAGAGCCAAGAACTTAAGTCAGTGTCCTGTTTCTTGGTTTCTGAATCGTCTCATCCACATACAAAGGACACATTCTGCTACGATACTTGTATCTTTGAACTATTTATATAAAAGGCTAAGCCCTCACAAACTCATTCCTCACTAATTCTCTCCATTCCCCTATAGTCAGATATCTGGTACAAATGTCAACAAGGGTAAGCATAGAAAAAGTAAGTTATTGCGATCTCTATTAACTAATTTTAAGGGGTAAAACGTTTCAAATAAGGAATACACAAATGTCTTTCTTCCAATGTAGTCACCAACTCTGAAATTTGGTACAAATGAAAATATAAAATCAAACATAAGAAATAAACTAATTTTATCTAGTTGGAAAAATTCCAAGCGAGGAATATTTCAATGTAATCACAATTCTGGAATTTGGTATAAATGTAATGTGACCAGATTTTTCTATCTCCAGAAACTTCATCAGTTACCAACTCAGTTAACTTTCAAGTTCTGGTGACATTTTAGTTTTATCTAGAGAGACTTCTGTAACGGGACAGCGAGGTGAAAAGCGGGTCTGTCCCGCCAAAATTGGGACGTCTGGTCACATTATATAAATGTCAACAAGGGTAAACGTAGAAAAAATAAGCTGTTCCGATTTTGATAAATAAATTTTCAGAGATGGCAATAGGGTTCAACGTCCGAACTGTGGAATGCCGACCCAACGTTATAGTGGTTAGCGTGCTGGCTTCTAGACCGCGAGGTTGCGGGTTTGAGTCCCGTGTTAGGCATGGGTGTTTGTAAATGTATGTTGGCTTGTAAAATGACGAATGTTTCGGCGCATTATAGCCCTCGTATTGCTGACGGCGCCAGATAATCTGAAAACAACCAACAACCGAAATGTGGAATACATCAATGTCTTTTAATTGCTAAAATGCACAGGCTAAAATTTAAAGCACGGGTATTCAGCTAGTTCAGTATATTTTTCAATTACTTTAACATACATAAGTTTACCAATTCCAAAAATAACAAGAGAATTAAGGATGTGGAACATCGCATAGTTTTTCATACCACTTAATACTAATCAATGTAGTTATATTTGCTAGAGATTGGTGTAATTTTTTGTTTTCATATTTTCATTAATTAAAAAAAAAGTGCCTTGTTTGGCGATAATTATTACACTATCTGTTAAAAGTTGTTTAGTTAAATAGGTATTGTGCTACTGCAAAAACTTTGTTTTATTACCACTGTGGTTGGTTGATTTGAATTTAGGGGCTACCGAAAGTATGCTTAACTGTGAAGTTTTCGTAGCATGTTGGACATATTGGTGGACCTGCTGCCGGCAGAAGATGGACGTGTGTAAAGAGAGTATAGGAGACACGTAAACATGAGAGAATAACTTCTCACGTCCTATTTTTTTTTATAAAAATCAAAACCGGAGATAAACGGCTGTATAGGATGCAACTAAAGTTTCTGCGTTCCATGAAGCATTCAGAGATTTAGCGTTTGATTTTATTGTATTTTCAAGATAAAGCCAACTCGACCTGGTACCGTCAACAGTTTCAGCAATTTTATCGGCACGCTCATTCCCACGTCTCCAGGTATCCAACAAAATATGACTATTTCTACCAGAGTTTGATGCAGTTTAAAAATTTCAATGGTGGTAAGTAGTTAGAAAAGGAGAGTCCGGGGCCATAAGGTGGAGCTGTGGAGCAACCTTGATGGAATGAGACCCCAGTTGTGGCCATTTCGCGTTAAAATGCTTGCTTGCGATTGGTCGGATTTAAATACGTGACTAAATGGACGATTGAGATTGGCTACATAGTTTAGTAAGATAGTTTTCTGCAAAATTTAAGGTAGTGGCGCCATCTAGGGGGGAATTTAAGAGTCATTTACATTAAATTTCTAAGATCAGAGATATATGCAAATAAAAAAAAATCTTAACACGACTTTTAAGTTTCATAAAAGTAAAGGCCTTTTGCTAAGGGTCTAAAGAACCCTAACCCCGAGCTACACGTGACATTTCAATATTTTACCAAACAATTGTTAAAATATCGACTATCGGACGTTGCCTTCATGGGAACTCATCTACCCACCCCCCTTCCCTAACCAATTTTGAATAAGCTAATTTGAAATACTTTAGAAAATGTTAATTATTTTTAAGCTAAATTTTAAAAGTGAGGACCCACCTCCGGCCCGATACCTCTTTTAGGAAGAATTGGTACCGCCTCACTCCTCCCTATAAAAAGAAAAAAAAACTTATTCCAAAGAACGTATATTTCTTTGAAATATGAAATCACTAACCAACCATTCAATACTGAATTTCATGAAAATTTTAGTCTGTCTAAACATTTTTTCATGAAAATTTTAGTTTTGAAACAAATTATTTAAACACTAATGTAAAAAAAAATTATTTTTAATAGAAATTTTTACTAATATCTAGTTGTATGTAGCTTTTTCCGAAAAAACTTCATGAATTTCAAGAAAAATTTAACGTACCCTTAACAGTTTTCATGAAAATTGTAATTTTGATACAAACAAATTTAACTTTCTAATTTAAACAAATCTAACATGTTAAATTTCACATGTTACAAATGCAAAGCTATAAGTATGTTTTTACCTTTGAAAGATTTACTTAGTAGATTAATTGATGAAGAACTAGTGAATAAGTTATCGATTTATACGAATAAGACGAAAAGTTAAAATTTTTCAATACAAACGACAAGTTTTATAACTTAAACATACATTTATTGAAGTGAATAAATTTCCGTATTTAAATATATATATTGACTTGAAAACATTCTTTGAAATATATATATATAAAATTAAAAAATAAAACTTTAAGTGTAAATTGAAATTTTTATAAGTTTTTCAACAGTGACTTATTAATATTTAGAAAGAGGTCGGATATCTTCAACTATTCTACACCTGATTGGACAACACTTATAATGTGTATGAGGAAAAAAAATTCAATTACTAGATGAGAAAAATTTCCTTGTAGGAATCAATGAAATTGGATAGTTATACTTTGGTTCGAAGCAATTTTCGTTTCAAGCATATGATGTGTTGCTAAGTCGAAATAAATACACTTTAAATCAATGCTTAGTATCTTTTCTTTTATTCTTACTATGATCATTCTTATATTGAAGGATGATTTTTCGAAAGTCAATATATTTGAAAAATAAATATAGCTATTGTGTAACATATAAAGTTGAAGTTACGTGGAATACTATTGGAATTAGCATTAGAAATTCAATCAATCAATTTATTCATGGGATATTGACCATCACGTGAATATCTCCCCGCAACATTGGTTGCTCTTATCGGTATATGGATTACGTATGTTTCGTGATCTTAACGTATGTCAATGTGTTATTTTTTTTTATATGTGAAAAAAGGAAACTTTTCCACATATATTGATAATTTTCATGTTTATTCAGTTTGTGGTTGTTTTTCATGTTATTCAGTTTGATACAACTGAGATGACATAATATAAATTGTTTAATGTGCTATAGTTTTAATATATGTGTTCCCACTTAAAAGCATGTTTGATTTTAAATTTTGTTTAAACTTTCTCCTAAAATTTTTTATAGCAGACCTCAGCGCATTTTTTATTTTTTTATTTCTGATAAAGTACTTCGAAACATTCACATCTTTCAATGTTGTATCTTCTATATTTCCAGTAAAACTTCTCACATTATACATGAATTTCAAGAAATTTGCTATGTCTTAGTTTGGTATTTTTTTTTTAATGTATAGATATTTCATCACTGTCATTCTATGATAAGATATCAAGTTGGTTCTTAATAAGAAAGAGTGTATTTTCTTGTTATAAGCAAGAAAAACGAAGTTAATATAAGTCAATGATAATTCTCATTTACGAATTTCTTGTCGTCTTCAACTTTTTTCAACACATTTCACTCAACTTCTATTTTCACTTCATCTATCACTTTGTCATACTTCTTTACAGTTATAGTATGTATCAGTTCAAGTCACTGTTTAAATTTACATCATTGATTTATTCAGTTCACTCAATCTCTTAGGTCATAATAATTTCATTAAATTTATAAGATTCATAAAAAAAACCCTACTCATTACACATGAACTTAATTTTATTGCACTGGGAAGAAAAACTATAGAAATTTGGACAATAAAAAGCTATTACAACAGCTAATAAATTCAATTTTCGACAAGCATGATAGGATATAAAAATTGTATTTTTTTCGTTTTTCTGCTAAAGTTTAAGTTCTCTGTTAGACAATAAAACGTTTGCCTAGAATAAAATCATAAATTATTCATCATTTATGTACCAACAGTAAAATTATCATTTACATTTTTGTATATTTTTCTTTTTAACATGACAATGTTTTACATGTAAAGTTTATTTAATAGTAGTTTCCGACTTGAAAATGTAGATAGCATTTATTTTCGATGAGTTTGATTTCAACTGACAAATATATTTCAACATTCGAAACATATGCGAGTTATGTGAATAAACCATATGCAACTTAGCTAAATTTCAGTAATTAAGTTGTGAAGTTTTATCTTTGCCATAGAAAATATATTTATTTTTACTGATTTTTGTTAAGTGCTACGACGATCTTTTACAAAGTATGTCTTCTTGCAACATGAGAAAAGATGCGAAATGATAAGGACTTCTCTGGTATGCTTTCAATTCCTTGAGAAATAAATTTAGCTTAACTACAAGACTTGTTCCGATTCTGAAGTATGCTATTTCCTATTGTAATTTATAATTTTACATGATACTTGGTTTAAAAGTTGAAAAAGTTTGCACAAATTTCCTATGTAAGTTCTGCTTCACTGAAAAGTTATCGGTCGCAAGCAATAAAAATTTCACTTTGTTTGACTAATGTTATGCATGTGTTAATTATCATGAGTAATATCAGTTTTATTTGTGTCTTTCGAAAGCGAGCATTCATAAATTTAAAAGGATATTTCAAACTATTTTCAAAATATAAGTATATTTTACAAGTTTTTTCCGGAATGAACTTTGCTCCAGTTATATTAATATTGAATATTCATCTTACAAAATAAGCGTCTTGTAAAACACATTCCGTTTCAGTTTTCTGAAATTTATGTATAAGTTATTTAGAAATTATGGGTGGAAGTTAAAAATCTCTATATTAATGATATATTGTCAGCACCTCACCAATAAAAAAAAAATTCACGTATAATTTAGTTTGTCCAGATGATGTTCAATTTTACCTAGTAACAAACTCTACATTTTTCAAATTTATGCTAGTTTCTCACAAGAAAAAAAAAATATTCTTTAAGTTTGCGTAGCAAACTTTTTTCAGTATTTAAATTTTCTAAGTATATTCCATCACATGAGTAGTTAACTATTTCCGCTAAGGAAAATATCTTATTATTTTAGTTTGTTTGAATGATGTCAGATTTTTATGTTTCTGATTGGTGATTTGCATATACTCTTTTATGAACTCTACACAATTCGTAACATATATGTTAGAAATAATAGTATATCGCATCTGAGATTGAAAAAATTTATAACTATTATCATGTAAAGAAGGTTAAATTTTAAAAACATGTCATTGAATATGAGTGTTACCATGAAAAAAGTTAACTAAATTACTTGTGATTTCCTTTCAGAGTATAAAAAGTTATGTAGTTTACATATAATTCGCAAGTTTCTTTCAAATTATCTTAAGATGTTTTAAAAGTCTTGCAGGCGATTTTCAAAACTTGAATGCATATCTACAATGTATTTAATATCTACAATTTATTTAATATTTTCCCCCAATTCACCTTTCTTAGATTGATAAGTAAAATAAACCTTAGTCAGCATGTATTGCACGAGTTAATACGACACCTTAACGTATATTATTACAATGTAAATTGTCTAAGTCTTTCTTGAAGTAACATAAATTTCCAACTTGTATTGATTTTCCGATTGAAAAGTAGGAGAAATTTTTTCTTTGGAGTATCTATAACTAGTATTTATTTAAAATCTCTTACTATTTTTCTTCTATGTAACAATTTTGTTAAGTTTTACCCGTATTGTAGCATATAATCCCACTGAGTTTGAACAATATTCAATGTTTTAGATAATAGAAAAGTTTTCAAGTAGAAATTATCTTAAATTCTCCAAGTGAATCATACTTTTTGGAAGAAAGTCCATGCGAATTCTACCTTCACTTACTAATGTGTCTTTGAAATCCACTTCATTCATTCCAAGTTTTCACAAACATTTCATTATGAAAAAGGCAAAGTAGGAAAACGATAATCTCAAAGACCTGCTGACACATCACAGCATCACCCGCTGCTTGCGCGTCGATGCTGCTGGTCTTGCTGTACAAGTCTCCCGACCTGTTTGAACAAGTTTTAGCGTGACTCATCCTCCGGTCTAAAAATGCCGGCGAGTGGTGTATCACCTACCGCTAACCTGATTGGCTAATTACCGTCACATGCTTATCATCCCGTTTAAAGACGCGAATTTTATATGTAAAGTAAATTTTTACGCTAACGCTTAAATTCTTTGCTATAGAAAGTTCAAGTATGTTAGTATTTTTTTCTCTTATATGTTACATTTAAACACATGATACGAAATTTTTACGTTATGCTTATCTTAAAATTTTTTGAGTATGTTACTTTTTCTTTTATTTAACATTAAGCTAAGAGTTTAATTGTATATGAGAAGTAAATTGTCACGTTAAAGTTTAAAAACATGATATTTATATGTGAAGTAAATTTTCATGTAAATAAGGTTAAAATTCTTTATCTTTGAAATTTTTATTCTGTTAAATTTCCTATTATTTAACATTAACCTCAGAAAATAATTGTGTATGAAAATTTCGCGTATTGTTTAAATTTTTGTCGAAGAAAGTTTAAGTATGTTATATTTTTCTTCTTCTCTAATTTAGCATTATTCTTACACATTTTAAAGATAAAAATGTTATGTGTGAAATAAATTTTCACGTATTGTTTCAATTCCTTAAATTATAAATTTATAGTATTTCTTTTTCTCTAATTTAGCGTTATTCTTACACATTTGAAAGACATAATTTTTATATGTGAGGTAAATTTTCGCGTATTATTTAAATTCTTTGCCTTATAAATTTTTAGAGCTTCTTTTTTATCTTATTTATCGTTGATATAAGAGTATGATTGTACATGTAAAGTTAATTTAAAAGTTCAATTTTAAATTCTTTGCATGCAAATTTTTAGTGTTTCTTTTTTCTAAAAGTTAGAGTTGTTATTATACATTTTAAAGACATGAATGGCAATGTTTGAATTCTTTGTCGTAGAAATTTTAGGTATGGTATACTTTCATTCTACATGTCAAATTTAAAGTCGTGATTTTTATGTGTAAAGTAAATTTTTGCGTTAATGTTAAAGTTATTTGTCGTAGAAAGTTTAAATATGTTACTTTTTTCTTTTATTTAGCGATATTTTAAAGACATGATTTTTATATATGTAGTAAATTTTCACGCAAATGTTAAAATTATTTATCATAGCAATTTTAAGTATGCTAATTCTTCTTACATGTCACATTTTAATGTCGTGATTTTTATATGTGAAGTAAATTTTTACGTTAATGTTCAAGTTATTTGTCGTACAAAGTTTAAGTATGTTACTTTTTTCTTTTATTCGGCAATATTTTTACATATTTTAAAAGAAATGATTTTTATGTATGTAGTAAATTTTCGCTTAAAGATTAAAGTTATTTGTTGTAGAAATTTTAAGTATGCTAATTTTTCTTACACGTCACATTTTAAAGTCGGGATTTTTATATGTGAAGTAAATTTTTACGTTAATATCAAAGTTATTTGTCGTACAAAGTTTAAGTATGTAATTTTTTTTCTTTTATTTAGCGATATTTCTACATATTTTAAAGTCGGGATTTTTAAGTGTAAAGTAAAATTTTACGTAAATGTTAAAGTTATTAGTCGTAGAAAGTTTAAGTATTATACTTTTCTCTTGCATGTCATATTTTAAAGTCGTGATTTTTATATATGAAGGGAATTTTCGCGTAATGGTTAAATATTTATCTTAGAAATTTTAAGTAAGTTATTTTTTCTCTTATTTAGCGATATTTTTACACATTTTAAAGTGATTTTTATGTGTAAAGTAAAATTTGTTAAAGTTTTTTATCGTAGAGAGTTTAAGTATGTTACTTTTTTAACTTATTTAGTGATATTCGTACACATTTTAAAGACATGATGTTTATTCGTAAAGTAAATTTTCACGTTCACTTTTGAATTCTTAGTTGTAAGATGTTCAAGTATGTTACTTTTTCTCTCTTATTTACGCATTAGAGTATCCAAAATCAGTTATCAGATCTCTATTCAGCATTAGCAGCTAGTTCTGTGTTGCTATTCATCAACTTAAGTAAGTATCATTGTACAATAAAAACTATCTTGATTAATATAACTAACATAGACAAATTAATTTCTAACAAGTTTATTGGGGTAAAGCTCAACTATCGGGACTCAAGAGCCATTGGGAGTAGTTAGGGAGCATTTTGAAGGTATTCGGAGCATTTAGGGAGCATTTAACAGGTATTGAGAACATTTAACAAATATTGGGAGCAGTTAGGAAGCATTTAACAGGTATTGGGAGCAGTTAGGGAGCATTTAGCGGGTATTGGGAGCAGTTAGGGAGCATTTAACAGGTATTGGGAGCCATTGAGAGCCAATTGGGAGCCGTTGGGAGTCATTGGTAATAACATCATAAAGAAAGATATGCTAGTTAAAAAAATTAAGATATTTCTGCACATTTGTATGAAGAGTAAACTGTAATACTAAAGTTAAATTTGTTTGTATCAAAATTACAATTTTCATGAAAACTGTTAAGGGTATGTTAAATTTTTCTTGAAATTCATGAAGTTTTTTTGGAAAAAGCTACATGCAACTAGATATTAGTAAAAATTTCTATTAAAAATATTTTTTTTTACATTAGTGTTTAAATAATTTGTTTCAAAACTAAAATTTTCATGAAAAAATGTTTAGACAGACTAAAATTTTCATGAAATTCAGTATTGAATGGTTGGTTAGTGATTTCATATTTCAAAGAAATATACGTTCTTTGGAATAAGTTTTTTTTCTTTTTATAGGGAGGAGTGAGGCGGTACCAATTCTTCCTAAAAGAGGTATCGGGCCGGAGGTGGGTCCTCACTTTTAAAATTTAGCTTAAAAATAATTAACATTTTCTAAAGTATTTCAAATTAGCTTATTCAAAATTGGTTAGGGAAGGGGGGTGGGTAGATGAGTTCCCATGAAGGCAACGTCCGATAGTCGATATTTTAACAATTGTTTGGTAAAATATTGAAATGTCACGTGTAGCTCGGGGTTAGGGTTCTTTAGACCCTTAGCAAAAGGCCTTTACTTTTATGAAACTTAAAAGTCGTGTTAAGATTTTTTTTTATTTGCATATATCTCTGATCTTAGAAATTTAATGTAAATGACTCTTAAATTCCCCCCTAGATGGCGCCACTACCTTAAATTTTGCAGAAAACTATCTTACTAAACTATGTAGCCAATCTCAATCGTCCATTTAGTCACGTGTTTAAATCCGACCAATCGCAAGCAAGCATTTTAACGCGAAATGGCCACAACTGGGGTCTCATTCCATCAAGGTTGCTCCACAGCTCCACCTTATGGCCCCGGACTCTCCTTTTCTAACTACTGTGGTAGGATGGTCTTGTTCAGGAAAATGCATTAAAAGTTCTAGACAGTTCATTGAATAGGTATAGATAATCCACGTCTTATATGTCTTATGAGCTATATAATGAAGAGCAAGGGAGAATTGTTCAGTTTTTAGTGCTGAGAGTTACGCAATGTGTGTGAAATAATTTGGCACATACGTGGCCATCGACCACGACTGCGGAACCGACATGAACACCACTTTTTGAATCATCTGTAAACGCCACCTTAAAATTGGGGAAAAAAACATTTCGATGATGATAAAATTGCGTGACAAAGACAGTACCATACAGTAGTAATGTCCTACTTTTTAAAATCTTTAAATAGTTTTAAAACCTTTAGTTGATGGTGGAATAGAACAAGGGAATGGACGTATACAAAAGTTTTCGATGTGATGGTTTTCTAAAATATGTTTTACACGTAGTGAGATAGTAGGGAAAGAGGATGGACGAGCGTTAAAGATCCTCTCATTTGAAGGGTTAAAACGTTACTGGAAAGGGGGGGGGGGTGATTCAAGTGACTCTTAATTTTAAAATACATATTAAAAACTAAACCATCTCTCCTCAGTTGCAGAGTATATGCTCGTGGCACAACACATAAAGGTTCTTAACAGGAGATGTGCTAAAAACTCCAGATGAGACTCTCATGCCAAGATGATGCATAGGATCCAGAAATTTCAACACAGTTTTCCTTGCAGATCCATTAATGACCGAACCATAATCAAGTCTAGAACGCACGAGGCATCTATATACACTATCTGGCCAAAAGTAAACCCCCCCCCCCATTTAAAGAAGTGTATCTGGCAGATGACGTAATTTGAAGCGTAACCGAAAGTTATAAAAGTGTTGGTAATGGTTTGTCAGGTCATATTTATGCGTTTGTAAGACAACGAGTTAGTCAAAGGAGCTTCGTGACATTGTTCGTGGCTCGTGGCATTATAGTGGGATGCCACCTTTGTGAGAAATCAGTTCGTGAAATTTCGGACGTTCTACAGAAGCCAAAATCCATTGCGAGTGATGTAATTGGGAAGTGGAAACGTCGAGGCATTGAAACTGTGGAAAAGCGAAGTGGCTCGCGGAAAAAAAAAATTGTCAACGCAACCGTGGAACTCTGAAAAGTGTAGGGAAACAAAATTGCAATTCCTCGTTGGTTGAAATCAGTCAGAAGTTCCAAAGTTCGTCAGGAGTTAGTGCTAGCCTAGCAGCAGGACTGTTCTTCGATGGTTAAAAAATCTGGGATTCCATGGTCATGCAGCAGTCATTCTCAAGTCGTATATCGCTCTCAAGCGCAATGTCGATTCCAACGGTGTTCAGAGCCCCTATCTAAGTCTCATCGAGCACCTTTGGGATGAACTAGAACGCAGATTAAGTAGCCAGCCAAATCGACCATCTTCACTGCCAGCATTCACTTCAGCTATGATGGACGCATGAAAGTCAATTCCTATAGCCGCCTATCAAAAAGTCTCCCCAGATGTGTGCTGGCTGTCATCGATACAAAAAGGGAACTAACGTCATGTTAATATAAGCCTTAAAGCTTTCCGAGTCCGAACCACTAGGTATCCGGATACTTGGCCAGATAGTGTATTTTCAACATAGAATTTGTGTCTGCACCCCAAGAAATGTTTGATAGAACTTTGAACGATTGCTTTGAACTTTTTCTGAGTTGTTTCACATGTTGCAGGAATGTGAGTTTGGAATCGAAAATGATTTCCAAAAATTTTTCTTCTGAAACAATAAAGATTTCAGTACCATTTAAAAGGATTTTTGGGTGAAGGTGCATCTCCCGCTTTTTACAAAAGTGCATAGCAACAGATTTTGTGTCGAAAAACAAAACCGTTTTTATTTGGCCAGTCTAAAAAGTTGTTTGCTGTCATCTGTAATTGTCTTTCAATAAGTGCCATAATGACTGAGGAACAGGACAGCTGAAAGTCGTTTACAAACAGTGCCAGAAACTGCAGGTGGAGGGCCAGGTCATGATACCATTGATTTTAATTATAAACAATAGGCAACTTAATACACTTCCTTGGGGGACATCTTGTTCTTGGATGTACTCATCCAAAAGGCCAGGGTTGATACTTATTTGGAAAGTTCTGCTCTGCAAAAAATTCTGAATGAATAACGGCCTTTTCGATACCAAAAATTATAGGCACAAGGTGGCTTCTTTTGACGAAAGTTTCCCTAATTCAAGTTTCAAGTAGGAGAAGGTTATATTTAGTACTCCTGCAGAGACAGAATCCACTTTTTAACTGGGAGAAATTGGTTATTTGATTCTTAGTACAAGAGGAAACATGCGTTTACAATTTTTTCCTGTAGTTTGCACAGTCTGCAGCTTCAATTTTAAAGCGTGGTATACAGGGAGCACAGAGTATTCCACTTCAATTATGTGTAACGCAAATAGGAAAATGGTCACTGTGGAGAGGATTATTTTCTACATGAAAATACCACAGGGAAAAAAGAGATGGCGAAACCAGAATAAGATCAGTAGAGTGAAATGTCCTCGCTGGGGTGTGGAAGTATGTTTATTACCCATCGTTAAGAGACAATTATTTTTGTCTTCCACGGGTATTTATGGTAGGGCTACCCCAAAGAGGACTGTAGCCATTAAAATCGTCCATTGTAGTAAATGGTGATATAAGCTGGTGGCAGAACCTGTTGTGGTTTGCTTGGTGGATATTTCTATTACGGAGTAGGTAGATAGAACATATTGTTACGAAAGAATTTGAAGCTACTATAATAGCAACTGATTGCAAAGATGTATTCAGTGGCAGTAAGGTGGATGGGGAGCTGTACGATGTGAAGGTAGCTACTCCGCCTCTAGTTCTATCTCCGTTTGTAAAATCTTTACGAACAGGAGTGCACCCTCTAATAAAAAAAATCTGCGATTATTTCAAAAGCGTCTCTTGTAAGCAATAGCAGACAGGTTGGTGTTCATCAAGAAAATGCTTAATATCAATTGAATTGTGATAGAATCCACGGCAGTTTTATGATAAGAGAATTCAGGCCATTAAGTTTTGTTATTAGTTGGAAGGTCCTTAGATCATTGTTTTCGTGGATGTAAGTGAGGCGGGGTTTCCAATCCTCTTTCAACTTCCATCTCTCCGCTTTCTGATGTTTCAGCGGAGCTTTCTTCGCTAGTCTCTCTTCTTTTTCTTTCCATTATTTACTGTTTTTTTTTTTTTTAATATATCTGCAGCTCATCCCTTTCTTGAGAGAGGTGTGAGTTTGTATTTAATTTGTTGTTTAACATGTGTTTTTGATGTGTTGATTTTGAATTTCTTTTTAGTTATTGTTTTTGGTTTGGGAGGTGTCAGACTTATTGGTAGAAGCTTGAGCTTAGGCTGAAACTGATGGATCTGTATTGAGTGTTGGTGCATAAGTTTGTGTACCAATAGAATATTCCCCCCCCCCTTTTTTTCCCCAATAGCGGAGTGTGGAGTATTCTTGAAATAACTTTTTGCTTGGCTTCCTGGTATGAAATTTTTTCTACAGTTGGCATTGTGATTGCCTGAGCAATTTTTGCATTTTATTCTGAAGGGAGCAGTTAGTAAATGTGTAGTCGCTATTTGAGCATCGCGAGAACGTTTCTGTTCCGCGGCATGTGTTGGTGGAGTGGTCAAAACTTTGGCAGTTGAAACACCGCAAAGGGCTTGGAATAAATAAACTTACCGGACGATTATGATGTCTAGCTTTAATGTGTGAAGATAGATTTGAGTTATTAAAAAAGTTAATACGATGTGTTTTGTGGATATGATAGAGTCAGCTTTTTTAAGTATGATTCTTCTCACGACTGTAATACCTCGAGAAGAGAGCTCGGTTAGAAATTTCTCATCCGACTCACCAAGAAGGTCAAATTCTGAAACGACTCTTTCATGTGTTAAGGCTATTGTGAGGTGACGCAGTTATAGTTATTGCTCCAAACTGTCTAGCTGTTAGTAGTGACTTTGAGCTTCAGATATATGCGACTACTACAAGGTTTGGTACCGGTGCAGACATTGTAGTTTGTGTATCGTTTTTGTTATTCTAAGCAAGTGTTGGTTGTTTGGGATCGAGGTCTCCCATGGGAATCAGAAAAGGAAAAGAAGTCATTTTTTAGAGTAAAAACTCGACGTACTACCCCCTTCCCACCACTGAGTCTAACACGGGCAACGACGCTAGATAGGGGGTAATTCACAGAGGTCTTTCCAAGAAATTGAGGCGTGGCTCCGAAAGGCAAACCTCAAGCACTCAGTCGTAACCCTTTAGGAGTCAGCAACCCTGAGTTTCTGGTACCACCAGCCGATTGATAGAGCGAGGCTGAACTCTTGCCTCCCGTTTCGGACGAAGTATGGGCCAAAGAGAACTCCCACGTATGCCCTCTCCCCCCCCCCCCTCGCATGCCCCTCCGGAAACTAAAAACCTGTCCTGACATGGGAAACCACTGGAAAAACTTCTTAAAATAGAATTTTCACAATTGATGGATTCAAATGGTAGCAGTTACCACATTATTTACTAGTAAGTGAAATGTATAGTTTTGTAGCTTGGCACTAGTGCTATGTAAATAACTCTTGGCATAGATTCTGCACCAGAGTTATGCCACGAAAATCCAATAGAATAAAAAAAAGTTTGCTTTGGCTTGCAATATGAATTTTTTTTTATTTTTTTTTTATTGAAAGCATTCTTTTTCCAGATCAAATCAATTTATATCCAGCTACAAATTTTGCCTTTTTCCGCTAAAAATTTTACCTTCGCGTTTTCAATAACACTTACGAATATATATATCTTTGAATAACTTGCATATCTGTCATCCACAAAGTTGACGACATTTATTACCCCCCCCCCCAAAAAAAAATGGATTGTTTTAACAAATTCTTATAAATTGTCAAGGCAGAAGAGAAACCAATGAGAATTTCATTTTGTTTATATATGCATTCAGATATCCCGTATCTGAATTTTTCCTAGTAGTACATATTCCAAAGTGATAGATTACGTTTGTTCTAACACACTGCGCTAGGAAAGAAAGTGGTATTTTCTGACGTTTACAAAACCATAAACTCTTGATATACGCCAACATTTCTCAGAAGAATCTCTCAACTTCAGTTAGAAACAAATTCGTCGGTCTTTTTTGTGTATAAATTACAAGTTTTACAAATCATTAAAAAAAATAAAATGGTAGAACTGTTTTATTTTACACTATACCATGACCTGCAAATGGTATGAAGAGAGTCTGGTATGAAATACAAACAATTAGGATGGACAATCGTATCATCGAATGAGATAGTTGGTTTTTGTCTGCTCTGCATCTTAGAGAGAAAGATCAGTAGTATTTCCAAACACATAGTATCACGCTTAAGTTTTGTAACTATTCGTTAAAATTCTAGGCTGTACTTTTGGAATATTTAAAAAATATATATATATATATATATATATATATATATATATATATATATATATATATATATATATATATATATATATATATATATATTTATTACACTTATATAATTTAAATGATCTACTTAAATTAAATGAATAAGTGAAAAATCAAATGATTTTCTTGTAAAAGTTACTAAAATCTCAAAGAAAATATATGTTTGAGGTGAACTGTACAAGGATTTGAACAAGGCTTGATCCCAATTTCAATTATTATTTTTTTCTTAATTTTTCTAGCTTTAAAATTCTTTGACAAAAATATTCAATAGATGCTAAAATTCTTGAAACAATGCGAGATCATTCAAAGCTTGAGAAAAGTGTAATATTATAATAAAACCTTAAGTTAAAAAAGATTGATCTAATAGGAGGGAAAAAAAGTCCTCAGCCAAATTTATTAATTAGTTTTTAATTTACAATGCTATGGTGAAAATGTTTTTCAGTATTCAACAAATATCTAAACCTACATGCCAAACATACATCAGGGTTCCCACTCAAATCACAGAATGAAAATCAATGACTTTTAAGGACCTAATTAATGTTTTTAAGGACCTTTAAAAATTTGTTTTCAGGCATCATGACTATATATAAATTTTTTATAAAGTATAAAAGTATATAAGTTTTTATAAAGTACTAAACCGTTACAAGTTGGCTCATGCGTAATACAAATACGTCAGAAAATTCTGATACAGTGCGGATAAGTGGTAGACACGCAGGGATAGAAAGTCTGAATTGCAATTTTGTAAATTTTTCAGTTGGACAACATACACAAAAAATTAAGAACTTTTAAGGACCTCTAAGCATTTTCAAGGACTTTTAAGCATTTTTAAGTACTTTCAAGGCCTTGAAAGCAGGTTAAAAAATATTAAGCACTTTTAATGACTTTCAATGACCGTTGGAACGCTGTATATAGTCCTGCATTTTCCCCTCTTGGATTAAAAAAAAAAAAAAAAGGAAAAAAAAAAAAAATCTTTGATATGTCTCTGAAACAAGTAAATATGTAATAAAAAAATCAATTGACACAATTTGTACAAAGATTGTGCTCGAATGGAAAACTCATTTATTTGCTTTTTTTTCTGATAAACATCTACTTCAACAACAAAAATGTAAATAATCCAATATTTATAACAAGATACTAAACATAAATACATACTAAACATAATGTACATCAGCAACAAAATTACCAGTTCACACAAGTACATCTACAGTAAAATGCGACGAATTGTTTCTCTATAAAAAATATATCCATGAATTCAACTGCCCAATATGGGAGTTAGTCTTCAGCTCAAAAAAAGATATGGTCCCATGTGTATTTTCAAGCCACATTTCATTTATTCCATGTTCATACATAAGCCAGACTAATAAAATCACATTTTCCCCCTTCTTATTCTATATAGTTAAAATGCACCTATATAGAATCTGTTGTAATCAATACATCTTTAAATAATATTTATACCATCAGGGGAATGATTTCTGAAGGAAAAAATATCAGTTCAAATCGTCACCAACATTGTGTAATTTGTAACAGATTTATAACTTGGGTGAACAGATTTATAACTAGGGTAAAGGCAGGTTATGAGTGAAGTTTTAGGACAAAAAGCAAATCTTAATTTAAATAATATTTATACCATCAGGGGAGTGATCTCTGAAGGAAAAAATATTAGTTCAAATCGTTACCACCAGTTGGTAATTTGTAACTGATTTATAACTTGGGTGAACAGATTTATAACTTGGGTAAAGGCAGGTTATGAGTGAAGTTTTAGGACAAAAAGCAAATCTTAATTTACTATGCTTTGAAATAGAAGTTATAATATAATTGCAGTCTCCCAATGTCATTAGTGAAAATTCAAACAATCTTTTTTTTATGATTTTTAAATTTAATTGTAGACCATTTCTCCCTGCTACAGTACGCAGAAGAAAAAATATATATATATCCGAACGATGGCTATATCTTCGGTTCTAATAATGGTAGAATCTTGCGGTTTGCACCGCAATGTTTTGTTTACGATTTTCTACATGTCTGGTGATAAATTATTTTCTTAGGGGGCTGTATACTAAGTAAATTTAACTCTATTTTTAAAAATTTCAATACGAACCCCTATTTTTTTATGTTTTTTCATTCGATTTAGAATACTTCGTTTACCCTGGATGCCAAATTTTAGTACATTATATTGAGAAACACGTCACTTATGAGCAAAAATGTTTTGATCGATCTTGAAGGCAAATTTCTTAAGTGAAAATCCGAAAGTTTGCGTGTTTCAAGACGTAATCTATCACACGGTCCCTTAAAGTGAGTTTTTACATGTTTGCTAAAATATTGAGAACCAAAATTCAAAATGGAAGAAAAAAAATTCTGGAAGGGTTTTCAACCATGATAGTTCAAATTAAAAAAAAAAAAATGTTTCTATTTAAAAAAACTTAAAACTTGTTTTATTAATTAATAATTAATTATTAAAAAACTGTTAATACAAAAGTTGCATGTTATTTATGTTTGACCTTTTATAAACTATTGTTTGAAACAAAAATTGCTAAAATATATTAACTATTTAAGAATTTATGGCTAAAAAAATAAGTTTTCTTTTTAACATTAATTTGCCATTTTTTTTGACATTATTTAAATTACTAACCACTCATTGGAAAATTATGAAATTTGGTATTTAGACGTTTTTTTGGATTCTAAATCTAAATATGGTATAATATTATGGGGTTGCTATTGAACTTTTTAAAGTTTGGTTTAGTTTTAATATGTAGATGATCCCTCATGATAAAACAAATTATATACAATTAATAAAGATCTTCCACAATTTACAACGGTACTTGACTTTTGTTATTTCATCAATTAGAATACAAGATATAAACATCATTCGGATTTTTTTTTTTGCGTACTGTACCAGTCAACTTTAGTTAAGATTTGTTGATTACTAAAGTTTCTAAGCAGATGGAGTTTAACTGCAACCACTCTATACAAAATAGCTCCTAAACATTGACGCTCTTGATGGTCACCACGAAATTGCTCGTCCTGTCCTGCGACATGTTGAAGGCGTGTTCCCTTGGAACGTCCCTCACTTCGATTTTGTCCGGATGATAGTGATGAAGATGACGGATGGTGCAATTGATCGGGCAGTCCGTAGGTGGCCGCTTGCTTATGATGATGGAGGGGGACGAAGAAAACGGAACCTCGTCATTGCAACGCAAAGTCCTCTTGTCGTTGCCTATCACTATGATCCCGCAGGACGAGGAATCGCTGTTTGCGGCAGCCGTCATCTCAGAGCTTGAGTCGTTAGAGAACGGCATTTCGTGGTCGCATCTGAAGAGACGAGGGCACGGCGGATAAGAGGAGGAACTGTCTGAAGCGTCGTCGTCTGGTAGCAATGATGGAATGTCTGATACCGGACTGCAGAGGATGAACGGTGAACTGTCATCTTCGAGATCGAAGTCTGCAAAGTCTTGGGATGTGGACGTGTTGCCGCTTGATGGCGCCCTGCGAATGTGACGCGGCAGCGAGGAGGAGTTGGACAAGTTGAGGTTGGGCATCGACTGGGCGTGTACTTTGTTAGAGAACCTGGTGTTCTCCATGATAGGAGTTGAGGGGTTTGTGCATATCACAAGGCTGGACTTGAACTCGGACGGCACTTCTACCATGGTATGGTAGCTCAGTCCGTCCGTGTCCAGCGACACATTGTTTAGGCTGGGCCCGTCAGAGAACAGCTGGCTGGACAGGCTCTTCAGCCCGCGCGAGTGACTCACCAGCGATTCTACATTTCTGACCGGCGGATCTTCCTGTTCTTCCAGATCACAGCACGCTTTGATCACAGAGAGTTGCCCCGGGTCCGACCTCTCAGTCTTCAGGGCGTTTATTTTGCGCGACAGCCCTAGCGGGATGTTGGACAGCGACTTGAAGGGATTACTGTCCTTCCTTCTACAGCTCCTCGCTGGCAAGGTGTTGAAGACCATGTCTTTCTTGTGTAGGATGTATGGCACGTGGACTTCTACAATGCAGGTGTCCTCTTTCTTATGCTCTTGGGGAACACTATTCAAGTCAGTGTAGTTGCCACCGATGGTCAGGGTGATCCCGTCCGACGAGAAGTTGTGGCACACGAACCGTCGCTCTGACAGTGGCGTGCTCATCTTCGACGACATGGCACCATTTCCTGCTTGTTCCATCTCCAGGGCGGAAAGAACCTGGTTGCAGCGTGTAATCTCCAAGCCACCTCCGAGTTGCTCTAGACCAGACATGCCAGTCCTTCTGCTCTGCATCTGAGCCTCTTCGTAAAGGTTCTCGATGGAAGGTGGCTGGGAGTATGGCGGCGGGGGACCCCACATGTACCGCGGTATCTCACACCCAGAGAAGTGGCATGTTAGTCCACCATTAGCATCCACCATTGAGTAAGGTTGGGCATAGCGCGGTGCAGGGTTCATATGGAGGTGGTGGAAGATACCGTCATTAGATCTTGTTCTTCGGTGGTTAGGATGGTGGGGTCTACCATAGGGCGAGTTCCTCGACCTCATGCCGAATCGCATTGGCGGAAAACAGTGTCTGTCGCGTGGGCTTGGCCGGAAGATGTGGATACACTCAGATCTCCACGGCAGAGATCCCACAGAGTCGGAGAGTCCGCAATTCTCTTCTGTTCCAGCTACTGCCGGTTGGTTCCAGTTGTCCCTGGACATCAGTCTGTTCATGAAGTTCTGCCTCGAAGTTGCTTCATTCTCTGGGGGATTGGTATTTGCTCTCCGGTTGCGTTCTGCCTGCTGTTGTCTTGGCCATGGTAACCAGTTCCAGCCTGAAGGTCTGTGGTGCCCTCTGTTCCTTCTTCTGCCGTTTGTGGGTGGGGTGGTAGGGTTTCCGGGTGGAGGACATTCATCTTCCTCGTTGCCGCCCATATTGTTGTTGTGAGCTGCCAGGAACCGGTAGTCCAGCATCTCCCACAGCTGCCATGGGTAGAGTTCATCGTAGCAACCGCAGACACTGTGGTGAGAGTGGCGCTGGTAGAGGAAGCGACGGCGGACCTCCAGCTGAGAGTAAAAAAGGGAAGATTGTTAAGGTCAATGTTAAGTAGTATACTATTATTACTAGACAAAAATGAATGGCGGATTAATCTTATAAAAATGTTTTGGTTTAAAGGTAACATCTTGCGTCATTTCTTAAAAAAATAACATTTTGTGTTGTTACTCTTGAAATTTCAAAAAGAACTGCAAAGGACTAATTTTACATAAGGGAATGGAAGTTTGAGATCACATTTAAAATCAAAAGGGTCAATATTATTAGCGTCCTTCTAAAATGAACACGTTCAGATTTCATGTGAAACCTGACAGTATGATTTTGACACTCACAATCATTATTATTATTAATATTGTAAAAAGGATTGCTGCAATTATAGGCAGATTAATTCCACTGCATTTGCAATGAGTAAAAGTTAATGAAATATAACTTTGAGGTTAAGCAATTCAATTTAAGCATGCAAAGGTATTTCTGCAATGTAGGAAAAAAATTGTGGGGAAAAAAAAAAATACAGGAAACCTGGACACGAAATTCAGGAAAAAAAGTTCCCTGAAAATTCCCTGACAAATTTCTACAAAATTCTCTGGTTTTACGAACTTTTTTTAGGATTTCTCCAATTTTTCCAGATGTGTAAACACCCTGATCAAAGAGAGCATGTACGCCAAAGAGATAACATGCCAATTTTTTAAAAATAGTTCTGCGGTAATGTAAAGTTTAAATTATTGCATAACATTAAACTTTTAACGATTATTCTCACAAATCTCCAGGTGAATAGCGCTAAAATACGGAAGCACGAGAAAACATGTCTGAAAAATTTCCCTGATTTTCCGAAGTACTTTTAAAAATTCCCTGATTTTTTTCCAGAATCAGAAAGTTCCCAGGCATTTCCTTGATTTCCATGTTTTGTGGGCCGACCAAACGATATAGTGGTTAGCGTGCTAGCTTCTAGACCGCGAGGTTCCGAGTCCCGTGTTTGGCATGGGTGTTTGTAAATGTATGTTGGCTTGTCTAATGACGAATGTTTCGGCGCGCCCTCGTGTTGCTGACGGCGCCAGATAACCAGAAAAAATCCAACCAACCAGGTTTTGTGGCCACTCTGAAGTATTCAAAACATTTACTGTGACATGGGTAATGGACTTTGAATGGTACAATTTTATAGCACACATTTAAATGTAATAACAGTGATTAGTAGCATTTTTACACCCATGTGTCCATTTTCTGATTATATTAGTATCATTTGAAATACAGCTACAAAAGAAAACATTTTATTATATAGTATAACAGTAATGAATTTCCTCTTGTAATATTGACTTAATGCAAAAAACATATAATAATAACAGGTTTAAGAGTCCACTTCCGCAGGTGGAGAAGATAGTAGCAAGGTGTAAAAGAAAGTAGTCAGTAATTAAATTTTCAATGGATGTCTAGGCGCGAGTACAACAGGAAATTCTCTACCATCGTTCCACCTGACACTTCATTATAGTCCGAGAGGCGACTGCACTTTTTGAACCCCATACGAACATCATTCTGAATTTTTTATAGAAATTGGAGAAAAGTGAGTAGACTACAAATCCACTGGTCTGCCGTGGCAAAAATGGCCGAAACTGACCAAAAATCGACTTGGAATGAGTTGAACTTAAAATCCGATTGTCAAATATGTCATAACTTGCCGAAAACAGTACAAACTTTTTCGTCTGGCAACCCACTGCATTTTGATTTTCAATGAGAAAAAGCGAAACGATTTCTGATCTTTGGCTAGGAAAACTTGGTATCTTTTAAGAGTAAGCCAAATTGGCGACATCAGTTACGTCATCCGTGACGTAATGTTTATTGCCAATTTGGCTCATTTGTGAAAGATGCAAGTAAGCCATGGCCACACATCCGAAACGTCTGCAACCTTCTTAATTGAAAATTAAAGAGTGAGGGTTACCAAAAAAAAAAAAAAAAAATGCTCATTATTTGGCAAGTTACGGCGCATTTGGCAATTGGATTTAGTTCAACTTATTAAAAGTCGACTTTTGAACAGTTTCGGCCATTTTTGCCAAGGCAGACCAGTGGATTCGTAATCTACTCAATTTTCTCCAATTTCTATAAAAAATTCAGAATGATGTTTGATGAGGTCCAAATATTGCAGTCGCCTCTCAGTCTATTACCACCTTTAATTTTGCACATGGTGGGAAAAGTAAACAATAGAAAATAAAATATTATAATTTCCTAGATATCTTTTTAAGTAATTAATACTTCGAAATTTAATCAAATTAGAAACAAAACTTCTATAAAGTGAAGGAAACTTACAAAAGAAACAATGACAGAAGTTAGACGTAATTCAATTTCTTGCTCTCTTGAAATTTGCTTTATAACTTTTGAAACCAAGGTCTGTGAATTATCAGATTTTTTAATAATTTTCAGATATTTTGACGATAGCAAAAATCTTTCCTTATTTTCCATATTTTCTCTGTTGCTGATTTTTTAAATGCTTTCAGTAAAATCACTTATTTATTTTTGTTGCAAACAATAGGTTCAAGGATGAAGAGGAAAACCTTCAGCTGGCCCGGAATCTTACTATACTAAACTTCAACTTAACTAGACATCACTTAGACGATAGATCGTCACAGTGCTCATAGGTATTTAATCCATTTTGGCGGAGTGAAAGCATAATTCTCGCCAAACCTTACAGCCTTTTGTTCTCTACAGGGTTGTGGTTTGGCGAACATTATGCTTTCAAGCCGCCAAAATGGATTAAATACCTATGTGCACTGTGACGATCTATCGTCTAAGTGATGTCTAGTTAAGTTGAAGTTTAGTATAGGCTTTACAAACATACAATGCATGGTATTTCTTTGGCAATAACAGCACACAATTTTTAAGAAAAGGATAAAGAACTAGGGGTGAGGAACATCGCATAACTTTCAATTACACTATAATACTGACGTGGATTTGTGTCATTTAACGTTTTTATACTTTCATCATTCATTTAGAAAAAATGGTCAGTTTGGCGATATTTTTTTGCGATAATTCTTGTATGGGGCTTTAAAAAATAAAAAATCCTCCGCCAAATTGGTGATTTTGGCGATATACTTTTCGATAATTTTTATACTATCCCTTCTTGTAAGTGAAACTGAGGAGAGAGAAGAAAAAACGATCGTTGATGAGCTAGGCTCATGAAAAGATAACTCTGCCGGAAGGAGAACTTTAGAACACCATAACAGCAGGGGGGCCACAAAATTCAGGAAAAAAAGTTCCCTGATAATTCCCTAATTTCCCTGACAGATTTCTAAAAAATTCCCTGATTTTAGGGGAAACTTTTTTCCAAATTTCCCCAATTTCCTTAGGTTTTCCAGATGTCTTGACACCCTGATCAAATAGAACATGTATTCTAAAGAGATAATATGCAATTTTTAAAATTAGTTTTGCTGGTAATGAAAAGTTTAAATTATTCCGTAACATTAAACTTCTAATGACTTACCACTACAAATCTCCACGTAAACAGTGCCAAAATATGGATGAGCGTGCCTTAAACAATACAAAATTTCCCTGATTTTTATGAAATTTTAAAAAGTTCCCTGACTTCCAGGTTTTCCCGGTTCTGTGAGCACTTTGAAGAGGCATTACCACAGCGATTTTGATCAAAATCGTCAGAGCCGTTTTTTTAGCAATTACTGAAAAACATGATTTTTTCAGTGGTAGCTACCTTATGCGCATGCGCGATTTTGACGAAAACCTATCCTTTATATGCGACGCATATAAAGGATTTATAATAAAAACTTGGTTTTTATGAGTTATATTATTAATAGTTATTCCGAATGTCTCTTAAGGCAAGTAATCTTTGGAACAAGTTTTCTTAAATTATGGAACTAGCTTCACAATTATTAAACAATTGTTTAAAACTAACGTATTTGCATAAATATTCGTTGAATTAATTACTTAATTAATTCTAATTTACATAGAATTTTAATTACAAATGATAATTAGAACTAGTTATACTAGTTAGATAATTAGAAACGAATTAGAATTGTAAATATAACTCAGCTTTCTTTTTCGTAGAATTTGGTTTTGAAATTGAAGGTACTTTTAAAAATACACAGTATTTATTAAAATGTTATACGTTAATAAAAAAAATACGTTTATATAAAAAAATACGTTTTACACATGTACCTAATATTTCTGTATAGAAAGGATAATACGAGACACTCATAATTAAGCTGGTACTATTTAGAGCAGTTAAAAATCAACTGACATTCCTAAACTTTGCATACATAGTATTACTAAGACCACGAAGTGTTTAAAAAATAAAAATAGCATTAAATTTAGCAAATGCGACTTCAAACATATTTTCTTGCGATTATGTATTCTGTTCTTTGACAGACGTCATGTGTTTTCGATGGGAAGAAAATGTTAAAATTTTTCATAAAATGGTATCTAAAAAGTGCTCTATTTTTCACCAAAGTGATTAAAAAATTCACAAAAACAGGAACATGTAAAAATTTTTACCGACGCATGTAGAAAGTATATCCTATTTCTGTACTTCAGAATCAAACAAGCCCATATCATTACAGGTCAACTTTATAGGTGAGTTATTAAAAAAATTCATTCTAGAACTTTCTATATAATGCCCTGTTGCAACTCTTGTTAAACGCTTTGGACATTTTTTAGTGAATTACAAAGTACTATAGTTTGATAGTGATAGCAAACTTCTAATACGTAATCGACATTAAAAAATAATTCCATCAAAACCAAAGTTTTTAATAAAAATATTTTAAATCCACTGACAACTTTTGAGAAATTGCAATTATTTAAGCTATTTTAAGCAATTATTTAAGTTATTTTGAATAGAATTTTCACAGTTTTTGACCACTATGAAGAAAACCATCAACTAAAAGTTAGTCCATTCCGTACCATGAACTAACTTTCTTTATTTCCCCCGAAAATTTGATAGAATGCATTGTAATCGACAACTAGTCTATTTGCCAAGTTTTAGCTCGATTGGATGATGGTTCACCAAAACGTCAGTAACAAGTAAGTGTAAAAGCGGCATTTTAGTGACAGTCCCAAAATTTGATAAAAGGAATTGTCATCAACAATCAGTTTATTTCCCAAGTTTCAGCTTGATTCAATTACAGCAAGTTGGTTAATTAATCCACCAAAGCGTATTACTCCACCAAAGCGATTGTAAAAGCGTCTTTTTAGTGACAGTCCCAAAAATTTGATAGAATGCATTGTAATCGACAACTAGTCTATTTGCCAAGTTTTAGCTCGATTGGATGATGGTTCACCAAAACGTCAGTAACAAGTAAGTGTAAAAGCGGCATTTTAGTGACAGTCCCAAAATTTGATAAAAGGAATTGTCATCAACAATCAGTTTATTTCCCAAGTTTCAGCTTGATTCAATTACAGCAAGTTGGTTAATTAATCCACCAAAGCGTATTACTTCACCAAAGCGATTGTAAAAGCGTCTTTTTAGTGACAGTCCCAAAAATTTGATAGAAGATTTGACCGCATCACACAAAATCGAAGTTAATATAAAGGATTTAAGCATAATTGTACTGAAGAGGAAGTACTATACTTAACTTCAACTTAACTAGACATCACTTAGACGGTAGATCGTCACAGCTCTCATAGGTATTTAATCCATTTTGGCGGCGTGAAAGCATAATGTTCGCCAAATCACAACCCTACAGAGAACAAAAGGCTATAAAGTTTGGCGAGAATTATGTCTTCACTCCGCCAAAATGGATTAAATACCTATGAGCACTGGGACGATCTACCGTCTATAAGTGATGTCTAGTTAAGTTGAAGTTTAGTATAGTAAGGATCATTCCCTATACTCGCTATGTTAAAATATTCTAGCCCAGTGCATTTGGAAACTACTTTCTCTAACCACATTGACATTTGGGGAGTAGGTACGAAAATTATCCCTTAAGGTATACGCACAGGCTTCAAATCGAAAAAATCGGGGAAGATTTGTAAGGCCGTAAAAAACAAAAGCAAAATAAAAACAACACAAAAGAAGGAAACCCTATGACGGAGGAGCGTACTAAAAAGGAAATATATAATAATTAGTATAATAATAACAGTTTTTTTTATATAAAAAATACTTTTTTAAAAGTTATTCTCAGATTGTAGTTTTTTCTATTTGGCATTTCATTCAAACAGTAATAACTCCAGTTTAAATAATATTTTTTGAAATTTGTTTTTTGCTATATAATTTGCATACATTGTTGAATGTTTTGACCCTAAATACTAACTGATTTGTAAATAAATATTTTTTTAAATTGAATTTTAAAGATAAGATTCTGTATAAAAAAAACTTGGATTTTCTAATAGATTCACTTAAAGCGAGACATCACAAAATATACACACTGTAAAATTCTGATAACAGGGTCAAAACATAGAGCAGGATATTCCGCATTATTGAACACCAAAATTGTAGCTGTGGGTTAATTAGAATTTTTGTCATTACCGTTCGAAATTAGCCTAAATAGTTTATTTAATGTTAATTAATTATTAAAATTGAAGAAATTAAAAAAAAAAAAAAAAAAAAATATTGGAAACAGTTTAACAAATAATGAACTTTTCAAGGTGCAAAGGTCTAATTTTTAAATTGAAAATTAAAAAAAAAAATTTCGAAACCTATACGTATACCTTAATGAAACGACACAAATTAAAAACTCGAAAATAGCGTCTAATATATTTTATTTTATACTTGAAATCCTTACGTCAATGCATATATCAGGGTTCCCACTCAAATCACAGAATGAAAATCAATGACTTTTAAGGACCTCATTAATGTTTATAAGGACCTTTGAAAATTAGTTTTCAGGTATCATGTCTATATATAAATTTAATAAAGTATATTCTACCAAAAAAGTTGAAAAATTGGCCCATGCATAATACAAATATGTCAGAGAATTCCGATACGGTGCGGATAAGTGGCGGTCACACGGAGATAGCAAGTCTGAGTTGTATTTTTAAAAATTGTGCAGTTGGGCACACATCTGCCAAAATTAAGGACTTTTAAGCACCTCTAAGCATTTTCAAGTACTTTCGAGGCCTTGAAAACAAGTTCGAAAATATTAAGCACTTTCAATGACCGTGGGAACCTTGATATATGCAGTGACTCCACCTGGTGTTGTCTTTTGATATTTTAATTTTCATTTATAATTAGATAGACATTAAATGAAAAAAATTTATGTCATTTCATTAAGTGATCTTTTTCGTACCCACTCATCAAATATGAAGGTTTTATAGAAAGTAGTTTCTAAATGCACTGGGCTTGAAGATTGTAACATAGCGAGTATAGGGATAATCCTTATTATGACTTCCTTTTAGCTTGAGGTTTTGAAGCAATGTTCTGGCAGACATACAGAGAGTAAAGGATTATACTAAACTCCACTTTAACTTAACATCACCTAGACGGTAGATCGTCACCGTGCACATAGGCAATTCATCCATTTTGGCGGAGTGAAGGCATGCTGGGCAGCTCAGTCCAGTAGAGATTCCTGTAGAGAACCCTGTAGAGATTCAGATTATCTGGCGCCGTCAGCAACACGAGGGCTATAATGCGCAGAAACATTCGTCAAGCCAACATACATTTACAAACACCCATGCCTTACACGGGACTCGGAACCCGCAACCTCGCGGTCTAGAAGCTAGCACGCTAACCACTATACCGCTTGATCGGCCGACCCTGTAGACAACAAAAGGCTATAAGGTTTGGCGAGCACTATGCCTTCACGCCGCCAAAAATGGATGAATTGCCTATGTGCACGGTGAAGATCTACCGTCTAGGTGATGTTAAGGTATACATATACATTAGGAATCGCGAAATTTGACTCAAGTCTGCATTTTTGTTTTTAAAATATTTCCGAATTCATTACCATTAAAATGATACCATTTTCTTTCTGAGTCTCAAATTACTTTTTAAATTACAGTAGGTTTTGAAAACCTATTTTGTATCCCGTTCATTAGTGTAGTAAACTTTATACGCGTTTTCTGAAGAATGACATTTTGGTGTTATATGACTTTACGCCAACGGTCATAACTTCATAAAAAATGGTCCGATTTACAAAATTCTAATTTTGTTTTGTAGACAATTGTTGTGAATGTGTTTTTTATGGAGAATCTAATATATATTGTTATAAACACATTTTTTATGCATATTTTATTCTTAATTTTTTGTCAAAAACTATGAGTTTTTTCAAACTTTTCATTTAAATACTTATAATTAAATAAATATTGAAGCCAAATTCAAAATCCTCCATAGGAACATGCGTCAATGCAATATTTCTTATTTGTAATAAAAATAATACATTTAAGTTAATTACAAGTTTATTTATGTATGTTCTAATAATCTCCTAATTAGTCACTTTAATTGCAATTAGCTGATTAAAAAATTGACGGAAAAAAAAAAAGTTTTTATATAAAAATGCATCATTTTTAATTCTGAATATACTGCCAAAAAGTTTGAAATTATAACCTAAAAATTAAAGAAAATCATCTCAATTGTATATGTATACCTTAAGTAAAGGTGGAGTTTAGTAAAGGATATTATCGGGAAAGGGGCGGTTCTCACCTGTTCCCAGTACTTCCTCTTCTTCTCGTGTGACAGCAGCTGATAAGTGAGCATGGAGCAGGCGATGCAGAGAAGTATCCCCAGAACTGAAAAGCTGAAGAGTGCTCTCAGACATGAGTACAGGCTACCATGGACCACTTCACAGTTAGGGGTGTGGTGGAACACATAGCGGTGGGCACCTGATGCGTTCATATAAGAACACAGAAATGATTTCTTTAGTGAAGTAACTCAATGTTAAAATATAACAATGTAAATATTCTTAAGGGGAGATGGTACACAAAAATTTATAAATAATCGATTTTGAGTTTGTTATTGTTTATTACAATTTAAATTCTCCCCGTTAAAAAGATACCAAATTTGTAATAATACCTCAACTAGAACTATTTTTAATATTTTTTTTAAAAACAAAATTGGTAACTGTTCGTGTAAAGGATATTATCGGGAAAAATCTTTTATCGTCTTTTCGAATCGTCTTTTAAAATGCGTTATCCTCAAAACTAGATTTTTTATTACTCATGTACTTTTTTTTCCCCGGAAACTGCGCAAGCTATCTTTGTGAAATTTTTACCACATATTCCTTTTATGTATCTGTATATACTAGAGTGATATTTTGTTGTGATTTTAAAAAATATTTTTTGTTTTGGCTTTTTTCGACAAAAAAAAAAAAAAAAAAACTTGTGATTTTTTACAAATTTGAGTGACTTTCACGAAAATTTATTAAAAAAAAAAAAAAAAAAAAAAAAAAAAAAAAAAAAGTAAATAAATCACAATCAAAAGCTAACTTCAGTAAAATATAGCAAGTGTCTGCTAAATGCACTGAAAAAAAATTAGGCTTCTATGTCAAATACTTTCTAAGAAAAAGGTACATGAAATATGCCAAATTAACATTACAGGTATAGAGAGCACCAACTTCCCTTAATGGATTTTAGCATGATTTTCAACGGTAGAAAGGATTAAGAAAAATAGGCTCTTTATATAACTCACATTAGGCTCGATACATATTTACTATAAACTTTTGTTATTGTTGCGTGGATGGGTTCGAAAGATTTGAAGCCAAAGCAGATTAAAACTTGCAGAAATTCATTCCGCTATAACTCTTAGCAGATTCTCTTACAACTCCAGAACTTCTCGTTCTAGTAAACTCAATACAGCTCTTTTCACAACAAGAGAGCACAAAACAGCAGTTAAAAACTTGACAACACAACTGCTAAAATCGCTGCAAAAGACAATGTAATACAGTTCGCTTTAGAACTAATCTGAATGCTCACTGAGACTCAGTATCTCAACTCAGTAATTCCAGTCAACTAATGGACTCAACTAACTAATTCAACTCACGGCCGGTCTTATATAGGAGTCAAACCTTCTTGAAACTTCTAGAGGTAGATTTTGGAGAGCTTTCTAGATCGTAGTCGAAAAGTCCTATACATGTACATGGGGACCGAAAATGTCACCAAAGGGTCGCCAAGTTTGGCGACAAAAATTAGTCGCCAAAACCGTCGCCAACTTGGCTATATCTCGTCAATTTGGCGAGATTGCCATTACCATAATGTTAAATGCCCTGCTCCTTGTAAAATTCGCTTCCCAGCGTTATCTCTGTAAAACTCGTTATCATGCAATAATACACATATTGCAGGGAAGCCAAGTTAAGACGAACTATTGCACTGCCTTATGCGAAATGTACATAAATTTTCCTATTTACAAAATTAACACTACGAAATATTTACAAATATACAAAAATTCGTAACATTATTATCTCTACACATATGTACTATAGGTTCACCTTCCTTGTTTTTCATCAGTGGCATTTCATTGTGCTTCACCTCATTTTTTTTGCCTTTTAGTTATTTGAAGAAATTTAAAACCAGATATTTAAAATTCAAGCTGTTCCGTATCGAGCTTGAAGTGTTGCCCCATGCATGTTGCCCTAATTGAGACCCTGTACAAAATACACAACACCAGCGAGAGTTGGAAGCTGAGAAATTATCTTAATGTGGTATATTCTTCTTTCAATAAGGGATGTTTAGGTGCAGTAGTTATTAATTTAAGTGGAATTGGTACCTTTCAAACTTTTTTTTATTTTAGCCTTTAAAATTATAATTTTTACATATTTGGAATGATTACTAAGTAAAAACTAAATTTTATTTAAAAAAAGTTCACATAGTGCTCTAAATATTCAAAATTTTAAAAAAAAATTCATCAAATTTCAAATCCTATCTTTTTTTCTTTTATCAATATTTTTTTCTGATTTAAAAAAGAAAATTTTTCCTAGTAATATACTTTATAGTTTTCGAGAAAAAAGATAATTACTGTACCTATATGTAAGAGAAGAGTAAAAAACAAGGTATTTTTCAACATTTAAATTTGTAAAAAAAAAATTATTTTACCTAAGTTACCTAAAGTTTAATTCATACCTATTTTTGTCAAAGAGATATTAAGAATGACATAATAAAAAATTTCAAGTCATTTCCTTCATATTTGCTGAAGAGATAGCATTTTAAGTAAGGTGGGAATTTCGAAAATCACGAACTGAGAAAAATGCGTTCGAAACATCGAAGAAGAAGCTATTGCGGCAATGCTAAATTCTCCATAAAAATATAATTTTTCTGTAATTCCGGATCAGCTCAAAAACTTGCCAGAATAAGGAAAAGTTTTCAAAGATTATAAACACGCTAAAAATAGAAAATTTATAGTTTGTGAAAACAAGGGGTACCAAGTCCTCTTAAAATGAGTAACAAGACTTACAAATACTACTAACAAAGAATACAAAGATAACAGACAGTTTTGACAAACGATTTTGGAGCAAAAATAACTTTTCTTTGACCAGGATTTTGGATTTTGCATTAAAACTATCTGACACATTAGAAATCACAGCTTTCGAGAACCCATTAAGATATTTTCATAATCATAGGTCCAGGTAAGTAGACCCCAAAAATAAAGTCTTTTTGTTCTTAACAGTGAAAGTTCTCATGCATTAACCTAATAGACTGAGAGGCGACGGCAATTTTTGGACCCCATTGAACATCATTCTGAATTTTTTTTATAGAAATTGGAGAAATGTGAGTAGATTACGAATCCATTGGTCTGCCGTGGAAAAAATGGCCGAAACTGGTCAAAAATCGACTTGGAATGAGTTGAACTAAATCCAATTGCCAAATGCGCCATAACTTGCCAAATAATGAGCATTTTTTTATTTATTTGGTAACCCTCACTCTTTAATTTTCAATTAAGAAGGCTGCAGACGATTCGGATGTGTGGCTATGGCTTACTTGCATCTTTCACAAATGAGCCAAATTGGCAATAGACATGACGTCACTGATGACGTAACTGATGTCGCCAATTTGTCTTACTTTTAAAAGATACAAGTTTCCGAGCTAAATCAGAAACCGTTTGCGCTTTTTCTCATTGAAAATCAAAATGCAGTGGGTTGAAAGACGAAAAAGTTCGTTCTCTTTTTGGAAAGTTATGACATATTTGGCAATCGGATTTTAGTTCAACTCATTCCAAGTCGATTTTTGATCAGTTTATCAGTTTCGGCCATTTTTGTCACGGCAGACCAGCGGATTCGTAATCTACTCACTTTTCTCCAATTTCTATAAGAAATTCAGAATGATGTTCGATGGGGTCCAAAAATTCCAGTCGCCTCTCGGACTATAAGTCATGATAGAAATTGGCCAAACCACGAACTTAATAATCATTTGTATAAATATTCACAAGTTTCTAATTTAGTTGTCAGTGAGTGTATCATAAAAACAGGAAATTAACAATAATATTAACTTAAGCAGTTTATTTTTTACCTAAAAGGGAATTTTTAGTCGAAATTAATTTTTTTTTCTTTAATTGGTTAACATTGAACTAAAAAGTATTTTTGAATTTATTATATTTTCTTTTCAGCTAAATTTTACAAGAGACTTTATAAATGTAACGAGATAAAAACTAAGGTACATTTTTAAAAATAAACAAATATAGACTCTTCATATAATATATATAATATTACAAGTCTTATAGTATAAAAATATATAGTATAACAATTCTTCTTATAGTATAAAAATATATAGGCCCTTTTTAGCTTACACACACAAAATGTTCTCACAAAATTCTTATAAATTTCAAATGAAATGTTTTAAATTAAGAGTTTTTACATTAAACAGAAGTATTTTTGATTAAAAGTTTTACATTAAATGTAAACATTCTTATTGTATAAACATATATAGACTATTCTTAGAGCACACATACAAAATATCCTGACGAAATTCATGTAAATTTAACACTAAATATCCAGAAAAAATATATTGAAATAAATCTTCAACTCAAAACATTTTACATGTTACAACAAATAACCAAACAAATCTATAACAGAGAACGCATTGAATTTTCTCAAAAAATTAGATCGAAATTTTAGGGATGGTTCCAAAAATTTTAGGAACGTTATAGAGATAATTCTTAAAAATTTTAGAGATAATTCCGAAAATTTTAGTTAATTTCAAAATTTTTAGGAACATTTTAGAGATGATTCTTAAAAATTTTAGAGATAATTCCAAAATTTTTAGTTAATTCCAAAACTTTTAGGAACATTTTAGAGATGATTCTTAAAAATTTTAGAGATAATTCCGAAAATTTTAGTTAATTTCAAAATTTTTAGGAACATTTTAGAGATGATTCTTAAAAATTTTAGAGATAATTCCAAAATTTTTAGTTAATTCCAAAACTTTTAGGAACATTTTAGAGATGATTCTTAAAAATTTTAGAGATAATTCCAAAATTTTTAGTTAATTCCAAAACTTTTAGGAACATTTTAGAGATGATTCTTAAAAATTTTAGAGATAATTCCATAATTTTTAGTTAATTCCAAAATTTTAGGGATATTTTTAAAAAACTGACACTCTCCTAACACAAACATTCTTTTCAAAGCCTGTTTAAATACTGGCAAAAAACTTCCAATTTTAAAAAAAAATTGATAATTAAAATCTCAGAAAAGATTTTCTCATTTGAAGATTTTCTCATCTTAATCTTTTCAGTGGTTTTGGATGAAAATCGGGGAATTTTCGAAGTCTTGCATTTTTTTTTTTTTTTTTTAGGAATTATCGAAAAATTTAAGTACAATTTTAGGAAAAAACAAAAATTAAAGGAATATTAAGAATTTTAGAACAAACGCAACCCCTGACGATTGAATACATTGCGATACATACATTGAATACATAGCAAGCAAAAATCAATAAGTATACAGAAAAGCAATACTCGAAATTTGTCTACGTGAACTATTCTGATATAATCGCTTTGTTACCTTCAGAAGCGTGCTCCCCAATGGCCGAAACGCACATACAAGTTCTGGAGACTGGGGTGTAGACACACTCGTGCAGTGTCTGCAGTCTGTTCATGTGCACCACGGTGGTGGTGACCGTCATCACCACACAGAGAAGAGCGCTCACCAAGCAGCAACCACCGCCCATCTTCAACTGAAGAGTGAATAACGAGACGAGGATCAGTGTCAGACATTTACAGAAATGCCAACTTTTTACGAATGTTCCGTGGTAGTCCGAAAGGCGAGAATGCAAGATTAGGTGCCCCATCGAACAACATTCTGAATTTCTATTTTTATAGAATGTGAAGAAAAGTGAGCAGATTGCGAATCCAATGGTCGGCCGAGGCAAAAGTGACCGAAACAGGTAAAAAAAATCGACTTTGAGCGAGTTGAACTAAAATCCGATTGCCAAGTATGACATAACTCGCCGAAAAGTGAACAAACTTTTTCGTCCGGTAACCCAGCGCACTTTGATTTTCAATGAGAAAAAGCGCAAACGATTTCTGATCTCTGGCTCGGAGAACTTGCATCTTTTAAAAGTAGGCTAAATAGGTGACGTCAGTTGCGATTGCTCATTTATGAAGGATGCAAGTAAGCCGTCACGAGACATCTGAATCGTCTGCAACCTTCTCAATTGAAAATTAAAGAGCAATAGGTGACCAAATAACAAAAAAAAAAAAAAAAATGCTCATAATTTGACAAGTTATGGCGTATTTGGCAATCGAATTTAGTTCAACTCATTCAAAGTCGATTTTTGACCAGTTTCGGCCGTTTTTGCCACGGTAGACCAGTGGATTCGTATAATCTATTCACTTTTCTCCACATAGTACACAACATTCAGAATGATATTCGATGTTGTACCTACACTTGCAGTCGCCTCTCAGTCTATAGTTTTTACGACTGTTCTCTAACTGTAACTTCTGGATAGTCCATGCTTGGTTATTAGCCGAAGAAGGCTTAACAATCTCCATAAAGATGTATATCAGCAACTTCCCCCTAAACAAGTTAGAATGTGTTTGTAACCAAAAGCGAGCTAGTAGTATAACTTTTCTCAATCTTTTGCCAATATTCTTGAAATTCAACAATAATTCGCTATTGGCGAGATTTATGTTGCTTTCGTTGAGTGTTACGCTGATGTAATAGTCGCTATTGCTGGGTGGCCACAAAATTCAGAAAAAAAGTGCCATGATAATTCTCTGATTTTCCTGATATATTTCTAAAAAATTCCTGATTAACTTTATAAACAATTTTTCATGCATTAATTTGTAATTAGATTTTATATTTTAATAGTTTTTACTTAAAGTTGAATCATTTATCGACAATAAGAAAGTCAAAATCGAACATAAACACAGAACATAGGAAAGTAAGCAATTTTTATTGGTTGTGGTTTTTCTAGTTCACTATGTTGAAATGAAATACATGGAACAATTTATTTATGTACACATTTTTGGCAACATTTTTTAAGAAATATTGCCGAAATAATATTTCGTCAGATAAAGGTTTTTGACAAATTATTATTATTTAAGACTGATCTGCAATCAGTTTTAGTTATTATTAAAACTGATTGCAGATCACTCAATGTCTCTCTGTTAAATATTTAAAATTTATTTATTTATGATTTTCAAACATTTGTTATAACATAATTTGTGTGAGTGTTTCTATTTTGTATCCTTTAGTTCTAGAGAAACAATTGTTGCATAGAAAATAAAAGAACGTAAACTAATATTTTATCCACACAAATACAAAATCAATTGATGTAATTGCGTTAGAAGACTTCACAAATGAAGCATGATTGTTCCCATAAAGTAAATTTTTGGTTTATTGTGATACACATCAAAGTAAACCAGGTTTTATAGGAGTTTGGAAGCAACAAGAAATATGAATAACTATGTTATAAATTAAATACTATTTTTCATTCTGTTATAAAAAAAAATATCTTACCAAAAAAGTATATCTATTTTTTCTTTTAGCAAAGCACATCAAAATCAGACCTGTGATAATGAACTGGAAAAAAAATATAAAGGCAATTAGTGCACTCTTAGTAAAATAACATAAAATAAAAATGACGTAAATAAAAAATATATACACAATCTACCAATAAGTATTTGGACACCCATGCAATTGAGGATGTCTGCAGTTCTGATCTACGTCACCTTTGATTCCAATTCATGGTAGACTCAACGCTGACTACTACTCCACTAATCTAGATAACTATGTGCTCCCTACGCTGTGGCAATTTTACGGGTAGGATCATTGTTACTTCCAATATGACAACGCCACTTGTCATGTTGCGAGGTCCACCATAATTTAGTATGATGACAGCGGGCAGAACCGGGTGGACTGGCCTGCTCAGAGTCCAGACGGGAATCTTATGGAACACCTCTGCGACGAGTAGGATCTCCGAATTAAGGAGTGCAGCAACCGTCCAAAATCAGAGAAAGAACTTGGAAGTCTTCTCCAAGCCGAGTGGAAGAAAATACCACTGTCCACCATCCAAACAGTTGTGGAAAGTATGTCCCGGAGTGTATGTACTGTAATTGCCTTAGGTGGAGGCTCAACCACCTATTGAATTTGAATAAATTGTGTTTATCTCTTTTATCACATGTGTCCAATTACTTATTGGTAGATAGTGTAGAGAAACTTGGATAAGTATTAGAGAATATAGGTTTGTAGTAAATAAAAATCACATTTAATAACTTTTCATGACTCATTAAATAATTGGCGGTGTTGCAGTTTTGGGCAATGTTGTACTAGAATATCTATATATTTAATAGGCATTACGTTTTTTGGGGTTAGTCCGTCCGCCTAAACTACTCAACCAATTTCAATGATCAAGGTGTTATTTTAAAGGAAATAAGCTGTAGATTTGCCAAAACGTGCAAAAATAATTTATTAACACTTTATTAATTAGTTAAATTTCAATATTTTTCATCATTAAGCTACTACAAAGCCTCAATGATTTTGAATATGAGAATGGCAACATCCTTAAGTAAACAAACCCGCTGCTCGGGGGTTCAACCAACCAACCAACCGTTGCTAATTTTAAAGCTATCCTTACGTATGTAAACAACAAACCCGTTGTTAATTTTAAAGCTCTTTTTAAACTCTTCGTTTCAAAGTTGATTTTTTCTGTTTTTCTGAAGCATTTTTGTATTAGAGTAATTATTATTTTGAAGTATTTCTATCCAGAAAATGCCTCGCGTTGGACGTCGTTCTCTAACGGGGCGACTTATCAGAATAAATAAAAGATATTGGGACTTCAATGTAAGGGCATAGCTAATGAAGTTTTAAGTCAGAATGTTGGCGGATAGCATATTTAACTTTCTATTATGAAACTTGCAATTTGGGTGTTTTCTCTATTAGGCCTTACATTAAATTTATAAAAATTTGGTTACATTTTTTATGGCTGGGAAACGTATTCGAGCGCAGCAAGATGTTTTAACCACAAGTTCGAGCAGCTTAATCCGAGCGCAGCGAGGCGTTTGGGGGTTGGCGAGCGTTAGCGAGCAGGGGGCGAAGCCCCCTAGTTACATATAATTTTAATAGACTATTAACATCGACTATACTACGACAGAAACTCTTACGACCAGACAAAGAATCAGAAAAAAAGTTTCGGTTGCTAGAAATCCCTACCATCACAAACGTTCAATATCATGATTAACACATTCGCTGCCAATCACGTATCAGTGAGGAATGTCTTGTTACTCTTTATAGTCCGAGAGGCGACTGCAATTTTTGGACCTCATCGAACATCATTCTGAATTTTTTATAGATATTGGAGAAGAGTGAGTAGATTAGGAATCCACTGGTCTGCCGTGGCAAAAATGGCCGAAACGGATCAAAAATCGACTTGGAATGAGTTGAACTAAAATCCGATTGCCAAATATGTCATAACTTGCTAAAAATAGAACAAACTTATTCATCTGGCAACCCACTTCATTTTGATTTTCAATGAGAAAAAGCGCAAACGATTTCTGATCTTTGGCTCGGAAAACTAGTATCTTTTAAAAATAAGCCAAGTTGGCGACATTAGTTAGGTCATCAGTGACGTAAAGTTTATTGCCAACTTGGCTCCCTTTTAATAGATGCAAGTAGACGGTCGCCAGATATCTGAATCGTCTGCAACCTTCTTAATTGAAAATTAAAGAGTGAGGGTTACCAAATAAAAAAAAAAAATGCTCATTATTTGGCAAGTTATGGCGAATTTGGCAATTGGATTTAGTTCAACTTATTAAAAGTCGAGTTTTGACCAGTTTTGGCCATTTTTGCCACGGCAGACCAGTGGATTCGTAATCTACTCACTTTAATTTCTATAAAATATTCAGAATGATGTTCGATGGGGTCCAAAAACTGCAGTCGCCTCTCAGTCTATAACACATTGGTTGCCGATCACGTATCAGCGCGGAACGTCTTGTTACTCCTCAGTAGCCTGTCCAGATCAGACTGCACCTGATCGGAGTTGCCATTCTTTGCTGAATTATCTAAAACTGTGTTTTAAAAACACAAGCTTTCAGCTAACGTTATGGAGGAAGAAAAGATATATCTGATATTTATGTCACATGACAATTTTTTTTTTGTTACTTCATTTAACTCCAGCATGAACGGAAAATCCGATCGGGTGCAGTCCGATCAGGAGAGACTACTGGGGAGTAACAAGACATTCGGCGCTGGCAAGTGATCGGCAGCGAATGTGTTATGTTTCATTCAAATTGATTCTGAAGTTCCGGAGATTAAAAAGTGTAGAGGGAAAACTTGCATCATCCAGCGTAGAGTTGTTGATTCCAATTGAAAAGTGGGGGGGGGGGGGAAGTTACTTACCACCACTCCTGGCACGTATGTGGGTATGGTCTCGAAGAACTGAAGGGAGGTGGTGTAGGATCTTAGCAAGAGGTAGATGACGATGAAGACGATGCCGTGACAGACGGACAGACCGCCACACACTAGACACGCGATCACGTACTTCCTCATCCACGTCTTCCACCAGGGGCCGCTGCTGGTACTGCTACTGATGCCTGGAATGACAAAATAGGAATGGTAACTATGGGATAGTAAAGAAAATTGAAGCCCACTTCTAGACCAGCTTGAAGGGATAAGAGGATCAAATACCATCAAGCTGGTCTGGAAGTAAGTCCATTGGGCTAATGCATTTTTGGTAATTAGTAAAGGTACAATCCACACGTATTACCAAAATCAATTAAATATTAAGGCGTCTTCTTACTTTAGGCACCTCGAAAATAGGCTATTTTCGCGATTTTTTTTCGAGGATTTTTGCAAACAATTATGGGATAAAATGGATCCTATATAATAAACACATCTTTCAAGTACAAGAATTTTTTTTTTTTTTTGAACAATTATTATAATAAAACAGTAGCATCGAAAAACCCGTGTAGAAATGTAATGTTGATGAAATTTCGGAAACTATCCGGCCGATTGTCATGAAATTTGAATGACATATTCTTCATAGTTATGGCTATAGCGCATATCACCAGATTTTTGATATTCACGAAAATAACAAAATGGCGCACGTTTTTCGAAAAAGTGAAAAAAAAGCGTTTTTTTTGCATTTTTTTGTAAAAAAAAAAATACTTCAAATCAAAATTTCAAAAATCTGATGATATGCGCTATAGCCATAACTATGAAGAATATGTCATTCAAATTTCATGACAATCGGCCGGATAGTTTCCGAAATTTCATCAACAAGCCACGAACATTACATTTCTACACGGGTTTTTCGATGCTACTGTTTTATTATAATAATTGTTCAAAAAAATAAAAAATGTCTTGTACTTGAAAGATGTGTTTATTATATAGGATCCATTTTATCCCATAATTGTTTGCAAAAATCCTCGAAAAAAAATCGCGAAAATAGCCTATTTTCGAGGTGCCTAAAGTGAGAAGACGCCTTAAGAAATTAAATAAACAGTAGACTCGGGATCAGAAGGTTAAAAATATTGAGGTACCGAACACATTCGAGAAACAAAACATATTTATTCAAGATTTATTTTAAGTTTAAGGATTAAGCATTAAGGATGATATAAAAGTTACAACATTTCATAGAACAGCTAGTTGTCGATCTCCTATCTAGTGCAGCGTTGCCAGACTCCAAAAAGAAAGTTTTACGGCAGTTCTTATAGACTGAAGCTTGTGACGTCATTTGAGGGGAATTGATGATTGCCCACACATTCTTTGCGGCAACCTATGCCAATGGCAACATATCACAAATTTGTGGAGCATTGCACAACTTTCAATTACACTAGAATACTGGTCATTGTATTTAAATTTAACGTAGATTGGTGTAATGTACAGTTTTCATATTTTCATTTATTAAAGAAAAGGGCCAAATTGGCGATATTCCTGACAATATTTCTTACAACTAGGATAAAAAAAACTCGCACACCCGTTAAAATGGCGAATTTGGCAAAATATTTTTCGATAATTATTACATTATCTTTCTGGTAATGGAAAATTCCCGCATTTTTTCTTTTTTTATTCAATTCTAAATGTTTCGAAAAGGCCATAAGCACAGAAATTTCTTCTCAATGCACTTTTTTTTTTTTTTTAATATGCGATCAAAGTTACCTTGCTAGACGTTGGCGAGAAAACGATTAATTTCACTGGCATTGAATGTGACGTCACGGCTTCGCAAGCATCTTGGCTTGAAATGAAGCAGCGGAAACCAGATTTGCAAGTTTCTCGCAAATCACGCCAACCTGTACGGAATGTGGCAATGGTCTACCAACGCCAACTATTTGGCAGAAACCTCACGATAACCATAGAAACTGTAGGAAGCCTTGAAGTCCCGGATTTTGCTGAGTGTTTTGATCGGACTGGTTTTGGCTCGATTTTGAGGCAATTTCTTTTCTTAATATTAAAATAACTAATTTTTGTAATGAATTTGTGTTTAAATATTTGGAATCAGAAAGAATTTCTTCATAAATAAAAACTAATTTCACTCGTTTTTAAAAAAAAATGCGGGAATTGTTCATTGAAACAGGAAAAGGAGAAGAAAAATTTGTTGATGGACGATACTCAAGGGAAGTGAACTCTTTGTTAATGACGCTCACTTTCCAACTTTTTACGCCTTTATCGCATTTTCACGGGAATTTCGAAGGAGGAGTTGTTTAGAACACCTTAAGAGGCATAAAAAAATCCTTTAAATGCATTGCCAATTTTTATATTTGTTAACACAGCGCCGATTCCGCAAACAACGTGTGCTTGGTGTTTGCATCTAAAATTTTAATTATCAAAAACATTTATGTTAGCAAAACGTGTGGCAAACTACTTTTCAAAATTAATTTATTAAAAATGAACGTGAATTTATGCTTTCACATCCAAATATCATTTATTTTTTCTTATTAAAGTAATTTTAATATTTATTTATTAAAAAAAAAATTGGCAACAGGAAAGAGTTTCAACAATGGTCGGTTCAATGCTATTTTCACGCGATTGGATGACGGCAAGTTGGTTAATTAGTATTCCGTAAAAACGACCTTTCAGTGACAGTGACAGCCCCAAAATTTGATAGAACGCATTGCCATTGACATTGGCCGACCAAACGGTCTAGTGGTTAGCGTGCTAGCTTCTAGACCGCGAGGTTGTGGGTTCGAGTCCCGTGTTAAGCATGGGTGTTTGTAAATGTATGTTGGCTTGTCTAATGACGAATGTTTCGGCGCATTATAGCCCTCGTGTTGCTGATGGCGCCAGATAATCTGAAAAACAACCAACAGCCATTGACATTGAATCTATCTGCCAAGTTTCAGATCGATTGGATGACGGTAAGGGGGGGGGGGGGTAATTAGGCCTCCACAGATTCCGCCGCCATCGACAAACACACACACACACACACACACACACACACACACACACACACACACACACACACACACACACACACACACACACACACACACAAATTTGAAGTTAATATAAAGGATTTAAAAACCCGTTTAGAAATAATATATGAAGTAAATACAAGGCTGCACTTAAAATAGTATTTAAAAAAAAAAAAGGTCACAGAATAGGTCCCTAGTTGATTTTCATTTGTACAGTCGTACTCTATAATGTGCTCCCTACAATTTACAAAAATATCCAGGTCGGTGATCGCTTTCTCCACAGAGGAATATCCTGGTTTTCTACAGTGTATCGTCATACGGGGCTGGATATCGATCGACTTCGGGTGGCGTGAGTAAAAACACAGCTGAAAGCACGGTTGCTGGTGGAAACGCATCTCGGAGGATTCGGAAATGCATTTTCAAGTGGCTTGGATCTCGGAAACACACGGGGACTGTGCCGGAATACCCGTAGATAAAGATATGGACAAATGGAAAGTAGTCAAGAGTATTAAAAGCAGATGTGGTCCTCTGGGAGGTCGTTAAGGTGAAACTGCCTAGCATTCTATCTTACAAGGGGGCCTTACAGTCTCGGAAATTCAGATCGGGATGAGACTCGGCAGATTGGTAGTATACCTTAAGGATATCCACACAGTAAAGCAATAAAGAGCACTAGCCAGAAGATTCCGAGAAAACAGGCTCTAAAGTGTTACGCACAGCTTATATACTAGTAGAGATTTTTGCTCTGCAACTCCCCGGTGGCTAAGTGGTCAGCGTGCTGGGTTCCGGTACGGGCGATCCGGGTTCGATACCTCGTGTTGTATTTTTTTTTTTAATTTATAAAGTCAATTTATAAAGTGGGTTGGGTAGGGGTAGAACAATTGTTCGATAAGTGCGGTTAGGGTTTTGAAAATGTCTGACTTCCTGCTTATGTACAATAGGACAACATTCCTACTCTTCCATATAGAAACTGGTTCTTCGTGTTTATTGCGAAAATCATTTATTTCTCAACAGCTTATAATATTTCAAAATTTATAATCACTTTTGTGTGAATAGTAAATAGAGTTTTAAGGTACCTTCATTAAAACACATTACGTATTTAAAAATAAAATATTATCTTTAATTTAAATTTCAGTTAGCTGTAACAGTTACTTTATAAGAGGACAATATATATATATATATATATATATATATATATATATATATAACTCACGAGGTATCGAACCCAGATCGCCGGCACGGGAACCCAGCACGCTGACCACTTAGCCACCGGGAGTTGCAGAGCAAAAATCTCTCCTAGTATATAAGCTGCGCGTAACACTTTAGAGCCTGTTTTCTCGGAATCTTCTGGCTAGCGCGATTTATTGCTTGACTGTGTGGATACCCTTAAGGTATGCTACCAATCTGCCGAGTCTCATCCCGATCTGAATTTCCGAGACCGTAAGGTCCCCTTGTTAGTTTGTGGGTTGTTTTGGAAATTTTAAGAAGGGTAACACGAGGGCGAAGTTATTGTGACATCTACAAGTGTACGTCTCGTAACTTTGGATTTGTCCGATGGTGAGGAGATCTTACTGGAGTTAGGGACTTTCCAGACCTAAGACACACCTACGAGAGAACGTTAAGGCTGCGAAGAATTAAAGAGCAGCAGCCACCATTAATTCTACAAGCTACTGATATAATGTCGTGCCCGATCCAATGACCTTCCGGTAATGAGATCGAAGCTTCAGCTATCCGTACCATTGAGAGGGACGGGGGGGGGGGGTCGCATTGCATCTTGAATGGGAGATATCCGAAAATTTTCTACCAGAAAGCTCGACAACCTATTAACCATTGGTTAGTCGAGCGGTTACAGGCATCACGTCTATATAATTTTTTTTATAAAGTATATTCTACGAAAAAAGTTACAAGTTGGCAACATGCGTAATAAAAATATGGCAGATAATTCCGATACGGTGTGGATAGGTGCAGGTCACGCGGGGATAAGAAGTCTGAGTTGTATTTTTATAAATTTTGCAGAGGTACTTAAAAGTTAAGGAATTTTAAGGACCTCCAAGCATTTTCAATGACTTTTAAGCATTTTCAAGGCCTTGAAAATAAGTTTAAAAATATTAAGAACTTTTAATGACCGTGGGAACACTACCTATACTCCCTTCATCAGTCAAAATATCCGTTATTAAACATTTTAGTAGGCCAAGGTGAGTGTCAGACGTTCATAAACCACCTTCATTTATCGTGCAAACTCGAACTAACACGTTGATTGCCACGAAATTTTTCACGATTCCGGTCTAAAGAGCAAATTTGGTTTAATCATGTTATATTATTAAAAACTTTAATAATAGTACGTAGTATAATATATTATTGTATTTTCTGTTCATTTAAGCCAAACCTGATTTTTTTTTTATTCTCTTTACTTAGACCATCTATTCATATTTACTCTGTTACGCTACTAGTTGGTAGTCAACGTGTTAAAAAAAATTACATATTGTTATGAATTTTTCCACTGAGGCAATGATGGCACGGTTTTTAAGATGGAAACTACTATTTATTCACTCTTCGCAGGCACAAAATTTATTCAAAGACAACAGAGTAATCAATCTCAAGCTTCAACACAAGCTTCAGTAAGAACAATTTCGAATACAGCGATTATACAAGCTCTCTCCAGCAAACAAAGCGATCAGCTTTCATCGAAGTCCGAAGTCAATCTCCAAACTTTACCGATCTCCAGTCTTATTTATACTTGGCGCGAGAGAACATCCTCGAAATATCCAGCCGATTCGTCGAAAAAGAAACATCTCGAAATTTCTGAATTTCTTTAGGTGTTGCCACCTTTTTCTAACTTGTATTATCGCTGTTAATGAATGAAATAAGATCAAATAAATTGCAATAGAATTTTAAAATAATACGTCACTATTTACACTATATACAGACAATTTGTGCAACGAAGAGATACTCGTAGTAGGCCTCTTGGGAAAGTAAACAAGATACGAGATATCTCATAGTTGGCAGTCAACGTGTTAAAGAAAAAAAATTACACATCCACTTCATAAACTTAACCCTTTTTATAGAGTTTGAATCAACTCGCGGAAACCCTAACCGGGTCTAAATATGCGAGTGAACAACACACACACACACACACACACACACACACACACACACACACACACACACACACACACACACACACACACACACACATACACACACACACGTTTAAGTTACATCAGTTATGCTATAATTATGGTTCACGGCAATTATGTTGTAAATGTTATCTTTTTATTAAATGTTATGAACCTTTATGTTATGCTTTTATTATCAGTTATGAAACTTTAAAAGTTACAATCACTTAAGTTTTGTTTGTACTCTCAACGACCTATTTTTAACACAATGACGGTTAATCGGGCTAGGACCTAGAGTTAACGTGGATTCCGAACCACAACGAACATCCATACGTAACCCAGAATTCGAAAGGTGAACTAAAATTAATTAAAAATCTAATCATTCTAGAAAATATCATTTTTCCTTTTTTACAACAAGACGCATTAAGTGCAACTGTTCCAAGTTATGATCTAAGTACATACCAATCCACAACTAATTAACTGAAACAAATTTAAGAGGTTAATGCTCCTGGTTGTACAAAAAAACTAATAGAACGAAGACTATACTGCTGCGAAATATTATGACAAAATCGGGAGTATAGAGAATATAGCCCTAACGTTAAAGTGGGAGCTCTTTTCGGGAGGTCCTTTAAAAAGAAACTGTTTAACGTCCATCTTTTGGTAAGAAACTTCCCGCCAAGCAACAACGTAAAGAAGCAGTAACAATCAGCACTCGACTATATATCGCAAACATTGTCGTGTCAACTAATTTTTGAAAGACTATCTGTATCTATATTTCACAGTAAACTGATGAAAAGGGAATCGAACCCGAGTCCTCTTGTAACGAAGACACGAACTTTATCTCTAATTCAAGAGTACGACCACCAGTTTGGTTGTATTGGTATATATTGTTCCAGTCGACTGTACTATTGGTATAAAATTTCACAGTCAACACTACTATTGGTATATATGTACTATATATACTAATAGTACAGTTGACTTGGAAATTTTATACAAATAGTACAGTCGACTGGAACAATATATACCAAAACAGTACTATTGGTATATATATACCAATAGTAAAATTGACTGAGTATACTATTGGTATATATGACCCAGTCAACTGCACTTTTGGTATACTATATTGTCCCAGTCAGCTGTATTATTGGAATATACAGTCTTAGCCAAGTGTACTATTGGTATATACAGGCTCAGTCAACTGCACTATTGGTATATACAGTTTCAGTGAGCTGTATTATTGGAATATATAGTCTTAGCCAAGTGTACTATTGGTATATACAGGCTCAGTCAACTGCACTATTGGTATATACAGTTTCAGTGAGCTGTATTATTGGAATATAAAGTCTTAGCCAAGTGTACTATTGGTATATACAGTCTCAGTCAACTGCACTATTGGTATATACAGTTTCAGTCAGCTGTATTATTGGAATATAAAGTCTTAGCCAAGTGTACTATTGGTATATACAGTCTCAGTCAACTGCACTATTGGTATATACAGTTTCAGTCAGCTGTATTATTGGAATATAAAGTCTTAGCCAAGTGTGCTATTGGTATATACAGTCTCAGTCAACTGCACTATTGGTATATACAGTTTCAGTCAGCTGTATTATTGGAATATAAAGTCTTAGCCAAGTGTACTATTGGTATATACAGTCTCAGTCAACTGCACTATTGGTATATACAGTTTCAGTGAGCTGTATTATTGGAATATATAGTCTTAGCCAAGTGTGCTATTGGTATATACAGTCTCAGTCAACTGCACTATTGGTATATACAGTTTCAGTCAGCTGTATTATTGGAATATAAAGTCTTAGACAAGTGTGCTATTGGTATATACAGTCTCAGTCAACTGCACTATTGGTATATACAGTTTCAGTCAGCTGTATTATTGGAATATACAGTCTTAGACAAGTGTACTATTGGTATATACAGTCTCAGTCAACTGCACTATTGGTATATACAGTTTCAGTCAACTGCACCTATTGGTATATACAGATTCAGTCAGCTGTATTATTGGAATATACAGTCTTAGACAAGTGTAGTATTGGTATATACAGTTTCAGTCAGCTGTATTATTGGAATATACAGTCTTAGCCAAGTGTACTATTGGTATATACAGTCTCAGTCAACTGCACTATTGGTATATACAGTTTCAGTTAACTGTACTATTGCTATATATTATCCCAGGAGATTTTCAAGAAACGGGAAAAGTGAGAAACTTTTATTTCTTAGTTATACTTCTCTTAGTATTTCAAAATTGAATTAAACTATTTTTCATAGTTAAATTCCAATTATGCTAAAGTTAGTTAAAAAGAATTAAAGGAACAAACGCCTCCCTCTGGTTTTCTTTAAATGACCCATCGGTACCAGGCACCCCCCCCCCCCCATCCACTTTTAAATCAGTCGGCAGCAGTAGCGATCCGCTCCCGACACATACAAATGAAACATGAATATGACTCACGGTTGTTGTCGCGTGGTCGTCGCATCCTGTTGTCGCCGGGAACGCTGCAGTTTGTCGCTGGTGGCATGTTGTCGCGGCGGCCATAGCGTCGCACCCACCAGAACACTAACATCAAAGACGAAAAAGGGTTCGAATGTGTTCTCTTTAAGCAGGCCCCATCATCGCTGCTTCTCTACGGTCATCCCGCAAATGGCGGAGGTGGGGCATTGGGGGAGAAGGGGGGGGTTGCCCTGATTTGGCGACGAGGGAAAATGCCAAGAGGATGCCAATGCAATGGTAGGTGATCAAAATGAAGAGATGAATTTTTTACTTTTTCTCTTGTATGGCACAATCATCATGTTTTTTGTTTTTTTTAATTTTTTTCATGGAGGGGGGGAGGGGGGGCAAGTTCTTATAATCACTTGATCAGGGTTCCTACTCATATCTCAGAATGAAAATCAATGACTTTTAAGCACCTAAATAATGTTTTTACGGACCTTTGAAAAATTTGTTTTCAGGCATCATGTCTATATATAAATTTTTGTAATAAAGTATAGTCTACCAAAAAAGTTACAAGTTGGTGGATGCGTAATACAAATATGTCAGAGAATTCCAATACGATGCAGATAAGTGTCGGTCACGTGGGAATAGCAAGTTCGAGTTGTATTTTTATAAATTTTGCAGTTGGGCAAACTACATCTACAAAAGTTAAGGACTTTTAAGGAACTCAAAGCATTTTCAATTACTTTTAAGCACCTCTAATCATTTTCAAGTACTTTCAAGGCCTCGAAAACAAATTCAAAAATATTAAGCATTATTAATGACCGTGGGAATCCTGGAAAATCAATGACTTTTCAATGACTTTTAAGCACCTAAATAATGTTTTTAAGGAACGTAGAATTTTTTTTTTTTCTTCAGGTATCTTTGCTAAATATAAATTTTTAATAAAGTATATTCTACCAAAAAAGTTACACGAGTTGGTGGATGCGCAATGCAAATATCTCGGAGAATTCCGATACGGTGCAGGTAAGTGGCGGTCACGTGGGAATAGCAAGTCCGAGTACTGTTTTTATAAATTTTGCATTTGGGCACTCAACATCTACAAAAAATAAGGACTTTTAAGGAACTGTGAGCATTTTCAAGGACTTTTAAGCACATCTAAGCATTTTCAAGGACTTTTAAGCACCTTTAGGCATTTTCAAGGACTTTTAAGCACCTCTAAGCACTTTCGAGGACTTTTAAGCACCTCTAAGCATTTTCAAGAACTTTTAATCACCTCTAAGCACTTTCGAGGACTTTTAAGCACCTCTAAGCATTTTCAAGGACTTTTAAGCACCTCTAAGCATTTTCAAGGACTTTTAAGCACCTCTAAGCACTTTCGAGGACTTTTAAGCACCTCTATGCATTTTCAAGGACTTTTAAGCACCTCTAAGCACTTTCGAGGACTTTTAAGCACCTCTAAGCATTTTCAAGGACTTTTAAGCACCTCTAAGCATTTTCAAGGACTTTTAAGCACCTCTAAGCACTTTCGAGGCCTTGAAAACAAGTTAAAAAATATTAAGCACTTTTAATGACTTTCAATGACCGTGAGAGCCCTGTTGATAGTGCTCACAGTCACTGAGACACTACAAAGCAGGTAGCAGTGGCCACTTGTGAAGGGGCACCCAGTGGAAAGGCCATCGTTGACCCCAGCTCAGGACATCCCTTGTCTAACCCCGGATTCGACCCGGACCCACCAGCGTGGTAGTCTGATGGGCTAATTACTATTAGTCTGAGAGGCGACTGCAATTTTTGGACCCCATCGAACATCATTCTGAATTTTTTTATAGAAATTGGAGAAAAGTTAGTAGATTACGAATCCACTGGTCTGGCGGGGCAAAAATGGCCGAAACTGTTCGAAAATCGACCTGGAATGAGTTGAACTAAAATCCGATTGCCAAATGTGTCATAACTTGCCAAAAAGAGAACAAACTTTTTCGTCTGGCAACCCACTGCATTTTGAATTTCAATAAGAAAAAGCGCAAACGATTTCTGGTTTCTGGCTCGGAAAACTAGTATCTTTTAAAAGGAAGCCAAATTGGCGACATTAGTTGCGTCATCAGTGACGTAATGTTTATTGCCAACTTGGCTCCCTTTTAATAGATGCAAGTAGACCGTCGCCAGATATATGAATCGTCTGCAACCTTTTTAATTGAAAATTAAAGAACGAGGGTTACTAAAAAAAAAAAAAAAAAAAAAATGCTCATTATTTGGCAAGTTATGGCGCATATTACAATTGGATTTAGTTCAACTTATTAAAAGTCGATTTTTGACCAGTTTCGGCTATTTTGCCACGGCAGACCAGTGGATTCGTAATCTACTCACTTTTCTCTAATTTCTATAAAAAATTCAGAATGATGTTCGATGGGGTCCAAAAATTGCAGTCGCCTCTCAGTCTGTATACTGAATGGCTACGCACAATCATCATGTAAAAATTGAAAATAGTGCCCATCCCCACATTAGAGCTATCATTGATTATGATTCTATAGTAGAGCAAAAGCTCAAGAAACCCAGGACAATTCATCACGCTCCATCATGGTGATTTGTCGTGAGCTTTTTAATTTTAACTCTCCAAACAACGAATGCAACAATTCATGATTGGATTTTTGTTTTATTAATTTATATTTTCTTAAGACATAGGCCATACAAGTTTGTGACTTGTGTATTTTTGTTTTTAAAATGTATTTGTTTTTAAAAATTTAATTTACTGTCACAGCCATGACAAATGTGCCCTATCCTTTTATGTGCACCCTTGTACTCTACTTTAGTACGAGCATCTCCTTAGCCTTCTCCCCCTTCCCACATGTTCTTTGTTCTGACAAACTTTCAGGGCCTATTTCTCTGTTACTTTCTTATTTCTCACTGGGAACTATCTGAGATGAAGTAGTAATGGACAACCCCTCAGGCAAGCACTACATAGCTTATTTAAGATCCAAATCTTACTTTCTCTATTCTCAGATTTTGAAAGTAGTCAAAAAGAATGAAATCGATTTTTTTAAGGGGAGAAGAGGGAGGGAGGGGGGGGGGGCAGAAAAAATTTCGAATTGTCCTGTACTCTAGGATATTGCATTGAAAGCGATTGCGAATTAAATTTAAAGCAATTTATCTCGCAAAATGAATTCGACGGTTCATTGTCTATGAATATTAAGAGTAGTGGTTAAATATGCAATGAGAACTCAAAACAAGCGAATCAGAAAGTTTTTAACAAAACGTTAAAGAAACTTTTGGAAGTATAACTATAACAAGACTAGAGCGGACTAAGTTGAATGGAAAAGTGTTATTTCTTTGTCGTGAGATTTATTTTTTATTATTTCGCAGGTTTTCAAACAAAAAATCATGAAATTCTCTTACATACTGTAATATATATATATATATATATATATATATATATATATATATATATATATATATATATATATATATATATATATATATATATATATATATATATATATTTTTTTAATTTCCTAATAAATATCTGATATTTTCAGACACGCCAATTTCCAGGACAAATTGTATAGGTATTAATTACAAATAAAATACACTTATTCGAAAAATGCAAACATCTCAACAAAAATCACGACTTTATTAACTTTTTCTAAATAATGTTTTTAATTCTAATATTAAAAAATAGTTTTTTTTTAACGTGAGTATTAATGTAGTAAAAAAACTGATACAAAGGTATGTCCGTCTCTCTTGTCTGCAAGAAGTCAACATTTTCAAACAAAACTACAAATTAACAGTTGTCTTACCAAAAAAATGAACAACAAGCTGTATTGTTGTTATTAAATGTTGTCAAATTCATTTACTCGTTTTTTTATGATTAAGTTATAAGACGATATAGTTGCAAAGTAACAATTATTTACCAACTAGTAACGAATAGCTTAGGTGACGGACATAGTTCTTTTCATGGCGCAAACGCTACACCACTTCCGCAATTTATTGAAAACACAACACTTATATTCGCAGAGGTTATCGCGCGGTTAAAATTTCAAGTCTGGTACGGATCCGGCGCCAAGGCGATTTTCGCCAAAAATTGCAGCTCCGCCATTTCTTTTAATGACAAGTGAACTGTTTATGGTTGCCATAATTTGGCGCGGTTTGAAGTAAACAATTCTTGGCGCAGAATCCGTACCGGACTCGGAATTTTCACCTATCTCGCTCTTTCAACAAGGGGAACATAACTCAAACTCTTCATTTTGAGAAAAAGGGTTTACAGAAGAATCATAGGCTACAGGGACTGGTTTGAACAGCAAAAGTTTATTTACAAGTAGAATTCAAGTTCTGACGATAAAATTTTGAGAATCGACAAAACTAATCGAATGAGATCTGTCGCCAATTCTGGCAGAACTGGCGAGCACGTGCACATTTTCCGGATCCAGAGCTGTTGTATTGATCCAGAGAACTGGAGAATCGGGGGAGGGGTGAAGGAGTGGTTAATAATGACGTCATCATAGATACTAACGACCAGGCTCGGTTCAACAGTTAGAAAATGTGAAAAGTTTATTAAGAATTAAAAAGTTTGTTAAGAAATGCTCGAAATTGCCTTTAATTGTAATGAGGTTTAACGTATTTTCTCAATGAAGGGCAATTAAAGATGCAAAATAAGCTCAGAAGTGAAATAATATTCTTTTCTTGAAAATTTGAGTTGGTATTTCTTACTTGCGAATTTCATCAGGGTTCCCACTCAAATCACAGAATGAAAATCAATGACTTTTCAATGACTTTTAAGGACCTAATTAATGTTTTTAAGGACCTTTGAAAATTTGTTTTCAAGCATCATGTCTATATATATAAAGGAAACTCAATAGTATATTCTGCCAAAAAAAGTTACAAGTTGGTGGATGCGTAATACAAGTATGTTGGAAAATTCTGATACGGTGGAGATAAGTGGCGGTTACGCGGGGACAGCAAGTCCGAGTTCTATTTTTATAAATTTTGCAATTGGCCACACAACATCTGCAAAAATTAAGGACTTTTAAGGGCCTCTAAGCATTTTCAAGTACTTTTAAGCACCTCAAAGCATTTTCAAGCACTTTCAAGGCCTTGAAAACAAGTTCAAAAATATTAAGCACTTTTAATGACTTTCAATGACCGTGGGAACCCTGTTCATGCCATAATGAATTTAAACGAATAGATTTCCAAAAAAGGTACCACATATTTTTTGTTTTTATATAAAAAAATATCCCGGACATTATTTGCTAAATGAACACAAGCATTCGATTTTTAATACATTGAGTTTACAATGATCTTTTAAAAAAAAATTAAAAGACGAGTATTACAAGTTTTTAAAGATTTACAATAAATATCGGTGTTTTAAAAGTAATATCGTCTACAGAAAAACAACCTTAAAAATACAATTAGTCATAACATGCTTGAATTAATTTTTCCGAAAAAAAACGTAATTTGATTCCCCAATTTTTTTTTTCTGGGTCTTGATTTTAATTTCTCCATTTCATTTCTATTTTTGTTACTTATTTCAGAATTAAAAATGTAGGGAAGGATACTTTAAAATGGTTCTTTTATTATATGATTACTTAATAGCAAGCCTTGAACTTACTGCATTTTTAAAAAAAGCGCTCACCAGTAACTTTCATTTGACATCAAATTATAATTTAATTTTTTTCTCTCCAAATTTCACTAAAAAATTACAAAATTCGTCTCTGCTTTCCGGTATTTGTGCTTTAGCTGCTCAATGTTTCATTTAAATCGTCCAACAGGTTTTCACCGTGTTTTTCAACTTTTAATTTTTTCGGATAGGCATGTAAGTGAATTAAAATGTCATCGTTTTTTTTTGTTTTGTTTTTTTTTAAATTAAAAAATAGATGATCCATCCATGAAGATTAGAGGTCGAAAGTATCGATCAAAATAAATATCGATACTATATCGTTTCATAGGAAAAAATATCGATAAAATATCGATATATCGATACATGATTTTTTTTTAGTTTGATTTTCAATTTTGCCTGAAACAAAGTTTTTCGGAGCGAATTTCTACTTTACATGATTGCTTTTTTTTAAGGTGATTACTTTTTCAACTGAAATGGATCTATTACAAAAAAAAAAAGAGTTATATTTTCGCTTAATTGGTGCAGTGATTTTAAGAAAAATTTAGACAATTTTCAATAGCTTTTAAGTGTATGGCAAAATATTGAATATTGGTGCCATTTTAACTGTCTCTCAGCTAAGTTCAAACTTTAATTTTTAAATTTTTAAAAAGGGAATAAAGAAAATTGAAAAAACACATGGAACTACAAAAAAGATCATAAAAAAAAAACTAAAAATGCTTGAAAATATCGATATATCGGTAACTTTTATCGATATTTTTAATATCGATATATTTTTTAGAAATATCGATAAAAATATCGTCGTATCGATATACCGCCGACCTCTAATGAAGATCGAGAACTGAAACCGGGCGCTATCTATTAGAAAACGAAGGGAGAAAACAGTAAAAAGCGTCTCTGTAAATATCATTTCTCTGCGTGGTTCATTCTGTGGAGATAAAGCAAATTTAGGCGTTGCTAAAGAATGTACTGTCATTCCGACATTGTAATTAAAAAAAAAAAAAAAAAAAACCTTTCAATAATATTTTATAATCTTTTATGTAAATCCATTTTTTGTTGAGTAGCATCTTATTACGTGGTGGATATGCAAGTATTGAAAGATTGACGTTTCATATTATCGGCATGAACAACCAACCATAGGTTTGCGGACTAGAGTTTTTATAGAATTAATATCAATTCTTGAAAATGGGTATAAAGTAGCTGAAACAAATTAAATGGAATTATTCCGAAATAGAACTATTTAGCAAAGTACAGCAAGTACCGTACACTCCCAATAATACCAATTTAGTTTATAGTGTACAAGTATCCAAAAGAAATTAAATGCGGCCGCTTGACGGAAAACAGATTTCATTACTTTTTCTTGCTGATCATTTTGCGTAGCGTGTTTTTTTTTTTTTTTTTTTTTTTTTTAATACTTCAGTGCTAAGCACATATGTCGTTGCTGCGTGTTTTTTTTTTCTTTTTCTTTTTTTGTCCAAGCTGAGTTATTGTTATCAGGTGATTCTTTGTTTGGTTACAAAATTGTATTGAATTTTTATTATTTTTTGCTATTAAATTGTATTTAATGGTAAAGTTTAAAAGGTCGTATTTGGAGGGGAAAGATTAAAAGCTATAACTACACATAAAGTTTTTCAGTTTCAGTTACGATTTCTGTGTTTATCAAGGCACTATAGCCATCGTACCAGGACATATCCAGTAAAATCAACCAAGATTTTAAATCATTTTTGAAATAAAATAAGGGATGTAGAACATCGCATAATTACACTTTATTACTTGTCATGGCATTTAAATTAGCAGTGGATTGGTGAAATTAACCGTTTTCGTTTACATATTTTCATTAATTTGGGTGAGTTTGCTGATATTTTTGGCGATAATTATTACATCGGCAAAAAAACCTAGGGGTGTGGAACATCGCACAACTTCCAATTACACTATAATACTGACGTGGATTTGTGTCATTTAAAGTTTTTATATTTTCATCATTCATTTGGCAAAAATGGCCAGTTTGTAATATTTTTTGCCATAATTCTTATATGGGTCTTTTTTGCAATTTTTATTGCAACTTTTATTGCAATTTTTTGTTGGGGGTGGGGAATGAGGAAGGCAGGTTATCTCGGTAGTATGAAATACCTTTTATTCTATTTACCAATCCGGTCTTTTGTAACGACTAACAACTCGAAACAACACGAAAGTCGCATTAAAATCGATTATTTGATTTTAGAGTTATAAAAGATGCAATCCACCAACGGATAACTTCACAACGATCAATATTTTCGCATTTTCAAAATCTACAAGTCACATTAGGCATACATACGCCGAATAACTGAGTTTATTTTTAACGATTACAAATGGCCATCTTTTGTTGAAAGACGAGCAGAAAACGTACATTTTGTTTAAAAAAAAAAAAAAACCTTTATAAGCTTTTTTCAATTCTAAATTTATTATCAAAAAATATATTTATAAGAAAACGCATCTTACATTTTTAGTGACACTTTTTTGACATTTTTATTGCAGTGGGGAGGCATTTCGAGCATAATAAACGACTTTTAGGAAGAAATTCGCCAAATCTGGGTAAAGAACAATTATCCCCAAAAGACGCCAAATAGCATTCTGATGAAATCGGAAACCAGAAAAAAAAAAAAAAAGAAGAAAAAAAAGGGCAAATAGAATCGAGATGCGAAATAAATGGACTTTAAAAAAAAAAAAAAAAACGATAAAAACATTGGTGTACTATTAAAATGCGATTTTGACCTCCCCGGCATTATGACTTGAGTAGACGCGTCAGGATATTTAAACAAACAAAAAGTAATTCAATATTGAATTCCCGTTACTTAATATGCATACACATTAGAGGATGCTTAAATACCAAACGGACACAGCCAGCCATTTTGAACCACGTAATAAATGACATGGCTCACCTGATGGCTGTGTGGTTAGCGTTCTGGAATCGCATGCCAAAGGTGCTGGGTTCGCTCGTTGTCACAATAGCCGTTTCATCTACTCAATTTTTACATCGAATATTGCATGGAGCTCATTCTTAAGAATTGACCCATAGTTTTTTTTTTTTTTTTTTTTTGCATGATTATCGAGTGTTTCACCTACGAGCCATAAGTTCGGTTCAGAAGAATTATTTACAACCAACTTTATAAAAACGAACTGAATTGCCATTTGATTTTTTATGGCCTATATACTGTTGCGTGAATGGGTTCGAAAGATTTGAAGCCAAAGCAGATCAAAACTTGCAGAAATTTATTCCAATATAACTCTTCGCAGATTCTCTTACAACTCCCTAACTTCTCGTTCTAGTAGACTCAATACAGCTCTTTTCCCAACAATAGAGCACAAAACAGCAGTTAAAAACTTGACAACACAACTGCTAAAATCGCTGCAAAAGACAATGCAATACAGTTCGCTTTAGAACTACTCTGAATGCTCACTGAGACTCAGTATCTCAACTCAGTAATTCCAGTCAACTAACTGACTAACCCACCCTCTTGGTCAGCCTTATATAGGACAGGTGAATCTTCGTGAATCTTCTAGAGGTAGATATTTGGAGAACTTTCCAGATCGTGGTCGAAAAGTCCTATACATGTACATGGGGATCGAAAATGTCGCCAAATGGTCGCCAAGTGTGGCGACAAAAATTAGTCGCCAAAACCGTCGCCAACTAGGCTCTATCTCGCCAATTTGGCGAGATTGCCATTACCATAATGTTAAATGCCCTGCTCCTTGTAAAAATCGCTTCCCAGCGTTATCTCTGTAAAACTCGTTATCAAGCATCAAGATACTCATTGCAGGAAAACAAACTAGACGAACTATTGCACTGCCTTATGCAAAACGTACAAAAATTTTCCAATTTACAAAATTAACACTACGAAATATTTACAAATATACAAAAATTCGTAGCAATACGTTAGACATAAGCTTTACCATCCACATTTTTTTTTTTTTTTTAAATTAAATTAAATTTAAGACATGAGGAAATGTAAATAAATCGAACCATTAACATAACTAAAGTTTTTTTCTATTAGAACTACAAGAAATACATTATTATAACGCTAATCTGTAATTTAAAAGGAAAAGAAAGAATGTAAAAAGTTCAATAAAATCCTTTCTCTTTACAAAATGATGTAAATATTCAAAAGG